>CM077167.1:90637400-91218575 GCA_039583875.1 Platanthera guangdongensis
AATATCCCATTAAAATTCGAGGATAGAGTTGGCCATTATTCCCAGTGGTGAAATCATTTTAGAATAACCTCCTCGGATACACTTGTAGGTTCATGTAGCTAACCTTAGAGGGGGGATGAATAAGGTTTTCCGATTTAATTATTAATTAAAATGAGTTTCATCGAGGAAGACAGGTTCCGGATGCTACCGTCGGGTGATAGTTTGCTAGCGCGCGTCGGTAGGTCACAAAACTCATTTTCCTGCGTAACCTTTGCCATGGATACATACACACTTTAGAGATCTACCGACATAAACCTATGAAATTATAGTTAGAATGAAGAATGAGAAATAATTTTATTCAAAAGAAATAAAAGTAGTTTATAATAACAAACAACTAGATCTCCATGAAGCCGGAGATTGGAGGCGATGATTGATAAAGATTTCTTTTTATTTCTATACAGACACTCCCTGGACTGGTTGGCTCTCTCCCTTTCCTTCCTAGAATGGTCTTCGAGCTGGCTCTTCATCTTCATGCAAGGAAGTGTCTTAGTGAAAGTCTTTAGTTTCAAGGATAGATAAACACCTAGAGGGGGGGGGGTTAATAGGTTCTAGGCCTTTTTATATTTTACCTTATTTTAGGTGTGTTGTGATTTGGTTATTTAGCTTTCAAGACAATTAACAACAACACACACAATATTTATAGTGGTTTTCCAGATTATGGGTGTTGGAAAAGTAGTTTGATTTGGGCTAGGATCACTAATTAGGATGACTGACCCACGATGTATAGCCAGGGTCATGTGTTTTGAGTCTTAGAGTTTAGGGTAAGTCTTTAGGTTCAACCTTACATGGACTAACTAGCAGAAGACCTCAGATTGACTCAAGACTTAGAAGAAATCAAGTTCAGTATATAAATTCGACGTTCATCGAACTCAGCTCAACAATCGTCGATCGCTGATCGACGAACTCAGAGTTAATTCTCTGAGTTGAGCTCGACGATATTCGAGCTCAGGTCGACGAAGTCTGGATTTCAACTTCAACACATTCTTTCCATATTACTTTTGCTGAACTCAGCTCGACGAAGATAGATTATCAGCTCGACGAACTTGGAGCGCAGAATTGGCAAGTTATTCACAGAATGCAGTTCGCTGTGCTCAGGTCGACGAACTTGGATCTTAGGTCGACGAAGAAGTTTTCTCAGGTCGACGAACAGGATTTCTCAGCTCGACGAACTTGGATCTCTGGTCGAAGAAATCTGTTCTATGGTCGACGATTTCTGTTGCAGTTCCAGACTTAGAATTTTCCTCATTTCTGTCCTTATTCCATATTATTTAGCAGTGATTTCCTGAAGTAATTAATGCATATATTCTCTGAATATGGCCGTTATTGGCAGCATTGATTATGGTCTTCATCAAGATAATTACTTGCTTAATTAATTAGGACAGTTGGGGAAACTCATTAAAGAAAATATTCTCCAGTCGATTTTCATTCTCCAGGCAATCAGCATTCAATGCAGAGAATTCAAACTTCAAAGGATAAATTTGACAGAGAATATAAAAGGGATTTTCTTTTTCAGAAGAGGATACGGGACAAGAAGAAAATAGATACACAGAAGAGCATACATAAAATCATTCAGAAATTCTCTATGTAGAAAACACTTTATTTTCTCCTTAATCTTACTGAATAAGAAGAAGAACAACAATCACTATCAAGACTCTTCTTCAACTTCAATTCCAGGAGCTTTCAAGGACAACAATCTCTGAATCAGTCAAAAGTTCCTGGATTATTCAAGTCAAGGCTGAACACCTACACCCTGTGCTAGGCTCCAAGTGATTCTGAAGGAGTCTTGATAACAGCAATCCACTAAGTCTTCTCAGTTGTTTGAGAAAGAGAAGACATCATAAAATCTCTCTCCCCCCTCCCGTATAAAGGGTTTATTAACTCCCTTCAAAGGTTTATTTGGTTTTTGGGCACCTGATCAAAAGCTCAAAGGATTGTGAGATCTCCCTGAAAATAGATCTTGTGGTGGCAGTCACCTGATCAAAAACTTGCTAGTGGATTCCTACCAGGGTGGTAGAAGAGTGGATGTACCCAGGTTGGGGAACCACTATAAAATTCTTGTGTCGTTTGGTTGCCTCTTTTCTTTGTGCTGTGATATATTTCTATGCTGTGTTAGAGTAGAATAATTTATATTGTTTTTCCCTTCAATTTTATTGGTATCACATACTCTTCACTCTGATAATAGTCTAAAACAGCCAAAAAGATTTAAACTACTCTATTCACCCCCCGCCCCCTCTAGAGTAAATCAAATCTAACCCCTATCTTTCAATTGGTATCAAAGCAGTGTTCCTTTGGTTGTACAAGCTAACACTTGAACCAAAAGATCCTCGTTAGATCTGGTCTTCATTTCTCCTAGTTTTGAATATTTCACAGCATGACACAAAATAAAGACTATGCAAGCACCAGACCTGCAGTCTACAACTTGAATAAATTTGCAATCTAGAAGGCAAAAATTAGGCTGTATATGAATTCTATTGATGAGTACACATATAATTCTATTTTGACAGGTCGTCCTCAACCTACAGCTGTTACATATACCTATACTTCAAGAACTCATACTGTTCCACCACCTGAGTGGACAGATGCCTAGAAAAAGGCAAAGATAGCAGATGCAAAGGCCATGAATATACTGGCTCAAACAATGTCAGATGACATCATCCAAAAAGTGGCTGAATGCACATCTACCAAGGCAATCTGGCATTCACTCAACCAGATGGTTGTTGGTTCAGCTGATGAGAGAAAGGACAAGAGATCAACACTTATCTCTCAGTATAAAAATTTCAAGAAAGATGAAGCAGAGTCTATCAGTGATATGTATAACAGACTAAGATCAATCATAATTGAGCTAAAGACACTGCACAAGGATATCACTCTTACAGAGGTCAATGATAAAATCCTCATGTGCTTCCCAAGCTCATGGGATTCCAGAATTTGGCCAATCAAGGAGACCATAAGTCCTAATGAGATCTCTACAGAATCTCTTCTGGGCAAGCTCATATCATATGAGCAGCTTATCAAGTCCAGGGAAGCTGCAGAATAAAAGACTCCTACAGCATCAAGAAAGGAGCAGAACATAGCTTTTAAAGCTGGAGAAGAAACAGAAACTCCAACTGCCAGTGAAGAACTCCCGAGTCTATTAGCAAAGAGATTCTACAAAATGGCAAGAAAGGACTTCAGGAGAAAGTCATCCAGGAATGATGAAAAACCCAGGTATGACAAGACACCCACTAAAGAAATTGTGTGTTTTGGGTGCAGGAAGCCATGACACTTTATCTCAGAGTGTCCTGAGAATCAAAAGACGGAAAGAAGAAGAGAAAAGGACTCCAAGAGGCATCATTATAATAAGCCTTCATCCAGCAAGAACAAAAGAAAAGAGAAGGGTTTTGTGGTTAAGACCTGGAGTGATATTGAAGAAGAATCTTCATCATCTAGCTCCAGTGAAGAGGAATAAGAAGCTAAGGCAAGGGAAGTTTGCCTTATGGCTATCAATGCCTCTTGCAGCCCATCTGATGCTGAGGAACAAATTGAAGAATCAGATAATGAAGAATCTGAATCAAAGGCAGATCAGGTATTATCATCCTTTGATTATAATTCAGATTGTTTCAAAACTGAATTTAAATCTTTATGTATAGATTTAATAAATTCTGAAAAAGAAATTAAAATAATTAGGGAAAAATTATCTGATCATGAAAACCTTGTCTCTGAAAATATTAAGTTAAACGTTAAATTAACTCTAGCTTAATAACAAATAATATCATTAAAATCTGAATTAGCTGAGGCTAGGAAACTTAAAAAATCCCTAAATGGGAGAAGCATCAAGTTCATGGACATCACAAGCACAGTTAATGCCAGGTTAAATGACAAGCTGGGCTTAGGTGCATTATCAAGCCAACCCCCACTAATTCAGGAAAATATTCTAATAACTCCAATTAAATTTGTTTCAGAGAAAGGAAAAGAAAAATAGATAATAATGTTAAACAAACTGAGTTAAAACCAAAGAATAAGAAAAGGAAACATAATAAGAAAAATCCTAAGTACAACAATGTTCAGCAGATTTCGTCGAACTCCGATCGACGAAATGTCTACAGTTCGTCGAACTCAAGTCGACGAACTCCGAACGCAAACTTCTACTATAGTTATTTGTTGAACTACGATCGACAAAACTAGTATGATTTGTCGAACAGAGATCGATGATTTTGAGGCCCGGAGAATGACTACTTTCATTCTCTGAGTGGAGTTCGACGAACTCAACCCTATTAGTCGAATTCAGATCGACGAACTCACTTGAATTCATCGAACCCAGTTCAAGTTAACAGAAACTTTAATTCTTCTAAAACTTATAATCAACCAAGATCTTCTTTTAATCAATTTAACCAATGGATTTACCACCAAGAAGATATCACCCTTTAGGTTATAAATTCCAGCCTGAATATTCTTATATCTCTAGTTTTAGGTATGAAATCTTAGCTAGCTTTCTTCTATAACATAAGTTTTTTAGGGGCATTGTAGATAGGACATTATTCACTAAACACCATAAGGATCAAATCTTGTTAGTACAAATCTATGTGGATGACATTATTTTTGGGTCTACATATTCTAAACTATGCAAGAGGTTCTCTGACCTCATGCATTCAAAGTTTGAAATGAGTATCATGGGTGAGCTCTCCTACTTCCTTAGTCTCCAAGTGAAGCAGCTATCTGATGGCATCTTTATATCCCAATCTAAGTATGCCAAGGATCTAATCAAAAAGTTTGAGATGTCAGATGCCTCAGCCAAGAAAACACCTATGGCTACAAATGTTGTAACTGACTCTGATGAACATGGGAAACCTGTTGATCAGAAATTATATAGGGCCATTGTTGGGTCCCTATTATATCTTACAGCAAGTAGACCATATATTATGTTTATTACATGTTTTTGTGCTAGGTTCCAAGTGAACCCTAAAGAATCCCACCTTATTTTCTTAAAAAGGATTTTAAGATATATAAAGAGTTGTCCTAGTTAAGGACTCTGGTATCCAACTGAGTCAGAGTTTGAGTTGACTGGATACTCAGATGCTGACTTTGCTGGATGTAGAGTAGACAGAAAAAGTACCTCAGAGACATGCCAGTTCCTTGGTATGAGATTAGTGTCTTGGTTTTACAAAAAGCTGTCATCTGTGTCAACTTCAACTACTGAAGCAGAATACATAGCAGCTGGCAGTAGTTGTTCCAAGATGCTATGGATTAAAAATCAACTCCTAGATTACGGGTTCAACTTAAATAATTCAAATTTCCTATGTGACAACATAAGTGCAATTTCCATTACACAAAATCCAGTGCATCATAGTAGAACTAAGCATATAAACATCAAGCATCATTTCATTAGAGAGTGTGTGGACAAAAATAAAATTAAGCTTGTCTACATCTACACTGATTTGAAAGAGCAGATATCTTCAGCAAACCATTGAATGAGAGGAACCATCTGTTCTTTATAAATCAGCTTGGTATGATCAATGGAGAGGAATTAATTTAAATTTTTGTCTGCGGTCAAAGAATTTGCCTTAATTCGTCGAATGGAGATCGACGAACTGAGAAGAGTTCTAGAAACATTCGTCGAACTGAGATCGACGAATTCTCTGTATGTGAAGCTCTTTTCATCGAACAGAGATCGACGATATTGCTTCAGAAAATTTTCGTCGAACTGAACTCGACGAAAGTTTTTCACTTCTTCTGTCCGAGATCGATGAATTCTTTTGTCAATAAAATATTTGTCGAACCCAGATTGATTTTTTTTTCTTTTTATCGGACGGAGTCTGCCGCTTCATATTCTGAAAATCATATATTTAGGTTTTCTTCGAGCTCCATCCCGCGCTTTATGTTCCCTTGCACTTGTTCTCTTTGTTTTTTGTTGCAGGCGAACTAATGGTGATTCCGGCGAACATCCTTGCTGCAATGAAGTTCGACATAGGATTTGATGTCGATTTTGATTCGTTTTCACATACTGATCAGATATTCATCGACATTCTCCAGTTATGTGAAGAACAAAAACTGAAGTAGTTCATGACTACCCGCATCAAGATATCAGCCAATGAAATAAGAGAATGGGTTTACTCTACGACGTCACCAGATACAAACACGATGATAGGCACTATCAGCGGGACTCGGTTATTTTGTCTCCTACAGTTCTTACTGAAATATTTGATTTATCTATCGGAGAAGAAGACATAGAGATAGATACTGAAGAATATGAGAGTATGTTGAATACTATTGGGCACACATAAGGAAACCCCAATAAACTGTTGAAAAAGAATCCGTCTGTCCAATATAAGTTTTTGGCAGACATCGTCGGCAAAGTGTTACTGGGCAAACATACCGTACACGAATATATAACTAGACACCAGTTCCTTGTGATGTGTGCTCTAGTTAACAAGAAACAGGTAAACTGGGGATAGATATTGTTTGAATTAATAAAGAAGAAAAACACAAAGAAGGAAGTGTGTTTTGGTAGGATTCTGGAATCATTTTTCAAGAGAAGGCTCCTGAACTACTGCTCTCCATGACAGTGTTCATTAATGCCTCGAAGAGGCTTACCTCTGCCCTTTTCGGCAGATGGGAGAGGACAATCACAAGGCCATCCAAGGCTTCTTCCTCTTACCGGACTTCTGAGGGAACCAGGGTAATGACAGCCGCTCCTCCACCTCTAGAAGAAATTCCTCCCTCCACCAGAATTCCTTCATCTCCTCCTCAACAACACCAACAACAACCATCCTCTTCTCCAATTCATACTCCACCAACTCAACAACAACATCAACCCTCACTAGTTCCATCTCCAAAATATACCACACCACCTCTATCTCCACCTCCACATTCTTCACCTCAAATTAATATCTCTGAAATACCATCTGCCTGAATTCAGTAACCATCATTCAATCTTCTATCTCCTCAACCATCTCCTCATTATTCTCCACTTCAGGAACCCATCTCCTCACCCACAACCACAGTCCAACCATCTACCACTGCAACTCCTTCAACTAATATCCCTTCAGTCATCCACACTGACATACCATTTACTGCTCCAGACTAAACACATACAGATCTTTCCAGTGCCTTCTCTGTATGTTCTAATTGTGGACATCACACTCCTTACTCCTCCTCTGCTCCAGAATCTCTATATCTAAATTTTTCTGATATAGTTAAAGATCTTCTCGCATTTATTTCTCCCACTCTTGAAAAACTCATATCCATTGCTATTGCTCCTCTTTCTACTTCCATCACTTCTCTATCTTCCAGAATTGCTGTTCTGTCCTCTGTCCCTTCTTCAAGAGGACTGGCTTTAGGATCCCCTGAACCTAGTTAGGGGGAGATGTTCTGTGAAGAAGCTCCAGTTCCCCCCTGTACAGCACAGATTCTGTGATATCAGATGATTGATTTACTTGATTCTTATATAGAGATGGATGACACAGCTACAACAGAAATAAATACTGTTGGTGATTACATTATAAATCCCACAGTCAACCTAGATTCTTTACTAGATTCTTTCAGTTTTGTTTATAGAGATTTTCTCCCTAGTTCTTCTCATCATCCTTCTATGGCTATTGTACCATATACTTCACCAATAAGCCCCACAGTTGGCAAGCAACTCAAGCAAGTTTTGTTGTTCCAGTGATCATAAAAGAACATACTACTGAAAATGTTCTTGAGTTAGTCTCCTCTCCAGAACAAAAGGCTATCTCCCCTCCTACATACAAGATGGATGATAGTCCTGTACCACATTTAGATGAAATTCTTATGGCTGATATTGAAGAAGAAAATAAGTTAATTGCTGAAAGTATTTCTGAAACCATTGTTGCTCAACCAGTTCTTCCAGAACCTTCATTACAGCCTCGGCTGAAAAACAAATTTCTAAAGATATTCTGAAGGCATTTGATGACTTGTATGATAACCCTCAAGGATCTTCTGATGATGAAGATGATGATGATTCTGATGACTCTGATAATGCTAAAGCCAAGAAGGAAGCTACTAAAAAGAGAAAGGCTGCTCCAAAAGCTGCTCCTAAGCTTAATCCCACTCATGATACTCCATACTATAGTCTGCAGAATATCACTTCATATCCAGGGATTCCAGCATGGATGTGGCTTTCTAAGAATGAGCAGAAAGCCAGAAAGAAAAGCAAGAGATACACTCATCCTCCTCCTTCTCCATGGAATTGGAGAGGTCCTCCTCCTGCTGCTGCTGCTGCTGGTGCTTCAGGTAACATTTCTCAGAGGTCTACTCTATATGCTCGAACATATCAAATACAATGTGATGGATCCTCAAGATCACATGGAAGCGGTCAGCACAGGTATTACAACAAACAGCAACAACAACAACAACAACAAGACATTCAATAGCAAGCATCTAAAAGTGAAAAAGTTGATAGTCCAAAAAGGCCAGATTCTGCTCCAGTCCCATTTGTGGATCCTGAAACAGAAAATACTGCAAGAATGGCCAGATTCCAAGAGCTTGTTGGATTATCAATGATTAACAAAGCCAAAGCTAGAGGCAGAGATCCTTATTAATATTGCACAATGTCATCCTACATGAAAGAAGAGTTGAAAGGAATGATAAGACTAACAAATTTTTCAATATAGACGCCTATATGAACTTGCATCCAGAAGATGTTGTACCCAGAGCTGCTTCTCTCAATATAATTAGTGTTGCTGACATGACCATGTCCAAAAGAGATGCAACAAATCCTAATAGAGAAATCAAATCACACAACTTTATGAGAAAGACAAGATGATAGGAAAACCACCAGAAGAAGAAATGAGTATCTTGTTTAGTTGTTATTGTCTGAACTTTATTTGTTTTCTGTCATAAAGCAACTATCTATGTACATATCTGCTGAATGTTTCAATTTTTGCCAGATATATTTATTCTGCTTTGTGAATGTTCCCTAGTTGGATTTGGGCTAGGATCACTAATTAGGATGACTGACCCACAATGTATAGCCAGGGTCATGTGTTTTGAGTCTAAGAGTTTAGGCTAAGTCTTTAGATTAAACCTTACATGGACCAGCCAGTAGAAGACCTCAGATCTACTCAAGACTTAGAAGAAATCAAGTTCAGTATATAAGTTCGACGTTCGTCGAACTCAGCTCAATGATCGTCGATCGTTGATCGACGAACTCAGAGTTAATTCTCTGAGTTGAGCTCAATGATATTCGACCTCGGGTCGACGAAGTCTGGATTTCAACTTCAACACATTCTTTCTATATTAATTTCGCTGAACTCAGCTCGAGGAAGATAGATTATCAGCTCGATGAACTTGGAGAGCAGAATTGGCAAGTTATTCACAGAATGCAGTTCGCTGTGCTCAGGTCGATGAACTTGGATCTCAGGTCGACGAACAAGTTTTCTCAGGTCGACGAAAAAGATTTCTCAGCTCGACAAACTTGGATCTCAGGTCGACGAAATTTGTTCTATTGTCGACAAAATTTGTTCTATGGTCGATGATTTCTGTTGTAGTTCCAGACTTAGAATTTTCCTTATTTCTGTCGTTATTCCATATTATTTAGCAGTGATTTCCTGAAGTAATTATTGCTAATATTATCTGAATATAGCCGTTATTGGCAGCATTGATTATGTTCTTCATCAGGATAATTACTTGCTTAATTAATTGGGACAGTTAGGAAAACGCATTAAAGAAAATATTCTCCGGCCGATTTTCATTCTCCAGGAAATCAGCATTCCATGTAGAGAATTCAAAATTCAAAAGAGAAATTTGACAAAGAATATAAAAGGGATTTTCTTTTTCAAAAGAGAATATGAGACAAGAAGAAAACAGATACACAGAAGAGCATACAAAAAATCATTCAGAAATTCTCTATGCAGAAAACACTTTGTTTTTCCTTGATCTTACTGAAGAAGAAGAAGAACAACAATCACTATCAAGTGTCTTCTTCAACTTCAAATCCAGGAGCTTTCAAGGATAACAATCTCTGAATCAGTCAGAAGTTCCTTGATCATTTCAAGTCAAGGCTGAAGACCTACATCATGTGCAAGGCTCCAAGTGATTTTGAAGGAGTCTTGATAACAGCAATCCACTAAGTCTTCTCAGTTGTTTGAGAAAGCGAAGCCATCATCAAATCTCTCTCCCCCTCCAGTATAAAGGGTTTATTAACTCCCTTCAAAAGTTTATATAGTTTTTGGGCACCTGATCAAAAGCTCAAAGGGTTGTGAGATCTCCCTGAAAATAGATCTTATGGTGGCAGTCACCTGATCAAAAACCTGGTAGTGGATTCCTACCAGGGTAGTAGAAGAGTGGATGTATCCAGGTTGTGGAACCACTATAAAATTCTTGTGTCATCCGGTTGCCTCTTTTCTTTGTGTTGTGATATATTTTCGTGCTGTATTAAAGTAGATTAATTTAGATTGTTTTTCTCTTCTATTTTATTGGCATCACATACTCTTCACTCTGATAATAGTCTAAAAACATCCAAAAAGATTTAAACTACTCTATTCACTCCCCCTCTAGAGTAAATCAGATCTAACCCCTATCTTTAAATGGGTGCATCCACTATCTCTCCCACTTTTCTAATAGTGTGTTAGACAAGGTACTTCTCCAAACTCAGATCCTAAGAGCTTACAACACAAATCCCTCAAGATCTCTCAATCTCATCCAAAGCCTACCTCAGGTATAAGGTCCTATAACTCAGAGTAAAGATTTACTCCTACAGCCCAGTGATCCAAAGATCATTTACCTTAGACTAAGTTAATAATCCTACACTCAAGCTTGGAGGATAGCCCTACAACTCAGAGAGGATGACTCTCCTATTGCTCAGGCACAAAAGCCCAACTTCAGATCCACATAAAGACCCTACAACTCAGACACAAAGGCCCTACAACTCAAGCACAAAAGCCCTACTACTTAGATCCAATACTGGATCCTACCTCAGCCTTTATAAAATAGGCTTACACTCAGATATGTTAAGATCCTACAGGAATAAAGGTTGATGGTGGTGAATAAACATTGAAGAATATTTCTCCATGTCTTCCTGGACTGAGAAAAACTCAGCCCTAACTTTTACTCCAAAGAGATGATTCTCTGAGCCTACTTCTTCACAACAACAAGACGGTTGATCTTCAAGTTGACTTGGCTTATGTTGAGAAGTATCTTGCAGAGTTCTACTTCTTCCTGAATTGAGAAGTAAACTCAGTCCTATCTTCTTCATAACTCTAGAAGGTGTTCTTCAGGATTGATTAGCTAGGGCTATGAAGTTGCAACAGTTATGGCTTGTCTTGGTTGCTTCTTCTTTCTCAGAGAAATGTCTCTGAACTTATTATTGCAGGTTATAATGGCAATAGGTAACTGCTTGAACTCTTAGATTAGAATTATTGAACTTGTTCTTCGGGCTCAGCGACTGTATCGAGAGGAAGAAGATGAAGTTTCGTCTTTTCCAAACCCTGAAAAGTTAATATCTTTTCGACCATCTCTATTCTTTTAATCTTGATGTCCAATGTATCTTTGAGCCTCGGGATCACCAATAGTTATTGGCTACAACTTAGCTTTATCAGTAAATATCGTATAGTAGGCCTACGGCGCCGTTTGTCGCGTACTGTAGACTTCTCGTAACATTTTGAATTTTGGTGATGTCAGTATCTGTGGACTTAGTAGATTTCATACAATTCATTCCAGACATTGATGTGTTGAGTGAACAGCCTTCACTCAGTGCAAAAACACTTAGTCAAATAATTTGCACTGTCAGACATTGAGTGAATAGTCATCACTTGACGAATTTGGACTTAGCCAATATCTTTTTTGAGGAAGCGTTGAGTGCATTGAGTGAATGACCTTGACTCAATGATTTTATCCTTAGACAAACTTTCTACTAATAGGCGATGAGTGTGTTGAGAGAACGACCTTCACTCAACGCTTTTGTCCTTAGACAAACTTTCTGCTGATAGACATTGAGTGTGTTGAGTGAACCTTCATTACTCAATGCATACTTGACTTTCCTATCATCTTGATAAGGTGTTGAGTGAACTTACTTCACTCAACGCTTCTATATTTAGCAGAATTTCTTGTTGAGCTGGTGTTGAGTGAACTGCCTTCACTCAATGCTTCTATCTATACGCGTTAAGTAATGTATTCTCACTCAATGATTCTAGACTTAGCCAGATTTCTTATTTGCCATTGCTGAAGCTTTGACTATCTGAGCTTTACTCGACGCTTCTTTCTTCTGGTGTTGAGTGAGCTGTCCTCACTTGACGCTTCAGTAATTAGCTAGAATTCTTCTTAGCAAATGTTGAAGCTTTGACTATCTGTGCTTTACTCGACGCCTCTTGTATATAGTATTGAGTGAACTGCCTTCACTCAACGCCTGATGGAGATATTTCGGATGCAACTTCCATTGATCCTCGTCTGAGAGAGTTCGTGGATTGGGACGATCGTTGCCGCAAGCTCGAAGATGGGACTCTACCACGACGCCAACATCGTCGCCGCTATTAAATAAAATATACAATTATAAATTATATAATTATAATTATATATTTTATCAAATTATTATTATTTTATCAATTGTTATTTTAAGCAATTTTATTTCATGCATTTTATTTTATTGCATTTAATTAATGTAGTTTAATTCTTGTATGATGGGTGATTATAACCATCTAGTATTTTATTTCATGCAAGCACTATTTCATTTCTTTCATGATTGGTGCATATAACCATCATGAGTGTTTTAATTTTCAAAGGTGGAATTGAGTGGTCTAGGCTATATATAGCCATATATTGCTTTCACTTTGATAAGAGAATGAATGATTAGAATTTGAATTCCTAAATCTTTATTGAGATCTTTCCCCCGTATTTCCCCTCTCTCCCTCTTGGAAAATTCATATCCTCCTCCTCCTCCCCTCTCTTTGGCCGTCGACCACCTCTCTTCCCCTCCCTCTATTCGGCCTCCTCTCTACCACCTCCTCCCTCTCCTTTCATCTCTAAGGAAAAACCGACCCCCTCCTTGCATCATCAAGTTTGGCCAATCCCTATCCGCCAACCACCATCACCCTCACAAAATCCGACCAACAACACCCTCACAAGAAAACCGACCACTCTCCTTCCTTCTAAATCTGACCACCCCATACCCTTTTGGTGAAATTCGGCCAAGGCAAAGAGATTCCTCCTTAAGAATCTAACATCGGCATGAAGCGATGAAGGTGGACGGGTTTCTCTCCATCTGGCGTAACTCCGGCGGAGCCTTTGAAGAGCAATCCAAGATAGTTAAATATGAATAATCCATTCCGATTGGCTAACGAGAACTTCTAGCTTCGTGTATTTTTATTTTTCCTAGACTATTCTTGCGGTGATAAATTATAGCGTTGCTTCTTGATAGCCTTAAAATAACCGTGATTTTCTTCGATTGATTTTGTGTCTATTGTGATTGATTTAATTTTTGAGAGGATTGACGAACCTCAGT
The DNA here is from genome assembly GCA_039583875.1 of Platanthera guangdongensis. NCBI lineage: Eukaryota > Viridiplantae > Streptophyta > Magnoliopsida > Asparagales > Orchidaceae > Platanthera > Platanthera guangdongensis. The sequence goes on from CM077167.1 coordinate 90,650,872, forward strand.
TAGTTTTTGTTGGGAGAGATCTACCATTTCCGAATCGTAATTTTTAGTAGATCTCTTTTGGTACAACGTTCGTTCGATCGGATCGGGTGGGTCCCTTTAGCTTTAACAATATTGGCCAATAGCCTTTATTCGATCCTAATTGGTTTGGCTACCCATACATTAGCATCTAATGGATATAATTGTAGTACGTGTGTGCCGCGTGGTAGTTTTGTGCGAGTGTAGAATTTGATCGTGGAGAGGCAATCATGTTTAGTCCGTATATTTTACGGTGTCGACGTAAGAGCCTGCATCAATTTGGTATCAGAGGGAGGTTCACATCAATTTCCTAATTGACACCCTCCCCTTTTATTATTTCGCCGACACACACTTGCATGTTTCTATGTCAATATAATAAAACAAAATTTTTAGTTTTGGTCTGCCAATAACAACTTAAAATTCTCAATTTTTCTCAAATTTCAAAAAATTTAAATTCTGGAAATTCTCCATCATTTTGTTAGTAAGAAATCAAAAAAATATTTTATTTTTATTAAGTCATTATAAATTTTTAATTTTGGTCTGCCAATAGCAGCCTATATTTTTTTTTCTGCAAAAAAATAAAAAAACTCATTTGATAATCTTCATAATATTTTCAGCAAGAAAATTAAAACCATTTATTTATTACCCTATTTGCTAAGCAAAAACAATTCTGTCATTCCTAGAGTTTATTGCGTCAGGTTCATATTTCATTGCATGTGCACCAGATTCGAGTAGAATTTTTTGTCCCGTCACCATTAGAAAATGGCCTATGATGTGTATGCTAGAAGACTGGCACATGATTATGATGGTTTAGGGTGTCCCCAAGTTTTCGTAGATTGGGTTAAGGAAATAGGGTGCTACTTTGAGTGGTACAAATCGACTAACGCAGATAAGGTATGAGTGTCGAGAATAAAGTTGTTAATTAGAGCTAAGATTTCCTGATTAAAAGTGGAACGACGTCTGAGAACTGAGAATGGTAAATTACTTATTGGTTGCGTAGACATGAAGGCCATACTGACAGAACAGTATGTCCCTACGTACCATCGAATGAAGATGTTAGATGATTTGGCTATCGTTAAACAAGGGAATAAGTCGGTCTTTGAGTATATGAGTCTTCTTAAGTATATGATGGTTAGGTGTGGTGTGAACGAGGTGCCAGAGCTCTCCTTCTCTTGGTTTTGTAAGGGGTTAAACCCCTACATCCATGGTAAATTACTGCGTTATGGTCACACCGAACTAAACACCACTTTTAATGTTGCCATGGATATTAAGATGCACAACATTCCTAAGAATAAAACTCGCTCGTTTCAGACGGCAAAGTCCGTCTTAGGACCACCGCCCGCCGATAGGGAAACCAGTCCTAATAGGTTATATGTCGTGGACTCGAAAGATGTTACTACTAGGGTTATGCCTCCTTTAGCCTCGACATCTAAGCCCTTGAGATAGAAACTGATGCCCATGAGGATGTTGATGTAGATGTAATATCTATTGATCTTGAGGACGAACCCATAGGTGAGAGTGTTCCGTCATGTGTCTTAGTGCTCGACGATTCTGATGAGTCTAAAATTGATGGAATACCTAGTGACTTAGAAGACGATGTATGGAATGATGATAGTCTGATCTGTGAGAGTATTACGTTGCCTATTACTTGCCCTACTAGCATTGTGTCTGATCATCCTAGTATTGAGAGCCCTCTCCAGGATACGATCCCTGTCGTATTAGAGCCTATGATTACACCTACTGAGATTATATCTGAGTTATCTGAGGAGCCTGAAAGTGATGATGTCCCAAGTGTTATTGTGGATGAATTAGCTTATGAGGGACTGATATTTTTGTCTAATTTTAGCGTTGAGAACCAGAAAACTATTTTTTTGACGTTATCACCAGTTCCTAAAGCTCAAATTGAATTACAAATTTTGTCGGGTTCGATTTTACCAATTTCTTAGAATTTTACTGACTCAGATTCGGATGTTGTTTCCAGTGTGTTGGAAGAAATTCCAAGCGAGGAAGTTGTACTTTTGGATGATTATTTTGTACACCCAGCTGAGAGTTCTTTTTATGATATCACCATTGTGTAAAAATTATACTGATTTGGATGTTTTTCCGGGTTTGATTTTGCCAACCCTTCCTCCTATTCATTTGCCCACATTGGATGACTTTTTTGGACATAAAGCCAGTAGTCCTAGTCTGAGTTTTTGTGTGACGCCCACTTTATTAGTTCCTACATTGGAGTTATCTCAGCGTATAGTTATTACTAGGTTGAGTGCACTAGTATTTGGTTTTTTCACCGCACCTCATAGATCTGACTATGTGTCACATTTGACTGTTTATTTTTCTGCGTGTCCATCTATGTTTCTGTCCTCGACTGTTTCTGACTCTTTGGCAATTGTGCCTCTGGATGTGGTGTCCCCTATACATATTTATATACCACACCCGGTCGCACGAATTTACCCACCGTATTTTGATGACCCTCATTTCTCCACGTTAGTGACTTTAGTTGGGTCCCTTGAGTTGTATCGCTCGCACATCTTTTCACATCCGGGAGAGTCCAACTCTATTTTTTATGATGAGCGGTTCACCTTGGCATATCTTCATGCCAAGCGTGCGTATTTAAAATATAAAATTAAAACTGTGAATTTGGAGCTCATTAAAATCATCTTTGATTATAAGGCTCCCATGCCACTTGACTTAACCCCCTTATTCTCTGTATTTCGGTTGAGTCATGTAGCACATGGGTTCACTCCTCACAATAGTAAGATACTTAGCCGTACATTTTAAAAAATAATCACTCCATTTGCGTCCTATTTCTTACATGCAAGCTTATCACCGAATGAAATCATGCACAAATATAAAACACCAATGCATTTTGACTTGATTTCATTACCGTCATATTATAGCTCAAGTCAATTCGCACAAGATTTTGCCACTCTTGTTCAAAATTCATATAAGCACATTAGTGAAGCGCTAACCACACATTATACACCTTATCAATTTCATGTTAAAATACATAAAAGAGCGCCTCACTTTAAGGTTGGCGAATTAGTTTTGGTGAATCTCCTCCCTGAATAGATGCCTTCGGGCACTATAGAAAAGTTGGCGAATTGGCGAGCAAGACCTTTTCGGATATTAAATAAATTAGGAGAAAACACATCTTTTGAATTTACCCACTGATTGGGGTATTTTCCCTATTTTAATGTTTTAGATTTAACGTCATATGTTTCTCCACCACTTGAATTATCTACATGTCTGTTTAGTTCTACTGCATTTTCTAATGGGTTTGGGGGTGAGTTTATTTTTGGATCGCTCTCTTCATCGGTCTTCACTGGAGGTACGTTGGTTGTTGATGTAGAAACGTTTTATCCTTTATTGCCTAATGCTTTTCCAAGATTCTCCAGGACCATCTTTTTGCATGATAGGATACTCCAAGATGAAGTGATCTCCTCCCCACATGGTGATGTTTGCCGCTACTTGATTCGATGGAGTGATCGTCTGGCCTCCAAAGACTCTTGGTTTCTTGATTCGGAGGCGGCTCTTAAGGATGATGCTCTCCCGCACTGGTACTTTCAGATCAACTCATCAGAGATGTGTACTTTTGAGCGTGGGAGGATTGATGGAAACGTTTCTGATGCGGTCGCCATTGATCCCCATCTGAGAGAGTTTGTGGATTGGGACGATCGTTGCCGCAAGCTCGAGGATGGGAATCTACCATGATGCCAACGCCGCCTCCGCTATTAAATAAAATATATAATTATAATTATATATTTTATCAATTGTTATTTTAAGCAAATTTATTTCATGCATTTTATTTTTATTGCATTTAATTAATGTAGTTTAATTCTTGTATGATGGGAGATTATAACCATCTAGTATTTTATTTCATGCAAGCACTATTTTATTTCTTTCATGATGGGTGCATATAACCATCATGAGTGTTTTAATTTTCAAAGGTGGAGATTGAATGGTGTAGGCTATATATAACCATGTATTGCATTCATTTTGATTAGAGAATGAATGATAAGAATTTGAATCCCTAAATCTTTATTGAGATCTTTTCCCCCTATTTCCCCTCTCCCCCTCTTGGAAAATTCATCTCCTCCTCCTCCCCTCTCTTTGGCCGTCGGTACCTCTCTTCCCCTCCCTCTATTCGGCATCCAATCTACCACCTCCTCCCTCTCCTTTCATATCTAAGGAAAAACTGACCCCCTCCTTGCATCTTCAAGTTTGGCCAACCCCTATCCACCAACCACCATCACCCTCACAAAATCCGACCACCATCACCCTCACAAGAAAACTAACCACTCTCCTTTCTTCTAAATCCAACTACCCCATACCCTTTTGGTGAAATTCGTCCAAGGCAAAGAGATTCCTCCTTGAGAATCTAAAACCGACGTGAAGCGACGAAGGTGGACGACTTTCTCTCCATCCGGTGTAACTATGGCGGAGCCATTGAAGAGCAATCCAAGATAGTGAAATCAAAATCATACATTCTGATTGGGTAATGAGAACTTCTACCTTTGTGTGTTTTTCTTTTTCCAAGATTATTCTTGTGGTGGTAAATTATAACGTTGATTCTTGATAGCCTTAAAATAATCGTGGTTTTTTTTGATTGATTTTGTGTCTATCTTGATTGATTTAATTTTCGAGAGGATTGACGAACCTCATTTACTTTTTGTTGGGAGAGATCTACCGTTTCCGAATTGTAATTTTTTGGTGGATCTCTTTTGGTACAACCTTCGCTCGATCAGACAGGTTGGGTCCTTTTAGTCAGATATAATATTGGCATATAGCCTCTATTCGAAACTAATCGGTTTGGCTACCTGTACATTAACATCTAATTGATATAATTGTAGTACGTGTGTGCCGTGTTGTAGTTTTGTGCGAGTGCAGAATTTGATCGTGGAGAGGCAATCTTGTTTAGTCCGTAGATTTAACGGTGTCGACGTGAGAGCCTGCATCAACGCCTGTGTACTTAACCAAAATTCTGCTCTGTCAACTTTCTGGCTTTGACTACCCATGCTTTCCTCAGCACTTGTTAACATCTAGCGTTGAGTGAACTACCTTCACTCAACGCCTGTGGACATACACAAATTTCTGTCTTCCCAGCATTCTTTCGTGTGACCACCTGTCATTATCGCTTATACAACCTATCTAGTCATTGTTCCAAAGAATATCCTGCACACATTGAACTTGAACATACATCAAATATAATTATGCTCTTAGTATTGATGGTGATGCCTCTTCAAATCCAGGGAATATTGAGGGAAATAATCCCAACACTTAGAACCCCTCTAGATCCCCCGATCTAGACGTCACTTCCCCGGGATTATTTCTCACTGAATCCTTCACGGATTCTGATGACCTTAACCGGTTGATTTTCCTCACTCATAAAAAATTAGAAAAAAGAGAAAAATACAATAAGAGAATAAAGAAGATTTGAAGTGATTCTCCCTCAAGATGATTCCTCTATTGAGAGGTGCGTAACCGGTGCTAAGGATCTTCATTCTATTGCACCCGATCAACTCTTCTTGGTCATTGTAGTCCTTTTCTCTCTAGAGATCTTTGTATGTGAATGGGAGTGAGGTGGCTTTCTCTTCCTTTGATGAAGATGGTAGAATGGTGCTCTGAGACGACACACAAACCTAGAATTGAAAAACAAAATCCTTTGTATACAACTTAAATAAGCTACCATAGGCGGTAGGGTTACTGCGTGACGGTAGATCTCTTTTCGCATTTTCTCCACCAGCTGTCCTGCAAAATGGAAAAAATATCCCAGAAAATATTTTTCCTCTTTTCAATGCTACTGCATCCCGGTACCCAGATATCGCCTAGCAGTAGTTCAATCCTCTCGAAGAATCGTCTCGATGTACGTTGAGAGCGCTAGTGCACCGAGGTAAAGCCTAGCGCCACCCAGTAGGTCCTCGAAAGTATTTCAAGAATAAATCCCTAATCTAGCACAGGTGATAGCTCTGGCACCATGTGGTAGGTTTCCGAGCGCTCTTTCAGTATAACTGAAAGAAATTGTACCTAATCACCTAGAGGGGGGGGGGGGTGAATAGGTGACCTTAATCTTTTTAAACTTTTAGGCAGAATTAATCACAGAATTCACAGAACTTTAAACACCAAACATAGAATCAGTCACACACAGAGTACACACAGTTTTTATAGTGGTTCCCCAAGGTCTGGGTGCATCCACTTTCCCCCTTCGCCTATCTAGTAGTGTACTAGATTCGGCCAAACTTCTCCACTACTCCTCAGATCCTCAGATCTTACAGCTCAGAACCCCAAACAGGTTCCTACAACTCAGAGTGATCCCACTCCTACAACTCAGGCACACAGCCCTACCACTCAGTCTTCACAAAGAGGTACACTCAGCCTTCAACAAGGCCTACACTCAGCCCTCAACAAGGCCTACACTCAGAGAAATGAATCTCCTACACTGAGGCACACAGGCCCTACCACTCTGCATTTATAATTTCAGGCTTACAACTCAGATCCCTTAGGATCCTACAAGAAATTAAAATTACAAAGTATATACCCACAACTCAGAATGAGAGGGAAGAGTTGACTGGTTTCTTGATGAGTTCTTGGAAGAACTTTACTGAGATCAACCTCCCTTGGTTTTCTTCAAAGCTTCTTGAATTAGAACACAATAGGGTTGAAACTCTATGCAGATGATCTTCAATCACTGCTGACTTAAGAATCAGATCTCAATCTGAAACTTTCTTCATAGCCTGGTTCAACAGCTGTCTTCTTAGAAGGAGCTCTCTCTCTCCAACTTCTTAGATGTTCTGATCACTTCAACTGATTGATGCAAAATCACTTGATTGTTCTTTTTCTATTGAAGGAATATGCCTTTATATAGGCTTTCTTCATGGTGACCGGCTGATCCGGTTTCTAACGATCTTCTGACAGCTCTGAAAGTTGCAGTAGAGCGGCTAGGATGGCAGCTGTCAAGTCATCCAGTCACTTCTTGAATTCTCTGTAACTGTCTGAAAGTGTCGAGACAGATAATATTTAAGTGTCGACACAGATAGACTAAGTGTCGACACAAGTAGACTAAGTGTCGACACTAGCCTTGTTGGTGTCGACACAACTCCTTGTGTTGTTGTATCTGAGTCTCGACACAGCTTCTTCAGAATGTGTCGACACTGATCATGTGTGTCGACATAAGTCCTTCTTCTTTGATACTTAGTTGATTTTAGCTAAGTGTCGACACAACTCCTTTGTATCGACACATTTTCTTGTGTTGATATTTACTAAGTGTCGACACATCTTCTTTGTGTCGACACATGCCTTCTGTGTTAAAGCTTTTGCTGAGTGTCGACACATCTCCTTTGTGTCGACACATTCTTCATGTGTTGAGACTTTTGCTGAGTGTCGACACATCTCTTTTGTGTCGACACATCTTCTTCATGTGTTGATACTTTTGCTGAGTGTCGACACATCTCCTTTGTGTTGACACTTGTACTTAGACATTGTAGAAATTTGCTGAGTGTCGACACAGCCTCCTAGTGCCGACACTTGTACTTGAACTTTGTTGAAGTTTTACTGAGTGTCGACACAGCCTCCTAGTGTCGACACTTTTGATGTCGACAAAGTTCCTCTGGGTGTCGACACTGCTTCTAAGTGTCGACACTGATTCTTTAGACAGTTCTTCACTGAGTGTCGACACAGCCTGTATGTGTCGACACTTTTCCTCTGGTGTCGACTCTGCATTCCTGGTGTCGACATAATGACTCCAAGTGTCGACACAGCTTCTCTGGGTGTCGACACAAGCCTTCTTAAGTGTCGACACTTTTCCTCTAGGTGTCGACACATGGACTTAGAAACTTTTAAGCTTTCCCTGCAATTACTTAACCTGCACACATCAACTCAAAACACATCAAATACATCTTGATGTATATCATTGAGTAGGGTGAGGCTTCTTCAAATCAGGTATATATATTCCAATGTACCCGACAATCTCCCCCTATTTGGAGAAGTCATAACCCTTAGTCAATGATATACACCATACATAACAAATTCACAGTATGATGTAAAATAATATTAAATGACAGGGTAAGTACATAAACATGTATAAACAAAATATGTATACACAAATATCTCAGAACTGTAATGTAATAGATTTAACACATATCACATTGTTCTAACAACTTCAACATTTTCATTATTCAAAAGTTTACAGGAAGTTGAATACCACTGATTACACATAGTAAACTTAAGAAAAATTTCTATCCTAAGGCAGCTCAGGCTCCTTGATAACTATGCCCTTTCCAGATTGAATCTTTGCTTGAACTTGAGCATCTTTGTCATCAGCAGGCTTCTTCACTTTAAGATCTATCTTTTTCTGCTCTTCAGCCTTGATCTTCTGCCTTTCAAAATAATGATAAGGCTTTGGAAAGTACTTGCTAGGCTCCTATGCAGAAGGAGGTAGCTTTCCCATCTTAGCCTTTCTTCTATATTAAACAATAGCCTCTTGCCTGTTCTCATGCTTCCTCCACTCCAGTTCAGAATACCACTTGCCTCTATCCTGGATATTATCCTTGGCAGCCTTCCAAGCAGTCAAAATGATATTCCTGGAAGTGGGGCTCCATTGTTCAAAATCAGGCCTAAGTTCAGCTTGCTCTCTGAATCGTTTCTTAGACAATTGAGTCTCTTGTTCCTTTAATAAGGCCTCTTGCTCTTTGAGTATTGCCTCTGACACATGCTGAACCACTTTCTTTATGATGACATTCTGATTTCCCTCAGGGGACTATACATTGACTGTATCTCTTGATGGATCATGTCAAAGTCTGGTGGAGGGTATATCACTTGAGCTACTTCAGCTGGCTCTCCTCCAAGATATGCAGGATTAATTCCAGACTCTGCAACATTGTCATCATCACATAAGGGTGGATATCCAAGGGTGGCTCTGATGGAATTTGAAATCCACTTTGCATGTTTAGAGCCTGCATTGACTAATACCCTCTCGCCCTTTATGACTTCTCTCTCTATGTGATCCATCAGATCATCTTTCTGAAATATTATATGGGCATTCAGATAGTTTACTCCATCTTTGTAGAAAGGTTTTAATCTTTGAAGCTTGTCAGTGATTGCCTTCTGAGAGTCTTCAATAGCAGTTTTAACAGCAGTTAGGCTCTCTTGCAATTGTTTGTCAAATTCAGCCTTGGCAGTAGCACTTGCTGTAGTCTGTGCAGTAGCTAGATTCTTCATTTCAGTTACTATTGCATTATGTGAAGCAGTGAGATTATCATTCATTCTTATCTGATTTTCCAGAACATAGCCTTGCTTCACTTCTAGCTCATCAAGTTTTATCTTTATTTTTTCTTGATGTGTGGCCAGATAGACTACTGCATTTCCTCCTTTATGGAAGCAGTCAGTCATTTCTTTCTTGTTCAGATTCACTTTAAATCAAATTGACTTGATGTCTTGGGCCAGATAAAATTGTAGTGACTTATGCCCCTCATCCATATATTTTTCTAGAGCTTTCCTTTGCTCATCTAGCTTAATCTGTAAACCCACCATCAGTGAACTATAATCAGTTGATGGGGCAGGCTGTGGTGCAATTTTTTGCAGTGCCTTTTTATATGTCTGGCTCCTCCTCTTGAAGACTTGAAATTTCCTCTTCTTGGCTCTTGCAGCCTCTTCATCCTCTGAAGCAGATGTGCTGGCTATTTCAACTCTTTCCTTTGGGCTAGGAGGTAAATCCTTCCTAGGTAACTCCTCAGCATTCTGTTGCATCTCAGGTTCTTGTCTTGCTGTCTCTTCTTGAGACCTAACTTGCTCCCCCTGAAGATCTACCTGCCCCCCCTCAACAGTTGCTTTTTCCACTTCAAAGTCAGTCTGTATTAAGTCTGGGAACAGCTCTTCCAGTGTAAACTCTTGTTGAGGTTGACTTGGTGAATCTCTTTGCTCAGGAGCATCTAATACTTCTTTATCAGCTACAGATGTGTCCTCCATGACAACATCCTGAGGTTGACTAAGAATCTGAGGTTGCTGATTAACATCAGATAATGTGTCAGTCATAACTTCATTCTCAATAGGGAAATCTAATTGGTTGATTTCAGTTATTACCTCAAGTATGGTTTGGGTAGCTTGTTCACTCTCTAGTGAAGTTGGCTCTTCCACAAGTAGAGGCTCCCCCTTGATTGGATCCAGGTAAATTGGGCTTGCTGGTGGTAGCTCCCCCTGCCTTGGTGCATCTTCTTGTCTACCAGGAGACTGGCCAGCATTTTAAGTTTCTTGTTCATCATCAGAAGTAAACACAACTTGCTCTTCAGAGCTACTAGAGGATTCTTGAGCCACAGTGGCTGGCTTCTTCTTCTTCTTCTGGGGTGTTTCCTTCTCTGGAGTTGGCATATCTTTGGTCAACACTCTATCCCACCTAGAGAAGATTCTCAAATCCATTCTCCTCATGTGGTTAATCTTGGAACCGGCATCTTGGTTCATCACTTCTGGTATGCTCCCTGATAGGTAAAGACTTTGTTGGAACACCCTATAACTAATTTTGGTCAGGATCACTATGTCTCTAGGAAACCTGTTTTTGACCTCCTGTATAGATCTAAAGGTCAATTAGAATTGAGTCTAAGGGTTAGAAGTCTAGGTTTGGAAGCTGCCGTCAAGACACAGGATTTTCAGTTTGAGACTAAGTCATATCGTCGAGCTCAGCATGACGATTCGTCGAACTCCAATCGACGATCGTCTAACTCAACTTCGACAGGTCATCGAACTACATTTGACGATTGCCGAGCTCAACTTCAACAAATCGTCGAACTCCATTCGACGATCTGCGAGCTCAGTTCGACGATCTTGACTCAGTATTGGATCTCTATCTCTGAGCTCAGTTCGACGATATTTGAGCTCAGATCGACATTTTTTTGTTGCTGTATAAGTCCAAATTGCTGAGCTCAATTCGACGATAGCAGAGCTCAGTTCGACGATTTTTTGATAACTTCAAGGATTTTTCAAGATTCAAATTCAGAACAGTTAAGGAGTTATTCAGCAATTAATTCAGAAGATTTTCTAGCCGTTTTCATTTATTTCTGGACCAAGTTTCAAGGGATTATCAAGGAATGTTTCTTTGGACTTTCCTCCAGAAGACAATTGTAATTATGGATGCAATTAATGTCAGACAACGACTATTCTTGACAGAGGATGTTTTTCTATTCAATACCAGAGAATAAAATACAAGATTTTTTGAATCTATCAATCAATCAGAACACAGACAAGAAGAACAAGAACAAAATATTCTCTGTCTCAAAGAATTCTCTCAAGAACACACATCCAAGGAGATCAACCATCTGAAATCTTCTGATCTCTTGTGATTCAAGTGTTCAAGGCCAACATCTCTCAAAGACTCCAGACACCTAACATTTCAATTGTTGCTGAAATCATCATTTGCTGGAGATCAACTTCAGAAGGCCTATCACCCTACAACAAAGCTTCATTTCCTGAACATCTCAAGGACTCAGGGGGAGCTTTGACAACATCAAATCCACATAGTCTTCTCAGCTGCTTTGAGAAAGAGAAGACTTCCATAACTCTCTCATCCCCATCTCTGTAAAGGGTTTTTCAAACTCCCTTCAAAAGTTTGAGCTTGGTTTTTGAGCACCTTGTCAAAAGCTCATTGGTGCCTAGGACACCTGATCAACTCATCCTGCAGTGGATTCCTACCTAGGGTGGTAGAAGAGTGGATGTACCCAAGTTTAGGGGAACCACTATAGCTCCTTGTGTCTTCTGGCTTGCTTGTCTTTATCTTTTGTTTCTGGCTATGATTGTTTTGTGATTAGTTTAGATCTGTGATTAATTTCTGTTGTAGGTTATTTTGTGATTAGATCTAATAATTGCTTCCCTGTTCACTCATATTACAACAATTGTTGTAAAAAGTTTTCAAGCACCATATACTCTATTCACCCCCCTCTAGAGTATATCAGATCTAGCTGCACTTTCAATTGGTATCAAAGCGAGGTTGGTTAAACATACCACACCTTGGTGGTTGCACAGGCTAACACCTGAACCCAAAGATTCCTAGTTAGATCTGTTTTCTTTTGAGTTTATTATTAGATTTTGTTTTCACAAATCATGGCCCAAAACAAAGATTATGCTAGCAGCAGACCTCCAGTGTGCAATCTATCCAAGTTTGCACTTTGGAAAGCAAGGATCAGATTATACATGAATTCTATTGACGAGGATATTTTTAATTCTGTTTTGACAGTTTGTCCAAGACCTCCAGAGAACTCAAGTACAAATGCTGTTCCACCTCCATCAGGAACATATGCTGATATTAAGAAGTGGAAGGTAGCTGATGCCAAGGCTATGAACATTCTAGCCCAGACCATGTCTGATGACATCTTTCAAAAGGTGGCTGAATGCAATTCAGCAAAGGAAATCTGGGATAAACTCTCTGAAATAGTCTCAGGCTCAGCTGATGAGAGAAAGGACAGGATATCCCACCTCATATCTCAATATGAGAATTTCAAGAAGGGAGAAGCTGAGTCAGTTGGAGATATGTACAATAGACTCAGTCTGATAGTCAGTGAACTCAGGACCTTGGATAAGGAGATATCACTGACTGAACTTAATGACAAAATTCTAATGTGCTTCCCTAGCACTTGGGATTCAAGAATCTGGCCAATCAAAGATGCCAGAAGTTTAAATGAGATAACCATAGAAGCTCTATTGGGTAAGCTCAAATCTTATGAGCTACTAATCAAAAACAGAGAAGAAGAACAGAAGGCTGCCTCACCAGCCACAAGAAAAGAGAAGACAATAGCCTTCAAGGCAACTGAAGATCAGCCTGAAGACAAATTCACAGGCAATGATGAACTGCTCAGTCTGTTGGCCAAAAGATTCTACAAGATGGCCAGAAAGGACTTCAGAAAGAGATCATACAAGGAGCATGATAAGCCAAGGTATGATAAGTCTAATAATAAGGAAACTGTCTGCTTTGGTTGCAGGAAACCAGGGCACATTGTACCTAACTGTCCAGAGAACAAAAACAAGGACAGAAGGGACAAGAAAGAAAGAAGAAGAGAAAAGGACTTCAAGAAAAGTAGCAATGGCAAGCCCTCCTCAAGCAAAAACAAACACACTAGGAAGGGATTTGTTGCTGAATCCTGCAGTGAAACTGAAGAGGAATCAGAAGCCTCATCCAGCTCCAGTGATGATGAAGATGATGCAGAAGAGAAGGAGTCCTGCATGATGGTAATCAATGTAACGTCCCCTTTGCCGTCCGTGGATCAACACCACTAGGCCTCCGGCGAACCGTTACCGGGCTGCAGCCCAAGCACCCCAACCCCTCTCCCTCCACAGGCGGGTTGTTGGTGGCCACAGCCTCCCTTTGATGAGGTAAACTCGATAGTCAAGCCCGCACTACGGGGACTTCCCAGGAGGTCACCCATCCCAGTACTACTCCAGCCCGAGCACGCTTAACTATGGAGTTCTTTCAACTCTCATCACCAATTGAGCTGCAGCACAATTGGTGATGAGAGTTGAAAGAACTCCATAGTTAAGCGTGCTCGGGCTGGAGTAGTACTGGGATGGGTGACCTCCTGGGAAGTCCCCGTAGTGCGGGCTTGACTATCGAGTTTACCTCATCAAAGGGAGGCTGTGGCCACCAACAACCCGCCTGTGGAGGGAGAGGGGTTGGGGTGCTTGGGCTCCAGCCCGGTAACGGTTCGCCGGAGGCCTAGTGGTGTTGATCCACGGACGGCAAAGGGGACGTTACAATAAAAGTGAACTTTTTATTGTAACGTCCCTAGCCAATCCAACGTGACAGCGTCACGGCTCCGCTCTAGGCGACGCTACCGGGCTGCAGCCCAAGCACCCCAACCCCTCTCCATCCACAGGCGGGTTGTTGGTGGACACAACCTCCCTTTCATGAGGTAAACACGATAGTCAAGCCCACACTACGGGGACTTCCCAGGAGGTCACCCATCCCAGTACTACTCCAGCCCGAGCACGCTTAACTATGGAGTTCTTTCAACTCTCATCACCAATTGAGCTTAAATTGTAACACCTCCCCTGTAATGAACGTATAATATGGGTCCGGCCGGGGCCCCACAACCTACGGACGCCACAGCTTTAGTATTAAAAGTTTATATAGCTACGCACACTCAAAACTCTTTGCACAACACAGCGGAAACAGAACAGGACTAGAAGTTATCCACCACTAAAGAGTAAAACAAATGGCCTTAAGGCCTTACAACAAGTGTCCAAAAAACCAAAAGTACATCAAACATGAATGTGCTCAGCACCCCTAGTCTACCTCGGCATGCAAGCCGGACAAAATAGTCTCAAACATACATCATCATAACTGTAGTGCTACAAAAGAGGGAAAAACACTTCATGGGGCTTAGGCCTTTTTGGCCGGCGTGCTAGCTCCTGCATGTGATCCTTGCCCTGCAAAAATTATTAGTAACGTGGGTCAGCAAAGGCTGACCTCAAACTGTGTAACAACACATCTCCTCCCGGCCGCCCCTAACGGACCCCGGGGAACCCTCCAACCTGCAAGTCAGCACTTCATATGCAATATAAATAGCTATAAACAGAAGAACATTAAAACAGGCTTGGATGTCTCAATCATCAAACATGTTCTCTATTGGTTGAGCATATAATAAAAGGGCCTACTATGCAACATGAATGCAACGCCCGGGCTTCGCCCAAGGCACCCTACTGCGTATGCATCTAACACAACATCACAACATTTGGGTACTCACATTTCCCCATTGGCATAAGCCGCAAACACTAAGGGAGACACAACTCCCTCAAACGGCACACAGGCCGCCACATGGAATTCTTGCCAAGGCCCCACCCGCTCGAGGGCTTAGCCCCGGGCTTGCCTGAAAGCTCTGACGTCTCATGTCAGGATTCCAACAAACACAGACCGACCGATTCTAAGAAGCCTTGCTGGACCCCACCCGCTCATGGCCTCGTTGCCCGGGCTTGCCCCAAGCTTGGCATTCTCGTCAGTCTCACAGAAGGGGACTAGTCTCGCCGGGACACTCTCCACACATGACGCACATGTCACGGGATAGCCAGCCGACCACGGAGACATAGCCACGCCTTGGCACATCACAATCCAAGACTAAATACATCATAATCCCTCATTGTACTACAGCGTTCCCGCGCACCAAGGAAACCATCTCCAACTCGTGCGGAGCTAACCTTGTCCACCAATGAAACCATCTCCAACTCATACAGAGCTAACCTTGTCCCTCAAGGAAACCATCTACCGCCACGAGGAGCTAACCTTGTCCGGGTCCGACTACACGTACCTTTTCAAACAAACGGGACAATCACCGCCACAACACAAACGGCATCTTGCCGCAACTGAAATCTCTACGAATCCCTAAGTTCGTATGCAACATCACCGAGTCGGACTAACGGTCGCGACTACGGCTTCACCCACCATGCCTAATCCACTAGCGAAGCGGATCTCTAATGCAAAATATGCCTGGGACGGACTCAATCAACCCGAAGGTTCCTCTTGAACCTTGGCAAACCAAAACCCCTCTCATTTGAGAGTTTGGTGCCCAAAAATTAGAAAGAAAGAAAATAAATGATGCTAAAATATGCACCCTAAGGACCGAGAGGAGAGATGTCGTTACCTTCCGACTTCTCTTCCTTGCCATGACAAAAATGGCCGGATGGAAATCTTTGCAACGATCTAAGCTTCACGGATCCGGACGCGGCTCGCGATTTGGAGCACCGAAACCCTTCCTACAGCCCAAGACCTTCTTCTCCTTCCTTCTTGCTCTAGCTTCTCTCAAGAACATAGAAAGAGAAGACTTGGAAAAACAATGAGGGTTTCCAACCCTAAAATCGGACTTAACTTCCCAAGAGATGGCATGAACCGCTAGATCCCAAAACCAGAAAAGAATGGCCACGATTCGCCTGGAAATTAGAAAATCTGGGCCGAACACGGCCTGGCACACGCCCGTGTCCAGGGCCATGTGCCTCATTCACCGTCTCAAATCTACGCTCCTGGAACCGCACACGGGCATCCGACACGCCCGTGTTCAATCCGACACGCCCGTGTCCCCAGTGACACGGTCGTGTGGCCGGCTGTGTGCCTCCATCGACACGGCCCCGAAACCAACCCGAGAGATGACACGGCCTGGGACACGGCCGTGTCCCAAGCCGTGTGCCAAGTCTCGACACCCTTCGACAGGCTTTGTGTCGACACCGCGGAAAAACGTCGAGCGAAGATCGTCGACCAAGCGGGACACGCCCCGTGACACGCCCGTGTCACAGGCCGTGTGCCCCAGTCTCGACACCCTGTCGAGAGAAAGTGTCGACACTTGGGCCGAGTGTCGACACGGCCTCGACACGCCCTGCGACACGCCCGTGTCGCAGGCCGTGTGCCCCACTCTCGACACTTTTGTCGAGCGAAAGTGTCGACACTTGGGCCGAGTGTCGACACGGCCTCGACACGCCCTGCGACACGCCCGTGTCGCAGGCCGTGTGCCCCACTCACGACACTTTTGTCGAGCGAAAGTGTCGACACTTGGGCCGAGTGTCGACACGGCCTCGACACGCCCGCGTCGCAGGCCGTGTGCCTCCTGCCAGAAACCCAAAACTTTCCAGAACTGCACACTGACTCTCTTGCAAAACTGGGGTGTTACAACTCTCCCCCAATTAATAGAATTTCGTTCCGAAATTTCAAAACAAAAGGGTACAAAAATTAAATTGTACCTGACATGAAGAGTTCTGGATAATCTTCTAGCATGGCCTGTTCTCGTTCCCAAGAGAACTCCTCACGACCGCAGTTGTCCCATCGAACTTTTACGAGTTTGACTTCTTTATTCCGCAACTACCGAGTCTCCGAATCCTCTATAGCAATTGGAAGGACTCGCATCCTCAAGTCTTCCTCAATCGGCACCGATGCCGGCTCAATCACCAGCTAGCCTCCTCCAAGGCTTTCCTCAAAACGGAGACGTGGAACACGTCATGCAACCCACTCAGCTCCGCGGACAACGCCAATCGATAGGCTGCTTCTCCCACCCATTCAATAACTTCAAAAGGGCCCAAAAACCTTGGACTCAACTTCTTGAGTCGGCGAATCCGTGAGACGCCTTTGAACGGTTTGATCTTCAGATAAACCCAATCACCAACTGCAAATTCCAACTTCCGGTGACGAGCATTAAAGTATTTAGCTTGACGGTCCTGCGCCACTTTCATACGTTCTTGGATGGTTCGTACCAAGTCACAAGCGTCAACTACCACATCCTTTCCCAAAAGTTTGGTGTCTCCCACCTCTGCCCAAGACATTGGCGTTCGACACCGCCTCCCATACAAAGCTTTGTATGGCGCCATTTTTATGCTTGCTTGAAAACTATTGTTGTACGCAAATTCTAACATGAAGAGGTGATCCTCCCACCTATTGCCAAAATCAAGAACGCACATTCTCAACATATCCTCCATAGTACGGTTCGTTCTCTCCGTTTGCCCATCAGTTTGAGGATGGAACGCCGTACTGAACTTTAGCTTCGTGCCCAAGCTCTTCTGAACCAATCTCCAGTCCTTGGACGTAAACCGTCCATCGCGATCACTGACTATGCTTTTAGGAATTCCGTGCAGTCGCACGATGTTGCGAACATACAACTCCACCAGCTTCTCTACGCTGTCCTCTTTCCGATTTGGGATGAAGTGAGCCACCTTGGTTAGGCGATCCACGATCACCCAAATAGCATCATTGCCATGCTGCAATTTAGGCAAACCATGCACAAAGTCCATGGAGATGTCCTCAAATTCCACTCAGGAATTGGAAGGGGCTTCAGGAACCCGCCCGGTTTCTGACATTCGGCCTTCACCAAGGCACATGTTTGGCAACGATTCACATACAAAGCTACATCTCGCTTCAACCCCGGCCACCAAAAGGATTTCTTCATATCCAAGTACATCTTTGTACTGCCCGGGTGAATGGAGTACTTTGAGAAGTGAGCCTCAAACATCAACTCCTCACGGAGATTGCCAAACTGCGGTACACAAACCCTTCCATCCTTTCTCAAGATTCCACCAGTCATCTCTCAGGCGCTGCTCTCGCCCTTTTGATCCTCCAACACAAAAGGTTGAAACTCCACATCCAATCGAGTCGCTTCCCGAATACGATCGGACAAGTTGTTTTGCACTTCAATCCAATTCAACCGAGCCACGCTAGACTCGCCTCTCGCAACACATTCCAATCCAAGGAACTCTCATTCCCGTACCAACCGCTCATCATGAGCTTCGATCCAATTTCCTTGCCCCGAGTACTTTCTACTCAACGCGTCCGCCACCACATTGGCTTTACCCGGTATATACTGAATTGCCACTTCGTAGTCTTCAAGAAACTCAACCCATCTGCGTTGCCGCATGTTCAAGTCCTTTTGGTCCAAGAGATACTTCAGGCTTTTATGGTCCGTGAAGATCTCCACCCTTGCGCCATACACATAGTGTCGCCATATTTTCAGCGCGAAGATTATCGTCGCCAACTCAAGTCATGGACGGGGTAATTCCTCTCATGAGTTTTCAGCTGTCTAGACCCAAAAGCTATCACCTTGCCATGTTGCACCAACACGCAACCCAAACCGCATCCCGACGCGTCACTGAAAATCTGAAATCCATCGGTCCCTTGCGGTAAACTCAGGATTGGAGCCATCATAAGCCTCTCCTTCAGGGCCTCAAATGCTTGACTGCACACTTGGGTCCACACAAACTTATGGTCTTTGCGAGTGAGTGAGGTGAGGGGTAGAGCTATCTTCGAGAAATTCTCCACAAATCTCCTATAATACCCGGCTAGTCCAAGAAAACATCGGACTTCCGCCACGGTCCTCAACACCGGCCAATCTCTGATGGCCTCCACTTTCGCTGGATCCACTGCCACCCCATCACCACTAATCACGTGGCCCAAAAACGCCACCTTGGCTAACCAGAACTCGCACTTTGAGAACTTTGCAAACAACTGGTTCTCTCTCAACACTTGCAGGACCACTCTCAAGTGGGTCTCATGCTCCACTTCAAACTTGGAGTACACCAAGATGTCATCAATAAAGACAACCACAAACGAATCCAAGTAATCCCGAAATACTCGATTCATCAGATCCATGAACACCGATGGTACGTTCGTCAACCCGAACGACATCACCGTAAACTCAAAGTGTCCATACCTTGTACCAAAGGCAGTTTTGGGTATGTCCTTATCTCGAATTCGCAGTTGATAGTAGCCTGACTTCAAGTCCAGTTTCGAATATACCACTGACCCCACCAATTGGTCGAACAAATCGTCTATCCGAGGGATCAGATACTTATTCTTGACGGTCAATTTATTCAGCTCTCGGTAGTCTATGCATAGGCGCATGCTACCGTCTTTCTTCTTTACAAACAACACCGGTGCGCTCCACGGTGAAGAACTGGGTCTAATATACCCTTGCTCCAACAGTTCCTGTAACTGTACCTTAAGTTCCGCTAACTCCTTCGGTGCTATCCTAAATGGGGGACGCGACACCGGTCTGGCCTCCGGCACTAACTCGATCGAGAAGTCGATCTCCTGCCGAGGAGGCGCTCCAGGAAGTTCATCCGGAAACACATCCTTGAACTCTACCACCACAGGCACTTCCTCAATAGATAGCTGGGAGAGACGAACCTCCAACAACGCTACCAGCGCCACACCTCCCTGGTTAACCGCCCGCATCATTTGCATGGCCGTAATTAGGGAATGGGCTACTCCACAAAGGCCCTCAAATTTGACATCCGCTTGCCCCTTACAATTTAGGGTCACTACCTTGGATAAACAATCAATGCTGGCGCGCTGCTCTGCAAGCCAGTCCATGCCCAAAATGACATCGAACTCTACTAATGGTAACACTGCTGCTTCCAAAACAAAGACAACTCCGTCTAGCTCCCAACAAATGCGCCCTTTAGCCCCGGTGGTCATAGAAGACCCATTGGGCATGCGCACTTTCAGCTCTGCTCCTGACGAGAAAGACCCAACTCCTATTTTTCGGACGAAGCTCTCCGCAAGAAAGGAGTGCGATGCTCCCGTATCGAACAATACCCTAGCGGGGTAACCAGAAACTAACACGAAGCCTACAACAAGACAACACACGGAAAGGGGGTCTAAAAGTATGAAGCACAAATGCAAACTTAAATTTTCTTCATACCTGTCACCACATCGGTTTGACGGATCGCTTCTTGCTGTCCAAGGTTGTAAGCCCTTGGTTGCACCGGTTGGAACCGAGAAGCGCTCGACTCCGCCATCTTTCCTTTCTCTGCAGCACTGGGCCCCGAGCGCACAGACTGCTCCTGCTTTATATCTTGCCCCACTCCCTCTTGTTGACAAGCACGGGCTATGTGGCCAACCTTCCCGCAGTTGTAACACGTCGGCGGTCCCCTAGAGTGAGAACCCCTAGGCATCCAATTGCTCCTCTCCCCCGACCTGGAAGTGTGAGGCTTCCTCCTCCACCTACTCCCATCAGACTTTACATGAGATTGGGAGGGCTTCCCTTCCCCATGCTTGGGAGTTAAACCCTTTCGACGCTGGGTTCGCTCCAGATCATTCTCCAAACTCCTGGCGGCTTCAACTAGCTCATTAAATCCCTCCCTCTTCATGGAGATGAGGGGTCGTCTCAGATTCTCCCTCAAGCCTTGGTAGAAGAGGTTATCCCTCTCTATATCATCCGCCATTGTCGTTCCCGCATAACGACCCAAACGGGTGAACTCTTGCACGTACTCGTCCACTATCTTGTCTCGCTGCATTAGATGCAGAAACTGCCTCTGCAGGGCCAACCGTGTTGAAACTGGAATATACCTCTTTAGAAAAGCGTCCCCAAATTCTTCCACCGACGGGGTGCATCCCGGGAACTGGCGGCCGCTATGGCTCACCCACCACAATTTGGCGTCTCCCTCCAACATGAACGCCGCATACTCAGCTTTCTTTTCCTCTGGCGTCTCTGTCGCCCTTAGCAGTTCTTGAATACGTACCCACAAATCCTCTGCATCCGTTGGCGTTCCAACACCCTTGAAAGACGGGGGATGGAAACTCAGGAAATACTTCATGTGTCGGTCTCCATGTCCTACCACCACCCTTTCTGCCAAAGGCTCCACTCGCCTGGCTTCTCCGCCTGGCACGGCCGTCGCCGTGTCCGGTGTAGCAGGGGTTGCTACCTGGGCTGCAGCCGCCGCTTGGGCTACCACCATCGCTTCTGCAAGCATACGGCAGAAGTCGGCGGGGTTTACACCCATGCCCAACAGACCTGGAGCAGTGACAGTGCTCGCCGAGAGATCATCCCTTGCTCTTGAAGTGCCCGCCTCGTTGCTTGCACTCTTCAGGAAAACAAGAAATAAGGGATAAGTCTCCAATCTCAAGACTAAAACATAAGGACACTCACGGTCCCGCATTACTCTTATGTGGATAACTTCTCTACGCACTGATCTTGAATCTAACCTCGCTCTGATACCAAATTGTAACACCTCCCCTGTAATGAACGTATAATATGGGTCCGGCCGGTGCCCCACAACCTACGGACGCCACAGCTTTAGTATTAAAAGTTGATATAGCTACGCACACTCAAAACTCTTTGCACAACACAGCGGAAACAGAACAGGACTAGAAGTTATCCACCACTAAAGAGTAAAACAAATGGCCTTAAGGCCTTACAACAAGTGTCCAAAAAACCAAAAGTACATCAAACATGAATGTGCTCAGCACCCCTAGTCTACCTCGGCATGCAAGCCGGACAAAATAGTCTCAAACATACATCATCATAACTGTAGTGCTACAAAAGAGGGAAAAACACTTCATGGGGCTTAGGCCTTTTTGGCCGGCGTGCTAGCTCCTGGATGCGATCCTTGCCCTGCAAAAATTATTAGTAATGTGGGTCAGCAAAGGCTGACCTCAAACTGTGTAACAACACATCTCCTCCCGGCCGCCCCTAACAGACCCCGGGGAACCCTCCAACCTGCAAGTCAGCACTTCATATGCAATATAAATAGCTATAAACAGAAGAACATTAAAATAGGCTTGGATGTCTCAATCATCAAACATGTTCTCTATTGGTTGAGCATATAATAAAAGGGCCTACTATGCAACATGAATGCAACGCCCGGGCTTCGCCCAAGGCACCCTACTGCGTATGCATCTAGCATAACATCACAACATTTGGGTACTCACATTTCCCCATTGGCATAAGCCGCAAACACTAAGGGAGACATAACTCCCTCAAACGGCACACAGGCCGCCACATGGAATTCTTGCCAAGGCCCCACCCGCTCGAGGGCTTAGCCCCGGGCTTGCCTGCAAGCTCTGACGTCTCATGTCAGGATTCCAACAAACACAGACAGACCGATTCTAAGAAGCCTTGCTGGACCCCACCCGCTCATGGCCTCGTTGCCCGGGCTTGCCCCAAGCTTGGCATTCTCGTCAGTCTCACAGAAGGGGACTAGTCTCGCCGGGACACTCTCCACACATGACGCACATGTCACGGGATAGCCAGCCGACCACGGAGACATAGCCACGCCTTGGCACATCACAATCCAAGACTAAATACATCATAATCCCTCATTGTACTGCAGCATTCCCGCGCACCAAGGAAACCATCTCCAACTCGTGCGGAGCTAACCTTGTCCACCAAGGAAACCATCTCCAACTCATACAGAGCTAACCTTGTCCCTCAAGGAAACCATCTACCGCCACGAGGAGCTAACCTTGTCCGGGTCTGACTACACGTACCTTTTCAAACAAACGGGACAATCACCGCCACAACACAAACGACATCTTGCCGCAACGGAAATCTCTACGAATCCCTAAGTTCGTATGCAACATCACCGAGTCGGACTAACGGTCGCGACTACGGCTTCACCCACCATGCCTAATCCACTAGCGAAGCGGATCTCTAATGCAAAATATGCCGGGGACGGACTCAATCAACCCGGAGGTTTCTCTTGAACCTTGGCAAACCAAAACCCCTCTCATTTGAGAGTTTAGTGCCCAAAAATTAGAAAGAAAGAAAATAAATGATGCTAAAACATGCACCCTAAGGACCGAGAGGAGAGATGTCGTTACCTTCCGACTCCTCTTCCTTGCCATGACAAAAATGGCCGGATGGAAATCTTCGCAACGATCTAAGCTTCACGGATCCGGACGCGGCTCGCGATTTGGAGCACCGAAACCCTTCCTACAGCCCAAGACCTTCTTCTCCTTCCTTCTTGCTCTAGCTTCTCTCAAGAACTTAGAAAGAGAAGACTTGGAAAAACAATGAGGGTTTCCAACCCTAAAATTGGACTTAACTTCCCAAGAGATGGCCTGAACCGCTAGATCCCAAAACCAGAAAAGAATGGCCACGATTCGCCTGGAAATTAGAAAATCTGGGCTGAACACGGCCTGGCACACGCCCGTGTCCAGGGCCTTGTGCCTCATTCGCCGTCTCAAATCGATGCGCCTGGAACCGCACACGGGCATCCGACACGCCCGTGTTCAATCCGACACGCCCGTGTCCCCAGTGACACGGCCATGTGGCCGGCCGTGTGCCTCCATCGACACGGCCCCGAAACCAACCCGAGAGATGACACGACCTGGGACACTCCCGTGTCCCACGCCGTGTGCCAAGTCTCGACACCCGTCGATAGGCTTTTTGTCGACACCGCGGAAAAACGTCGAGCGAAGATCGTGGACCAAGTGGGACACGCCCGTGTCACAGGCCGTGTGCCCCAGTCTCGACACCCTGTCAAGAGAAAGTGTCGACACTTGGGCCGAGTGTCGACACGGCCTCGACACGCCCTGCGACACGCCCGTGTCGCAGGCCGTGTGCCCCACTCCCGACACTTTTGTCGAGCGAAAGTGTCGACACTTGGGCCGAGTGTCGACACGGCCTCGACACGCCCTGCGACACGCCCGTGTCGCAGGCCGTGTGCCCCACTCTCGACACTTTTGTCGAGCGAAAGTGTCGACACTTGGGTCGAGTGTCGACACGGCCTCGACACGCCCTGCGACACGCCTGCGTCGCAGGCCGTGTGCCTCCTGCCAGAAACCCAAAACTTTCCAGAACTGCACACTGACTCTCTTGCAAAACTGGGGTGTTACAATCAATGCCTCACAACATAATTCAGATGAAGAAGAGTCAGAGTCAGATTCAGAGACTCAACTTAAAGAAGATCAGGTAATCAGTTCTTTTGATTTCAATTCAGAGGACTTCAAATCTGAGTTTAAAGCATTATGTTTAGACCTGCTAAAATCTGAGAAGGAAATTATCTCTCTCAGAAATCATTTATCGGAACATAATACCTTAAAGTCAGAAAACCTCAAACTCTCTCAGGATTTGGAGTGCTGTAGGGAGCAGATAGCTTCACTGAAAAGTGAGCTATCTGAGGCCAAGAAGCTTGAAGAATCCCTTAATGGGAGAAGTATCAAGCTGATGGACAACACAAGCACAGTGAACTCCAGATTTAGTAGTACACTGGGCTTGGGTGCTTCATCCAGCCAACCTATAGTTCTAACAACTCCAATCAAGTTCATTTCTGATAAAGGAAAGGGAGTTGTAGAGGTAGCTAGGAAAAATTCTGATCTGCCCAAGAAACTAAGTTCCAGCAGAAATCGTCGAACAAAGCTCGACGATCGCCGAACGCAGATCGACAATCTCAGGCAAAATCGTCGAACTCAGGTCGACGATCTCAAGTTCCTGAACTCTGCCATAGTCGACCGTCGAACGGAGCTCGACGATCTGACCCAAGATCGTCGAACGCAGCTCCACGATCGTAGAACAGAGATCAGAGCTCTGGAAACTCTTTCAAAGGCAAACCAAAATCCAATCCTAGGGGTCCTTCATCCCAAATCTTCAACCCTTATACTGAATGGATTATACCTCCAAGGAGATATCATTCTGAAGGTTATAAGAGTCAACCTGGGATGTCTTTTATTTCAGAGTTTAAAGGTTATCAACCTAGGCCCAAGGTTAACTGGGTCAAAAACAAATGAATTATCTTATGTGCAGGTGAAGACCTATCCAACATCTAACCAGCAATGGTACTTGGATAGTGGGTGCTCTAAGCACATGACAGGAAACAAGGACAACCTCACATCCTTTAGAGCCAAGCTTGGATCCAAAGTTATCTTTGGTGATTCAAACTTTGGACAAACTAAAGGATATGGTGCAGTCCAGATTGGATCAGTAACATTCAAGAAGGTAGCTTATGTGGATGGACTGAAGCATAACTTAATAAGCATCAGTCAGCTGTGTGATGAAGGCTACCAGGTGACCTTCAGCAAAGCATTATGCAAGATCAAGTCAGAGGACAACACAAATGTGTTAACAGGTAAAAGAAAAGGTAACATCTATCTAGTAGATTTTCTTTCAACATATGTAGATATTTGCCTGTTCAATTCTGTCTGTAGACCAAATATTTTATGGCATAAGAGACTAGGACACTTAAACCTTAGAACTATTGCTAGGCTATCCAAAGGACAATCTTGTTAGAGGACTACCTTCTGGCCCCTACAAGAAGGAAGGACTCTGCAGGGCTTGTCAATTAGGCAAGCAAACTAAAAATAGTTTTAAGTCACTTAATAAGAGTAATTCACCTAGGATATTGTATTTGTTACACATGGATCTTTTTGGACCCATCACAGTACAAAGTCTAGGAGGGAAATCTTACACTTTAGTAGTTGTAGATGACTTCTCTAGATTCACTTGGGTGCTCTTTCTGAGGAAGAAGCCTGATAACTTTAAGTGTTTGACAGAGTTTCTCAAATGTATATAGATTGAGTTCAATACTCACATTGCCCTAATCAGAAGTGATCATGGGACAGAGTTTGATTCTCTTCTTATGCAAGAGTTTTGCCAGAGTGAAGGGATCAAGCATACTTTCTCAGCTCCTCGAACTCCTCAACAAAATGGGGTAGCTGAAAGGAAAAATAGAACCCTTATTGAATCTGCCACTACATTGTTGTCAGATGCTCACCTTCCTCTATCCTTTTGGGCAGAGGCAGTGAACACCTCCAACTATGTGCTGAATAGAAGTTTGATACATAAACTAAAGGGAAAGACTCTATATGAATTACTCAAAGGGAAGAAACCTAAAGTTGATTATTTTAGAGTTTTTGGTTGCATCTGCTATATACATAATAATGACAAGAAATATTTAGCAAAATTTCAAGCTAAAGCTGATGAAGGAGTGTTTCTGGGATACTCCATGATCAGTAAGGCTTATAGGGTTTATAATAAATCATCTCTAAAAATTGAGGAATCTGTTCATATATCATTTGATGAATCTAACATGTCTTTCAAGGAGAAGATCTCTTCTACCATAGAACCTTTGCAAGAACATTCTCTTGTTGAAGACTTGAACAAGTTACAGGTTACTCAAAAGGATGAAAGTAGTGAAGATGAAGAAAGTACTCAACACATTGAAGAGAAACAACCTGAAGAGCCAGTTGTTGTACCACAAGAGGAAACAATAACACAGGTTGGTGAACAATCAACACCCCCTGTTGATTTAGTAACATCAAGAGATCATCCAATTTCCCAAATAATTGGAGACATCTCAGCGGGTGTGCAAACAAGAAATCAGGTCAACCAAAACCTGTTGCACACTTGCTTCCTATCTCAAATTGAACCTCAGTCCATTCAAGATGCAGAGCAAGATCCACACTGGATCATTGCAATGCAAGAAGAGTTGCATCAATTTGAAAGGAACAAAGTGTGGGAGCTAGTGCCAAAGCCTAAGGATCACTCCATTGTTGGAACAAAGTGGGTGTTCAGAAACAAA
Source organism: Platanthera guangdongensis (assembly GCA_039583875.1). Taxonomy (NCBI): domain Eukaryota; kingdom Viridiplantae; phylum Streptophyta; class Magnoliopsida; order Asparagales; family Orchidaceae; genus Platanthera; species Platanthera guangdongensis. The sequence goes on from CM077167.1 coordinate 90,677,626, forward strand.
TTGGATGATCAAGTAGTAATTGTAAGGAACAAGGCAAGGCTAGTTGCTCAAGGATATTCTCAAGAAGAAGGAATAGACTATGACCAGACTTTTGCACCAGTTGTAAGATTGGAAGCCATCAAAATCTTTTTAGCTTATGCAGCACATAAAGGATTCAAGGTATATCAGATGGATGTCAAAAGTGCATTTCTAAATGGAGACATCAAAGAAGAAGTATATGTCAGACAACCTCCAGGTTTTATCTCTCCAACTTATCCTGATTATGTTTTTAAATTGAACAAAGCATTATATGGTCTCAAGCAAGCTCCTAGAGCATGGTATGAGACCCTAGCATGCTTCCTTTTGGAAAATGGATTTTTGAGGGGTAGAGTAGACCAAACTCTTTTCATTAGAACCCATAAGTCTCATACCCTACTAGTACAGATTTATGTAGATGATATTATTTTTGGTTCTACTGATTCAAAATTGTGCAAAAGGTTTTCCAACCTAATGCATTCTAAATTTGAAATGAGTAGCATGGGTGAGCTATCCTTCTTCCTAGGATTGCAAGTCAAACAACATGCTGAAGGCATCTTTATTTCTCAAACCAAGTATGGAAATGAATTGGTTAAGAAATTTGGCATGTCTGAAGCATCTTGTATGAAAACACCTATGCCTACCAATGTTGTATTGGATGCTGATGAATATGGGAAACCTATTGATCAGACAACATATAGAGCAATGATTGTCTCTTTACTGTACCTTACAGCTAGTAAACCAGATATAATGTTTTCTACATGTATATGTGCTAGGTTCCATGTAAGCCCTAGAGAGTCATACCTAACATTAGTAAAGAGGATTCTCAGATATGTTAAAAGTTGTCCAAATCTAGGTCTTTGGTATCCAAAAGATTCAGCATTTGATTTAACTGGATTTTCTGATGCTGATTATGCTGGATGCAGAATTGACAGGAAAAGCACCAGTGGAACTTGTCAGTTCCTTGGTGACAGACTTGTCTCTTGGTTTTGTAAGAAACAAACTTCTGTGTCAACTTCAACTGCTGAAGCTGAATATATGGCTGCAGGAAGTTGTTGTTCACAAATCTTGTGGATTCAAAACCAACTCCTAGACTATGGCTACAACTTAGAGAAGTCTAAAATCTTTTGTGATAACGCCAGTGCTATTTATATAGCTCAAAATCCAGTCCTCCATAGTAGGACAAAACACATAGAGATTAGGCATCACTTCTTAAGGGATAATGTTGAGAAGAATAAAATTGAACTGCAATATATCCCAACTGATTTGCAAAGGGGAGATATTTTCACCAAGCCCTTGGATGAAAAGAAACACACCTTCTTCCTAAATCAGTTAGGAATGTTAGATGGAGGAAGTCTAAAATAATATCCAATATTTTAAAAGTTTAAAAATTGACCAAGACTAGGCAAACATCTTGATTTTTCTTAGTGTCTAGAGTTTTTCTGGTCTCTGAACTGCGCTCGACGATTTTCCCCCAGATCGTCAAACGGAGATCGACGATTTTCGAAATCGTCGACCTAAGTTCAGCGCTTCTCAAATAGTCTGCACTATCTCTTCCGGTCAACGATCGTCGAACGACGCTCGACGATTTTGTTCTCTGAACGATCGTCGAACAGAGCTCGATGCTCTCCAATATCGTCGAACGGAGATCGACGATATTGAAGACTCTTCAGATTCCTTTAGAAGCCCCGATCGTCGAACTGAGTTCAACGATCTTTCCTTTTGTGCGTCGAACCCTAATATAAAATTCATTTTTCGCTGTCGTTCTCCTTTTGCGCTTTCGATTTCTCTGCAAAAACTTTCTTTCCCTCCAAACATTTCTACACTTGGTCGTTTTGTTTGTTGAATCTTTGCAGGTAATCATGGCCGTTTTTGTTGTTGTTCTTGCCGCCATGAAATTTGATGCCGGCTTTGACATTGACATGGAGTCCTTCAGCACAACAGATCAGGTTTTCCAGGACATCTTAGAGTTGTTCAAGGAGCAGAAACTTGCTACAATCATGACCACCAGGATTAAACTTGTTGCTGATGAGATTAAAGAGTGGGTCTACACTGCCTACAACCATAATCAAAACCCAATTGTTGGGTCAATTTCTGGCACCCAGGTACCCTTGACCCCAGCACTTCTAACAGAAGTTTTTGAGTTGAGCTCTGGTGGAGATTCTGCTGATTTATCTGGAGAGGAATATGCTGATTTGCTTGCAGGAATGGGTCATTCTGAGGCTAACCCTAGCAAGCTGCTGAAGAAGAATCTGTCTGTGGAATTTAGATTCATGGCTAATGTAGTTGGGAAAGTCCTGTTGGCTAAGCACTCTGCCCATTATACTATTTCCAGGTATCAGCTATGCTTAATGGGAGCTATTGTGGACAAGAAGAATTTGAACTGGGGAGAGGTATTCTTTGACCTAATTAAAAAGAAAATTAATAAGAGTTTTGTGAATTTTGGGAGGATTTTAGGCCTTTTTCTGCACAACAGATGCCCTGCATTGCTAGTATCTTCTGGGATACACATTAATGCTTCCAAGAGACTGTCCTGTGCCCTATTTGGTAAATGGGACAGGCAGATCACCAATCCCAGCAGGCCCTCTTCCAGCACACCTTCAGGCACCAGGACTGCCATAGTCACTTCCCCTCAGGTCTCTGCCCCTGCAGATGACCTACATGCTGCTGCCTCTCCTCCTCCTACAATTCAATCTTTTCTAGTTCCATCCACCATTCCAATTCCATCTACCATTTAAACTCCATCCACTATCATCATCTCCAGCCCATCTCCAACATCCATACCATCTCCAATTCCAACTGTCACAGAAGAACTATTCCATCCATTATACTCCTACTCTCAACCAGACTCTGCCACATCACCCTCCATTCCCTCATTCACTCTTATTGATGATTCCTTCATGGATGACTCACCCTCATCTCCTCCTGAGCTGCCCTCCTCATCCTCCTCTTACCAGGAACTTCTATAAGAGATCATTGATCAACCCACCTTCACACCATCTATCTCAATCCCCTTGTCTTCCATCACCACTTTCCCCACACCTCAACCATCTCTTCCCCAATACACCAGCTCTCCACTACCATCACCAATAGCTCCACCTCCATCCTCTACCTCTGCTCCAGTTACTGCTGAGCAAGTAGATCTTCCAGCCCTAGCTGACATGATTTATGAATTGCTAGCCCCCAGGCTATCTCTTCTCTTGGAGACCTCCTTGGCTCCATTACTCCAGTCAGTGGCAGCTCGTTCTGCCAGGCTCTCCTCCTTAATTCCTCAGGCAATCCCTTCAGCAGTGTGCCTTGATCCTGCTTTGTCTGAATCTAGGCAGGAGGAGATGCCCTATGACGTGAGCTTGCCTGCTGTGCCTGCTGTTTCTTCAGTTGTTGTTGCTGCTACTGCTGTACTTCAAGATCCAGTTCCACCTCCAGTTGCAGTCCTCTCAATAGACCTCAGGTCTCTGCTCTCAGCATTTGATTCAGCCTACTTCAGCTGTCTTCCAGAGAGAGTTGCTGTCCAGCCCCCAGAGGATCTCTCCAAGGCCCTTGTGCCCTTCTCTTATTGTGATACCAGCATTATAACTTCCTTTGTCAATTCAGTATATGCTACTGCTACTCCTGCTGAAAGCAGTGTTGATGTTTCTGATGTTGCTGCCCTTCCTGCGGAAAATTTTGTTGATATTATTGCTGATACTGCTGATGAGTCAATTTCTAAGGATATCCATATGACAGAGGCACATGATTTTGAGCCTTCTGTGTTTGCTGATGACATTCCTCCTACTGCTGATATTGTTGTTTCTGAAAGTAAAACTGTTGTTGCACCAACTGCTGTTGTTATTACTGCTGCCACAACTTCAGTATCTGCTGCTGTTGCTGCTGCTTCAACTTCTGTTACTAGTTCTGTATCTACTGCTGCTTCAACCTCTGCTTCTGCTTCAACTACAATTGCTACTAGTGTTGTATCTACTGCTCCAATTACTGCTGCTTCATCTGCTTCAACCCAGCTCAAGAAAGAACTGATGAAAAAGATTGATGATCTTTATGATGAGCAAAGTTCTGAAAGTGATGAGTTCAAGACTGCTTCTGATGACTCCTCTGCCACTATTTCCGAAAAGAGAAAGGCAAGGAGCAAAGCCATGAAGAGAGTACCTCCAGCCAAAGTCAAGGACAATAATGATATTCCATATTATATTCTTCATGACTGCCCTATAACTGAGCACTGGATGCAGTATTCAAAGAATCAACTCAAAGCCATGAAGAAAAAGAGGAAATATGAAAAAGGCTCTTCCCAATTTCAACATCCTCATCTTCCTCCACCACCTCCTCCTGATGCAGGTGCAGGTGGAAGTTCAGCTGCTCAACCCTCTTCCAAAAGCCAAACCCCCTATCAGCCACATGCAAGATCCAATCATAGGGGAAGCCAGTCCAGGGGTTCTCAATCCAGAAGAGGAAACTACAGAGGAAATCAAAGAGAAGTCCAGGTTTATTCTAAAGGTTATTCAAGGCAACATCCCTACTCCAGGGAAGGACAAATCTCATCAGACACAACCTCTGGTCCTTTTCCCTATAAACTGAAGGAAGTACTTTCATCCATACCTTCTCACGATAATCCATCCAATAGATATGAGCCACCAGTGCCATTTGAAGATCCTGAAAATAATCCAACTGCTTGGACTGCAAGGATGAAAGAGCTTGCTGCACTGGACCAGATTAAGAAAGCTAAAGAGCAAGACAGAGACTCCTCCAACATCACTACATTGTCTGAACAGAGAAAGAAAGAGTTGGAAAGATATGGCTCAAGCAAATTCTTTGATTCTGATAGATACATGTAGCTGCATCCTGAAGCTGTAGTTCCAAGACCCAAACAGCAAACCTCTTTAGGTGCAGCAGATGACACAAGATCAAAGAAGTAAGCTCTCAACCCCAATAGAGAAATTAAACTCATAACGGGCAAGGAGAAGAAATAACGATGTCAGGTGACAATCACTTTGAATTCTGAATTCTGTTTGGGATGATATATATCTGTGGTTCTGCATGTCCAGTTTATTACAATTCTGTTTTGTTGTTGTGTATGTTGTTATTTGATTTTTCCAAATTCTATAAATAGTAATCCTAACCCAAATAGGGGGAGATTGTTGGAACACCCTATTACTAATTTGGGTCAGGATCACTATGTCTCTATGAAACATGTTTTTGACCTCCTGTATAGATCTAAAGGTCAATTAGAATTGAGTCTAAGGGTTAAAAGTCTAGGTTTGGAAGCTGCCCTCAAGACCCAGGATTTTCAGTTTGAGACTAAGTCATATCGTCGAGCTCAGCACGACGATTCGTCGAACTCCAATCGACGATTGTGTAGCTCAACTTTGAAAGGTCGTCGAACTCCATTCGACGATCGCCGAGCTCAACTTCAACAAATCGTCGAACTCCATTCGATGATCTGCGAGCTCAGTTCGACGATCTTGACTCAGTATTGGATCTCTATCTCTGAGCTCAGTTCGACGATCTTTGAGCTCAGATCGACGTTTTTTTGTTGCTGTATAAGTCCAAATCGCTGAGCTCAGTTCGACGATAACAGAGCTCAGTTCGACGATTTTCTGATAACTTCAAGGATTTTTCAAGATTCAAATTCAGAACAATTAAGGAGTTATTCAGCAATTAATTCAGAAGATTTTCTAGCCGTTTTCATTTATTTCTGGACCAAGTTTCAAGGGATTATCAAGGAATGTTTCTTTGGACTTTCCTCCAGAAGACAATTGCAATTTTGGATGCAATTAATGTCAGGCAACGGCTATTCTTGACAGAGGATGTTTTTCTATTCAATACCAGAGAATAAAATACAAGATTTTTTTAATCTATCTATCAATCAGAACACAGACAAGAAGAACAAGAACAAAATATTCTCTGTCTCAAAGAATTCTCTCAAGAACACACATCCAAGGAGATCAACCATCTGTAATCTTCTGATCTCTTGTGATTCAAGTGTTCAAGGCCAACATCCCTCAAAGACTCCAGACACCTAACATTTCAGCTGTTGCTGAAATCATCATTTACTGGAGATCAACTTCTGAAGGCCTATCACCCTACAACAAAGCTTCATTTCCTGAACATCTCAAGGACTAAGGGGGAGCTTTGACAACATCAAATCCACATAGTCTTCTCAGCTGCTTTGAGAAAGAGAAGACTTCCATAACTCCCTCATCCCCATCTCTGTAAAGGGTTTTTCAAACTCCCTTCAAAAGTTTGAGCTTGGTTTTTGAGCACCTTGTCAAAAGCTCATTGGTGCCCAGGACACCTGATCAACTCATCCTGTAGTGGATTCCTACCTAGGGTGGTAGAAGAATGGATGTACCCAAGTTTAGGGGAACCACTATAGCTCCTTGTGTCTTCTGGCTTGCTTGTCTTTATCTTTTGTTTCTGGCTGTGATTGTTTTGTGATTAGTTTAGATCTGTGATTAATTTCTGTTGTAGGTTATTTTGTGATTAGATCTAATAATTGCTTCCCTGTTCACTTATATTACAACAATTGTTGTAAAAAGTTTTCAAGCACCATATACTCTATTCACCCCCCCCCCCCCCTCTAGAGTATATCAGATCTAGCTGTACTTTCAGACTTAGAATTCTACCCATATTGGGTTTCTTTAGGCTCTCTTTAATCTTATCAAACAATACTGTAGACCAATCAGTACTTAGTTTGAATATGATCCTTGTCATTAGATTGAACATATGAGCAGATATCCTATCATGTCCACCAGACTTGCTCAGTATGACCTTGCCAACAATTTCAGATAAAAATTTGCCCTGCATGTTCATTCCTTTTCTGTTGAGTACAGATCCTATTTTCATTGTGGAGTCCAGTCCACACCATTGTAATACATCTCTAGTCTTAGAAGCAGATACATCTTCTTCCTCCTTAGTTCTTGGTAGTTGTAGTACCTTTCTCAGACTCTTAGGAGAGACATTCACCTTTGCCGCATGAACTCTGGACTTAATCTTGAGTCCTGATTCATCTAGATTTGCTGCATTCAGAAACTCAAGGACTTCCTTCTTCCATATCTTGATCGGTTCTAAAACAAGAAATTCTGACCCAGTCTCTGCTATTAGGGTTACAACACCTTTGATATCATGTTCCGCCTCATCAAAAGCGTGTCGCACGAGTTCATATCCTTCGTTAATGTTCTCTTCTAGCTTGGGCGCCATTAGGGTTTGAAGAAATTTGAATTTAGAGAAGAGAGATGTCGACACACAAGTTTGGTCTCGAAACTTTGGTGAGCGTGTCGACAAACAATGACGAAAACCTATTTATACCTTTCTAGAATCGAAGATGAAAGGGCGCGTCAAAATACTTAAATTGCGTCGACACTATTGATAAGTGTCGACACTTACTTATAATGTCTCGACAACTATGTGTCGACACAAGTATAGTCGACAAAATATATGTGTCGACACTTGTATATGTGTCGACACCACTTAGCTCGACACTTAGTCGAGAATCTACTAGACTAATTCTGTGTAAAGCCTAAGTGTCGACACCACTGTGGATGTGTCGACACCTACTCTGCATGTGTCGACACAAATTCTCTGAAGTGTCGACACAGACTTTCTATATGTGTCGACACCATTTCTCTGAAATATCGACACCACTTCTATGTGTCGACACAGACAACTCTGTGTGTCGACACCATTTTACTTAGCCAATTTTGAAAACTTATTCTAAGTTTATCATCCCTAATTCAATTTTAAATTTATTGAATTTGGTTTCATCTAAGGGCTTAGTATACATATCAGCTAACTGATTATATGTCTTAACATACTCTAGGGAAATATCTCCTTTTTATACATGTTCTCTTAGAAAATGGTATTTTATTTTTATGTGCTTAGTACTACTATGGGAGACAGGATTATTTGCAATAGAAATGACACTAGTAGAATCACAAAATAGAAGTGTTCTACTTACTTGAATACCATAATCTTCTAATTGATGTTGTATCCATAGAAGTTGAGCACAACAACTTCCTGTAGCAACATACTCTGATTCTGCTGTAGAGATAGTCACACTTGTTTGTTTCTTGATACTCCATGATATCAGCCTTCCACCTAGGAATTGACAGGTACCTGTTGTACTTTTCCTATCTTCCTTGCAGCCTGCAAAATCTGCATCTGAATAACCTGTCAGTTCAAACTCTCCATTCCTAGGGTACCAAAGGCCTAGATAAGGAGTGCCCTTAAGATATCTCAGAATTCTTTTGACTGCTGTCAAATGAGATTCTTTAGGGCAAGCTTGGTACCTTGCACAGACATATGTAGCATACATGATATCTGGTCTACTTGCAGTCAAATATAGTAGGGAGCCAACTATCCCTCTATACAATGTTTCATCTACAGGTTTCCCTGCATCATCTTTGCTTAGAGACATTGTTGAACCCATAGGAGTTTTCATGGTAGTGGATGATTCCATACCATACTTCCTTATCAGTTCTAGGGTGAACTTAGACTGGCATATGGATAAACCATCGTCAGTCTGTCTAACTTGGAGACCCAAGAAGAACTTAAGTTCCCCCATACTGCTCATTTCAAACCGTCCTTGCATTAGTTTTGCAAACGTTCTGCAAAGACTACTTTCAGTAGACCCAAATATGATGTCATCTACATATATTTGGACTAAGATAATCTTGCCTCTGGATTCCCTAAGGAATAGAGTCTTGTCTATTTTCCCCCTTGTGAATTTATTTTCAATGAGGAAACTAGACAGGGTTTCATACCAAGCCCTAGTGGCTTGTTTTAACCCATACAAATCCTTCCTAAGTCTATAAACATAATTAGGTTTAGTAGAATCAACAAAACCTGATGGCTGTTCCACATAGACTTCTTCCTTCAGATTTCTATTCAGAAAAGCTGACTTAACATCCATTTGGTATACCTTGAACCCTTGATAGGTTGCATAGGCCAAGAACATCCTTATTGCCTCCAGTCTGGCTACTGGAGCAAAGGTCTGATCAAAGTCAATACCTTCTTCCTGCCTATATCCTTTTGCAACCAGTCTTGCTTTGTTCTTTATAATCACTCCATGTTCATCCAACTTGTTCCTAAAGATCCACTTGGTTCCAATAATGTTGTGGTCTTTTGGTTTAGGAACTATCTCCGAGACTTTGCATCTTTTGAACTGGTTCAGCTCCTCTTGCATTGCCTCAATCCAATGAGGGTCTAGGATGGCTTCTTCAAATTTCTTTGGCTCTACCTGGGATAGAAAGCTGGAGTAGAGTACTGAACTTAAATTTTTGCTCCTTGTTTGTACCCCTTGTCTGAGATCACCAATAATTTGATTGGCTGGATGATCTTTTAGATGTCTATTTGCTGGAGGCAGCCTGTCTTCAGGTTGTACACCTTCATTCTCTTCAACTTGCTGCACCCATTGGTCTTCTTCTGCATCAGGTGTATCTAGTACTCCCCCTGGACAACAGCCACTATCATCCACTTGCTGACTTGCAGTAGAACCTTCTTTAATAGTAATGTTGATGCACAAAAACTCAAAGGGGGGGGGGGGTCGAGCACCACCAGCTAACGGGTCGAACACCGGGGAAGAGAGAGACTGCGAGTAGTGATCTACTAAGCAGACGAGGGCAGGAAGAAGAGCAGGGCCGTGAGCCACGGCAACAACAGACTTCGCCCGTCGCGGCCTGAATGCCTCTCTTGCGACGGGCTTTCCCTTGATTGAAGAAAGGCTTGGTTACAAGTAAAAGGAAAAGGTTAACAAGAGTAGAGCGAGGGGGAGTCCGCAAGGCACAAGATTCGAGTCTGCAGCCTGTAACAAATAGGCTCTTGGGTCCGAGTTAGCGTGCCTTGGGTGCACCACCTCCCCCTATTTATAGGATAGGGGGCCTGCCCAAACGGGCAGGGCTAAAATAACCGGCTGCCCTGGGTACAGGAGAACCGGGCAGCGGTGACGGGAAGCAAAAAGAAAGAACACGCCAGTCAGCGCAGAATGGGCGGACTGGGCTCGCGGACTGGAGCTTCCACTGCTGCTGGGCGCGATCCTGCTGGAGGATGGCGGCCTGGGCGGACGAGACACTGCGTCCGCCGCTGTAGAGAATCTGATATCCCAAGTCCTGGCGGACTGAGCGAACAGGTCCTTGCGTCCGCTGCTGGGGTACCATCCTTGGTGTCCGATTGGTGACCTTGCTGGACTGGGCGGACTGACAAACCAAGTCCGCGCGTGTTGAAAGGGGGGCTTTGGAATCTTGTAGGATTTTACGGACTGAGGGGTTAACATAATCCCCGCACATTTTTAAGTTTCCAAAAAACTTCGAAAATGTTTTCTTAACTGCCGAGTCCGCAAGCCTCGAAAATGCCGCCAACGCTATAAATATCGCTGGAGGGCCTGGAACTGTTGAGAATCTCGATCGACATGGGGCGCTATTCACCACTTACGGTCTCCACTTTCCCGTCCGGCATGGCAAGGCTTGGAGCTTTCTTCTCTAGTCTTACTACAAAAGGCGACCCAGCACTGACAACGCCTATGAAGACCAAGAAGATAGTAAAGAGGTCGACAAGAAAGGATCTTGTCCGCCATACAGGAGAGAGTTTCCACAGCCAAAAGCCTGCAGAGAAAGCAGTCTGCCGTGCCGACATATCTGCTCGCGAGGATGCCGCAGTCGACACCGAACCATTGAGAAGTGAAAAGATGGTGACCCTGTCGGACTCTGCCCCTTCCCAGAAAACCGCAACCTCGGCGGACACCGTTGGTGAACACATTGAGGCTGACATATCTTCTCCCAATGCCCAGGTGCCCATTGTTAACTTGGATGAAGAAGATAGGCGGACTGAGGAAGAGGACGATGCGCCCTCAAAGGCATTGACTGCTGTGAACCCTGAGCCTGTCCGCGAAAACCAGCCCGACTTAGGGTGTGCCGCTGCGGATTCTGCTGAGAAGACTGCTAAAAGAAAGAAGAGGAAGACGGACGGGGCGACCGTTGCCGAGCGGGTTGAGAAGAAACTGCGCGTGATGAAGGAGAAGAATGTCTCCAAGCGGACTGGGGATGAGGACTTACAACACAGACCGCGCGATAAAGAAGTTCCTGACAGCAATCTGGTTACACCGGAGGCCCAAATCTAGGGAGAGAATTCCCTCTCCACGGTCAGTCTAACCACTGATGAGATATTAGATTCGATAGACGTCAACGAAGTAGATCTAATCAACGAATCCCTGCTGATTGTACTGCAGCAATCTGAGGCGGAGTCAACTGGGAATAAGGGTGACGAACTCCCTTCCTTGTCCGCTGCGGAGGAAGAAGAGAGAGGTAGGATGAAGGAGAAGATAGAGGAGCAGAAGAAACAAATTGTTGCTCATGTTGCTGCGGTGGGGGCGGCCTCGAAGCAGGTTGCGGCGGATAAAACCGCTGAGGATCTGCGGATTGCTGCGGATCTACTGCGGTCAGGTAAACTTCGACCGACGCCTAAATACTTTAAGCATCAGTGGCTTTACAGGTCGACGCCGCGGACGTCAAGACCAATCAAAATCATCACCGAGACGGACGATATTGTGGTTTCAACAAGTTTGGATGCTGAGAAAAGAGCAAAGGTTCATCGCGAATGGAAGAAGCGATTAAGCGCCTTTGACCCGGAGCGGGCAAGGCGGCCAATCATCTTCGATAGTCGGCAACTCGCTGCTACTATGTCTAAAAGTGATCTTTCATCCTTTTTTTGAGTCCGCCGCGAACTGCCTTTAAATGTGAAGTTGACTTTGTTTGTTGCAGGTAGAAAGTCGTCGTCGGGCTCCATCGAGAGTGGCGAGATCGTGGTTACATCGAATACTGGTGCTGACGCGGTCTCGCATGTGGAATCCGCGGGGGATGAGCCGCCCAGCCTGAACATTATTAAAGAGTTAGAGAAAAAATTCCAAGCTGAAATGCAATGTGTTAAAGCAGAGTTAGAGAAGTCAGAGGAGCGCGAGAGGGCGTCCGCGGCGCGTGAGAAAGCATCCGCAGAGCGCGAGAAAGCCCTAAAAGACCAGATCGCCAGCATCTCAAGGGAGCTGGAGAGGTCTGAAAGGGAGAAGAAGAGGCTTGTGGTGGGCATTTATATAAGTTGAGTTACTTTCTATCGTAATTCTATATTTTATACTGTTTTTGATGGTAGAACTGCTAGAGTAGATTGTTTACTCATTTGCTGTATTTACTCTAATATACACTGATATTGTTTACTCCTATTCCACATGTTTGTACTACTATTTATATATCTATATTGTACCCTTGTTCCTTTCTCCGCCCGGTACCGAGGAGTCACCGGGGGAGCGGATGTGATAGCCACTCAGTCTTTATGACTAAGGGTTGCTACGTCTTCCTTTTTAGGAGGGAACCCTGCAGTTAGAGCAATAACAGGTTATGCAGGGGGACAGCTAGGCCAGGGCGATAGTGCCTGATGTGACGGTACTGTCATTGCCATCAGTGACTGATGTGAGTTTGTGAGAGATTCATATTATAGCCTTTTCGGCATGCTTAACTCTGATATTATAGAAGCCTTAGTTGTTTCTTTTATTTGATGTATTGTTTCAGACCTATATACTTGTGTCCATTTGACTTCTATTTATTGTTATGTTGGGTTAGCATGGATGATTTGCTTAGCCGGCAGGATAGGCATCTCGTAGTATAGGTTAACCTGTGTGCTAATGCTACCGCAAAACGGTTGTTTTGGGCATAAGACTCCCCTCATGTCGTGTTTTTTGTTCCGGGAGGGGGGTCTTACACCCATAACCCATCAAGGTCCTCCTCCCAAAAGGTGATGGAGTGTCTTTGTTGAGCTTCTTATCTTCATGTTCCTTCCTAAGCCCATCGATTGAGACTATTTGGGCGGTTACAATGGGGGACGCAGTGATGGACTTGATGTTGCCCATTAATTTCCTTCTACCAGCCGCCACTTGAGGCGCAGGTGGAATCTCTCTTTATAGTCTGGGAAGCACCTGTTAGTCTTGCACCTGCCCTTGCGAGAATCCTAATAGCCCTGCCTGATATGGTACTCAATCTCATCATTTTTTTCGCACATTCCTCGGTGGTGCTAGCACTCCTCGCCATAGCCATTGGTCACGAGAATTGTTGTGAAGTGAACATTATCTTTAGAGTCATTGCAGATTTTTGGCAACATCTTTCCCACAAATGGTGCCAAACTTTTGTGCGTCACTCAAGGCGCTCGAAAATTGGTCGAATTGAACTGTCCTAGCTCAAAATCTAGTCGAGCGCACAAGAAGCCACAAAAAGTACCAACTGCTGAAAATGATTTTTTCGTGGAAAAACCTTGGAAAGGAGAAAAATAATGTAGGAAATTTCATGTCAACCAAATTCTATTATATCTTTGGGTGTTACAAGTAATTGAACGCTAAAGGGTGACCAACAACCACTCATTTCACGGGGTTCAAAGAAGAGCGAGAAAAAGAGATTCTTTGAGAGAAGGGAGATTTTCCAAGGCCTAAATGCGATCTTTAAGTCTCGTATGAAGGAATATTTGAAGTGGAGGGAGATCTTCGAAGTCCAAAGGAAATTTTCGAAGTATTCTTCCAACACCGAAGAAGAACTCTAAAGGATCATCGAAGGAGCTATATTAGACACTGAAGGCATGATTTGTTCAAATGAGGGCTCTGGACTCCTTTTATAGCTTTGGCCAGAGGTAGTACAGTAGTTTTTCCATTATAACCACCAAAACCACCTGACAGACAAATCACGTTTGTTGGTCTAGAGCACATAGTTCGTCAATTTTTGTATATGATCATCTCCCCAGGCAGTTTGGGCATTTCAGGAAGTTTTGTTTGCAATGCTGACGACAACGAACGTGACCTACTTATGAGAAGTAAAGAGAGTTAACTGACATGTGCACCATAGACACAAAAGAGTTCAGCAAGCATCGCGAACGCGAAGGTGCTTGGCATGTATCGTGAAGACGGATGCAAATGGGGCGGGTCACAAACTAAAAGGGGTTTGGTGCTATCCGCGAATGCAGACTTTGGGAGTGCAGCATTGGCCGCACTTGGGAGATGTATCCTTGACACATATTATAAGGTGCGACCTTGGCGCACCATCGCCACAACATGAAGATGCAGTCAAGAGAGGTGTGGCCTTGGCCACATTATTATAGTACGGCCAGGAGAGGTGTTGCCTTGTCCACACCATGAAGGTTTGTCTTAGAGAGGTGCGACTCTTAACATAGCACGAGAGGTGTCATCATTGATGGAGATTATAGTTCGTATCTCTTTAGTTTGATAATATCTAATCTCAGGTTGTATTTGATCATACTTATGTTTTGTATAGTGCGCATGTATACAGGTTCAAACGAATCAAAGAACTCATTTCTTCTACCTACCGCCGCGCGCTAGCCTGGTGTTATTGTTGGGTACATTGGAATATATGTACCTGATTTGAAGAAGCGTCACCCTACTCAATGATATACATCAAGATGTATTTGATGTGTTTTGAGTTGATGTGTGCAGGTTAAGTAATTGCAGGGAAAGCTTAAAATTTTCTAAGTCCATGTGTCGACACCTAGAGGAAAAGTGTCGGCACTTAAGAAGGCTTGTGTCAACACCCAGAGAAGCTGTGTCGACACTTGGAGTCATTATGTCGACACCAGGAATGCAGAGTCGACACCAGAGGAAAAGTGTCGACACATATAGGCTATGTCGACACTCAGTGAAGAACTGTCTAAAGAATCAGTGTCGACACTTAGAAGCAGTGTCGACACCCAGAGGAACTTTGTCGACATAAAAAGTGTCGACACTAGGAGGCTGTGTCGACACTCAGTAAAACTTCAACAAAGTTCAAGTACAAGTGTCGACACTAGGAGGCTGTGTCGACACTCATCAAATTTCTACAAAGTCTAAGTACAGGTGTCAACACAAAGGAGATGTGTCGACACTCAGCAAAAGTCTCAACACTTGAAGAAGATGTGTCGACACAAAGGAGATGTGTCGACACTCAGCAAAAGTCTCAACACATGAATAATGTGTCGACACAAAGGAGATGTGTCGACACTCAGCAAAAGCTTCAACACAGAAGGCATGTGTCGACACAAAGAAGATGTGTCGACACTTAGCAAGTATCAACACAAGAAGATGTGTCGACACAAAGGAGTTGTGTCGACACTTAGCTGAAATCAACTCAGTATCAAAGAAGAAGGACTTCTGTCGACACACATGATCAGTGTCGACACATTCTGAAGAAGCTGTGTTGAGACTTAGATACAACAACACAAGGAGTTGTGTCGACACCAACAAGGCTAGTGTCGACACTTAGTCTATCTGTGTCGACACTTAAAGACTGTCTGTCTCGACACTTTCAGACATTTACAGAGAATTCAAGAAGTGACTGGATGACTTGACAGCTGCCATCCCAGCCGGTCTACTACAACTGTCAGAGCTGTCAGAAGATCGTTAGAAACCGGATCAGCCGGTCACCATGAAGAAAGCCTATATAAAGGCTTATTCCTTTAATAGAAGAAGAACAATCAAGTGATTTTGCATCAATCAGTTGAAGTGATCAGAAGATGTAAGAAGTTGGAGAGAGAGAGCTCCTTCTAAGAAGACATCTGTTGAACCAGGCTGTGAAGAAAGTTTCAGATTGAGATATGATTCTTAAGTCAGCAGTGATTGAAGATCATCTGCATAGAGTTTCAACCCTACTGTGTTCTAATTCAAGAAGCTTTGAAGAAAGCCAAGGGAGGTTGATCTCAGCAAAGTTCTTCCAAGAACTCATCAAGAAACCAGTCAACACTTCTCTCTCATTCTGAGTTGTGGGTATATACTTCGTAATTTTAATTTCTTGTAGGATCCTAAGAGATCTGAGTTGTAAGCATGAAATTATAAAGGAAGAGTGGTAGGGCTTGTGTGCCTGAGTGTAGGAGATTCATTTCTCTGAGTGTAGGCCTTGTTGAGGGCTGAGTGTAGGCCTTGTTGAAGGCTGAGTGTAGGTCTTTGTGAAGACTGAGTTGTAGGGTTGTGTGCCTGAGTTGTAGGAGTGGGATCACTCTGAGTTGTAGGAACATGTTTGGGGTTCTGAGCTATAAGACCTGAGGATCTGAGGAGTAGTGGAGAAGTTTGGTCGAATCTAGTACACTACTAGATAGGCGAAGGGGGAAAGTGGATGTACCCAAACCTTGGGGAACCACTATAAAAACTGTGTGTACTCTGTGTGTGACTGATTCTGTGTTTGCTGTTTAAAGTTCTGTGAATTCTGTGATTAATTTTGCCTAAAAGTTTAAAAAGAATAAGGTCACCTATTCACCCCCCCCCCCCTCTAGGTGATTACATACAATTTCTTTCAAGTGGTATCAGAGGCAGGTTACTCAAAAAGGACATAACAGTCTGAGTAAAGTTCCTGTTGGTAGAATCAGCATAATCAAGAATCAAGAAAATGGGTTCAACAGTGAATCACAAAGAGCTTGGATCCATGAAGTTGCCAATTTGCAAAATGGAGATCTTTGGCATTTGGAAAGAAAGGGTTAGACTTTTTATGGAAGCCTCTGACCCCAGAATTTACATTACTGTTAAAGAAGGGTCATATGTGCCTATGAAAGTATCAGTTCTGGATGCAAATCAGAGAACTCCTAAGGACTATTCAGAGATGACTAAAGATGAGATTATTCTGGCCACTATGGGTAAGAGGGCCCAGAATATTATAGTAAGTGCAATAGATGATGCAACATTTCAAAATTTGATTCACTGTAAAACTTCTAAAGAAATGTGGGATACACTGATAGTCTATATGGAGGGATCAGAAGAGGTAAGACAAGACAGGAAGTCTTTATTGAATCAAGAGTATGAAAGCTTCAGACAAGGCAGGTCTGATAGCATAACTGAGTGCTACAAGAAATTCTATAGGATTGTCAATGAGTTGATGTCTTATGAAAGAGAATTCAGCAACTATGAATTGAATGATAGGTTCTTGAGATCCCTGACTAAGGACTGGGATACCAAGATTTGTGTCATAAGGAAAATGGCCAAATTAGCAGACATTCCTCCTCCAACATTGTTTGGAAAACTGTTATCCTATGAGATGCAGTTAATGGTAAGGAAGGAGGAAGAGAAGACTTCCAGAGTTGAGCACAAAGAAAGAGCTGTGGCTTTCAAGACAGAAGCCACTAGGAAATATAAAAGTAAATCTCCATCTCCACCTCCAAAAGTTGCTGAGACTGAGACAAATGGGTCAGAAAGCAAGAATTCTAAAAGCAGTGAGAGTGATGAAGATTTTGCAGCTTTCGCTAGACATTTTCAGAAGTTTCTTAAGAAGAAACAGTGGAGGTCTAAGCCACCCACTTCACAGAAGTCATCAAAGAATGAAAGAAGAAAGTCCAGGCAAAGTAAAACTACATCCTCAAAGATAGTTTGCTATTGTTGTAACAGACAGGGACATGTTGCTGACTGTCCAGAGAAGAGGAAAGAGTCAACTGATAAGAAGAAGACTCAAATCAAGGGCAAAAAGGAAAGGTCCTTTATTGCTAAGAAGGACAAAAGTCTGTCTGATATGTCATCTTCAGAATCAGATTCAGAAGTTGAAGCTTATATTGGACTGTTTGCTGAAGAAGAGGAAGATGAGTTCATACAATTAATGAACTCAATATATGAGAATGAGGAAAATCAGTGCCAGGGACTGATGGCCTTATAAGGAGACAAAATCCAGGATCAGCCTGGACCAAGTCAGGTACAAAATTGTTCTGTTAGTTCAATTTCTAGTACTGAGTCAGATTCAGATACATCAGCATCAAGTGATGTTAGTGGATCTGAATCAGAAGGAGATATTCATCAGTTGATTGATGAATATAGAGTAGTGTTGCAAGCTTTGCAGAAAAGCAAATCCTTGGCCAAGAGTCAAGCTAAGGAGATTGCCAGTCTTAAAGTTGCTGCAATAGATTTTGACAAGTTGCTTGATCAGAAATTAAATGAAATAGTCAGACTGAAGAACATTTTTGTTATTCAGATGGGGAATATAACATATAAAAATGATCAAATTAGAAATCTGGAGATTAGTCTTCAGAAAGAGAGAGATATTGTTGCAAGTTTTTCTAAACCAAAATCTGTTTTACCTTTGATAGATGAATTTGTACATCAAAAGGGTAAAACTGGATTGGGGTTTACAAAACCTGCCAGGACTGTAAAGTCCAAGTCTAAGGGCAAAGCCCCAATACTCAACAAGCAGCCTGCTGTAGATAAAACAGCCAGGGTTGTACCTAAACAAAGGTACAACAGATTTGAGTACTGGTGTTGTGGCAAGGTAGGTCACTTTGTCATAGACTGTTGGCATAATTCAAGTGCCAAGGTGAGTAGCAAACTTCCTGTTAGAAAAGCTACAGGTAGTTTTGTTAAGAGTAAGACTAACTTGCACCAAGGACCCAAGAATTATTTGGGTTCTAAGGTAAAGTAATCTGTTTTGCAGGTAAGTCCAAGTGGCCATGCCCTAATATGGTACTTGGACAGTGGATGTTCCAGACACATGACAGGAACTAGGGGATTGCTGAAGGACTATACACCAATCAAGGATGGTCCTAAAGTCACCTTTGGTGGTTCTGAAAAAGGAATCATCAAAGGCTTTGGTAACATTTCTAGCAACCTTATTTCAATTACTCAAGTGGCTTATGTTAAAGGTTTGAAACACAATCTAATTAGTATAAGTCAGTTGAGTGATGTAGGATATGACATCTCATTTGTCAAGGATGGTTGTCATATCAGTAGGTCAAGTTATCAAAAGATCATTTTGACAGGTTATAGGAAGAGAAATGTCTATTGTCTAGACATTATATGTGAGAACATTGGTTCTCCTGTTTGTCTTGTAGTTGATGAGAAAGTCTCATATTGTGTTAAATGGCACAAGAGGCTGGCTCATCTTAACTACAAGACAATTGGCCAACTCTTTAGTAAAGAGTTAGTGAGAAATGGTCCTCAAGTTAAGTGTAAAAAAGTTGGGATATGTTCAGCTTGTCAAAAGGGCAAGCAGATCAAATCCACCTTTAATAGCATTGAGAACAAAGATGCTGTGAGGTACCTATACCTCTTGCATATGGATCTTTTTGGTCCTATGCCAGTTCACAGCCTAGGTAGAAAGGTCTACACATTTGTGGTTGTAGATGATTATTCAAGGTTTTCCTGGGTATTCTTCCTAAGGCAAAAATCTGAAACACCTAGTATCTTCTATAGTTTTGTCAAACAAATTCAGAATGAGTTAGACAGTATAGTGGTCAAAATAAGAAGTGACCATGGTACTGAATTCCAGTCTGATAATATGACAAAGCTATGTGAAGAGTTTGGGATATTTTAGGAATTCTCCTCACCAAGAACACCTCAGCAAAATGGTATTGCTGAAAGGAAAAATAGAACCTTGATAGAAGCTGGTAGAACCCTATTAAGTGACACATCTCTCACAAAATATTTTTGGGCTGAGGCAGTAAACACTGCATCTCATGTAATTAATAGGGCTACTATCACCAAGAGCCACAATAAGACCCCCTATGAGATTGTGAAGGGCAGAAAACCAAATCTATCCTACTTCAGGATCTTTGGTTGTAAATGCAATATACTTAAGAATGGTAAGTCTTACTTAACCAAGTTTGCTGCAAAATCCCAAGAGGGGATCTTTGTTGGGTACAGCAACAACAGTAAGGCTTATAGGGTCTACAACTTGACTACTCAAGTTGTAGAAGAGTCAGTACATGTAGTGTTTGATGAAGCTAGACTCATTAACAATGAATTGTCTAGAAGTGTATGCAGCTCTATAGGTGTGACTAAGAAGATGGACAAGCTTACTTGTTAACCCCTCAGTCCGCAAAATCCTACAAGATTCCAAAGCCCCCCTTTCAACACGCACGGACTCGGTTTGTCAGTCCGCCCAGTCCGGCAAGGTCACCAATCGGACACCAAGGATGGTACCCCAGCAGCGGACGCAAGGACCTGTTCGCTCAGTCCGCCAGGACTTGGGATATCAGATTCTCTACAGCGGCGGACGCAGTGTCTCGTCCCCCCAGGCTGCCGCCCTCCAGCAGGATCGCGCCCAGCAGCAGTGGAAGCTCCAGTCCGCGAGCCCAGTCCGCCAATTCTGCGCGAACTGGCGTGTTCTTTCTTTTTGCTTCCCGTCACAGCTGCCCAGTTCTCCTGTACCCCGGGCAGCCGGTTATTTTAGCCCTGACCGTTTGGGCAGACCCCCTATCCTATAAATAGGGGGAAGGTGGTGCACCCAAGGCACGCTGACTCGGACCCAGGAGCCTATTTGTTACAGGCTACCGACTCGAATCTTGTGCCTTGCGGACTCCCCCTCGCTCTGCTCTTATGAACCTTTTCCTTTTACTTGTAACCAAGCCTTTCTTCAATCAAGGGAAAGCCCGTCGCAAGAGAGGCATTCAGGCCGCGACGGGCGAAGTCTGTTGTTGTCGTGGCTCACGGCCCTGCTCTTCTTCCTGCCCTCATCCGCTTAGTAGATCACTACTCGCAGTCTCTCTATTCCCCGGTGTTCAAACCATTAGCTGGTGGTGCTCGACCCCCCCCCCCCCCTTTGAGTTTTCGTGCATCAACAGTTAACACGCGACCTTCAGATCCGAGTAGTGTTTTGAATTCAGCGGATGGAAATGTCAGACCGCAGAGCCCGCTCTTCAGATCACTCCAGCTCTTCAGAGGACTCTCTTTGGGACGCAATTGAGCAAGCTCGAATTGAGGCTGAGCAGTCCCGCCGACAGACCGACCAGCGTCTCGACGCAATCAGCCAAGCTCTGCTCGCGCTAGCCCAGCAGCTTGCTCCTCAGGCCGCAGCAGATACAGCGGACAAGCCAGTACGCCAGACTCCAGCTCGCCGAACTCCGCTTCGGCAGTCGCCGGCCACTCCTCGGAACCTGCTCAGTCCGCCCCCCCCCCCCCCCCCCTCTGCGCCCTCAGGAGGAGCAGTTTGCTTTCAGAAATCTCTTCAGAGAAGCTGCCAGGGGCACTCCTGCCCGCCAGCTTCATTTTGCTGACCGCCAGTCCGCCAAGCCCGCGGACTCCCCGGCTCTAGTCCGCCCCTTCTACCCCGCAGAGTTCGAGACCCCATCTCCCTTTATTGATCGAATTCGATGGGAATCGGCTCCGAACAACTTCAGGGAGCCTCACATCCCATTCTATTCAGGAGGGACTGATCCAGTCTCTCACCTCCAAGCATTTGAGGGGGCAGTTGCTTTAAGATGCCTCTCAGATGCGATCAAGTGTAAACTCCTGGTTACCACTCTCGAAGGACAGACGAGAGAGTGGTTCTACGACCTACGTTCGAGCACAATCTCTTCTTTCGCAGAGCTTCATAGCCAGTTGTTGCTGAGGTTTGCTACCTCGAAAAAGAGGAAGAATGGGCCAGCTGCCATATTTGAAATCAAGCAAAGGGATAATGAATCAGTGGCGCGATTCGTTGATCTCTTTCAGAGAGAGATCCAATGGGTAAGAAATGTGAACCCCGATTATTACAAGGTCGCCTTGATCTATGGCCTCCGGGAAGGCCCTCTGAAGTTTAAAGCAACAACCAAGGCACCTGAAACTTATTAAGAGTTGATGGCCATGGTCAACCGTTTCATTGAAGGAGAAAATGCCAATCCAACCTATGTCTCATCCCTGACAGCTAAAGCTGAAGGAAGGGATGCCTCCGCTTCTTCATCTCGTGGCAAGCCCCCTCGCCCAGACTTCCAGCCTCCGTCTCAAAGAGGCAGGAACTTCCGCAACAAGAAACCTTTCCAAGGCCATCAACAGTTTCATGAGCAGAGACTGTCGTTGGCCGCCACTCCCGCCGTTCCATTGCAAGCTCTTCCCATCCTCCAACAAGCAGCCTTGCCTGCTCCGATCCAATCTGTTGCAAGCCCCATGGAGGACATTGCAGATCTGGACCTGGACGAAGTCATCCAGATCTTGCAAAGGAGATCAGAAGAAAAGAGGCAATAGCCTCAAAAAATGTGGAAGCCAAGGAATAATGCACAATATTGCCAGTTCCACAAAGAAAAGGGCCACTTGACCGAGGACTGCAAGGCCCTTCGCATGCTGATAGAGAAGTTGCTTGCCGAGGGCAAGATTGACTTGGCCAAGAGGGATTATCCTTCTTCTTCGAAGCCATCCACCTCAAAGGGCAAAGAAGTAGCTGAGGCTGGTATTGGAGACTTTAGAGTGCTTCGACGCAAATGATGAAGGGGTTCGACGCAAATGATGAAGGGGTTCTGGGACCGATCAACGTCCCGGTAGAGTGCTTCGACGCAAATGATGAAGGGGTTCTGGGATGCCTCTTCTTCATCCATGGTGGAGCAGGGACCGAGTCTACTCGGAAATCGTCAATTTCAAGGGTCACCTGGGTAGAGGTGGCCTCTTCTTCCGTGGCTCCTCCAAGTGAGGTTATCACCTTTGGTCCAGCAGATCTACCCCAAACAGCCAACCCATTTAATGATGCAGTAGTGATCCAGGCTGGTATTGGAGACTTTACAGTTGATAGAATTCTTGTTGACACAGGCAGCTCGGTCAACCTCCTGTTCAAGTCTACTTTTGAGGCCCTGAGGACTGGAAATCCTCTGCTTTCCACTGAGGGGCCACTCTATGGTTTCTCGGGAGAGAGAAAAGAAGTGGAAGGCAACGTCATCCTGCCCGTGAAGCTTGGAGGGGCGACTAAGCAAATACAGTTCATAGTGGTTGACGCCCCCAGCAGCTACCATGCCATCTTCGGCAGGCCCCTGCTAAATAAGTATAAAGCGGTGGTTTCCACTTACCACCTTGTCATCAAGTTCTTTGCCGATGGAAGGATGTGCCGGGTCAGGAGTGACCCAAGAAGAGCAAGGGAGTGCTACGTCCGCACTGTCAACATGGTTGAAGCCAGCCCTTCCCTTGCTCCAGCAGCAGCTGCAGAAGCCTCTCCCAGTTCAAAAGTTGCTGTTGATGAAGGTGCTCACCTGGAACCTGCCCAGGTGACGCAAGGAGTCCCCATTGCTGAGGGGGAGGAGAGGAAGCTCTCCATCAACTCGGAGCTACCTGAAGATCAAAAGGCTGAGTTGATTTCCTGCTTGCTGAATAACCTGGATGTCTTCTCCTGGTCAGCAGAAGACATGCCAGGAGTGGATCCTGATGATGCATGCCACCACTTGAATGTTGATCCCGGCTGCAAGCCTATACAACAAAAGAAGAGGGACATAGCCACAAAGCTTGCTGAGCCGATAAGGGAGGAGGTCGTAAAGCTCCTCAAAGCAAATTTTATCAAAGAAATTCAATATCCTACTTGGATTTCTAATGTTGTAATGGTTAAGAAACCAGAAGGAAAATGGTGAATGTGTGTAGATTTTACCAAACTTAATAAAGCATGCCCTAAAGATTGCTACCCCTTGCCTCAGATAGATTCTTTAGTTGATTCCGCGGTAGGGTACTCTTATATGTGTTTTTTAGATGCGTTTTCTGGTTATCACCAGATAAGAATGCATAAGCCTGACGTTCCTCACACGTCGTTCATAACCAATGATGGTTGCTATTGCTACCTTGTGATGCCCTTTGGGCTTAAGAATGCTGGTGCAACCTACCAACGGATGATGGACCGTGTGTTTAACCATCAGAAGGGGAGGAACCTAGAAGTGTATGTAAACGATCTCTTGATTAAGAGTAAGTCGTTTTTGCTGCACTTGCGAGGCCTAGCAGAGACGTTCGCTACTCTACGTAGGTGCAAAATGAAGCTCAACCCTTTGAAATGCATGTTTGGGGCGAGTAAGGGGAAGTTTCTTGGTCATCTCCTTACTCCGGAAGGATTTGCCCCCAATCCTGATAAAGTGAAAGCCATCCTTGATATGCCTACCCCTCGTTCGCTAAAAGAAGTTCAGCAGTTAGAGGGGAGGCTGGCAGGCCTTGCGAGATTTCTCTCTCGAGTTGGAGATAGGAGTGCTCCATTCTTCAAAACTCTCCGAGGAGCATCCAAGTTTGAGTGGACGGAAGAATGCTCCCAAGCTTTTAAGCAGTTGAAGATGCAACTGACCTCAGCACCCCTGCTTCAGATTCCCCGGCCAGGAGAGATTCTTTTCTTATACCTAGGGGTTGGCCCTGAGGCCGTCAGCTCCGTTCTTCTTCGGGAAGAGAGCAGAAAGCAATTCCCAATTTACTATGTTAGCCATATCCTGAAGAGTATTGAGACACGGTATCCAATTTTGGAGAAGTTAGCCTTGGTGCTAGTCATGTCAGCTCGCCGGCTCCGTCCGTACTTCCAAGCACATTCAATTCAAGTAGTCACCGATCAGCCTTTGAAGGGTGTGTTAGAAAAACCAGAACATTCCGGCAGACTAGCTAAGTGGGCAATAGAGTTGAGTGAATTTGAAATCTCCTATGTGCCAAAGACAGCCATTAAAGCTCAAGTCCTAGCAGATTTTCTAATTGACATGCCAGAGTCCAGTTCTGATCAAGCAGAAAGGTCACCTTTGGCTTGGACCATCTATGTTGATGGTGCCTCAGGCAGAAGTTCTTCTGGAGCAGGAGTGGTTCTCATCAATCCAAACGGAGTCAAATTGGAGCAGGCCATCAAATTTTACTTTCCAGTAACCAATAATCAGGCCAAGTATGAATCTTTGCTAGCAGGCTTGAGGCTCGCAAGAGAACTAGGAATCGATCATGTCCATATCAAAACCAAATCTCTGGTGATGGCGTCACAAGTCCTCGGTAACTTCGAAACAAGAGAGACTATCTTGAAGAAATATCTAGCTCTTGTGAAGATAGAAGTCGGCAGGTTCAAGAGCTTTACCATCGAGCACATCCCCAGAACAGAAAATGAGGAGGCAGATTTTCTTTCCAAGTATGGGATGCCTTCAGGAGGAACAACTTCCGAGCTCTTCCGCCCGGCAGTGGTGGAAGGAGATTTGATGCAAGTAGACCAACGTACCTCTTGGATGGACCCATTCATAATCTATCTGACAACGGGAGATTATCATCATACAGTCAAAGATAAGAAAAAGTTCAGAATAAAAGCAGCTCACTACTTCTTAGTGGCAGGGATCCTCTACAGAAAAACTTTCCTCTCTACCATGGCCCAGTGTGTTTCAGAAGAAGAAGCTCTCACTATTTTGCAAGAGGTTCATTCAGGAGAGTGTGGAAGCCACTCGGGAGAAAGAACTCTTGAAAAACGAATCCTGCGACAAGGATATTTCTGGCCCACTATGTAGAGAGTCTCTGAGGTCTATGCAAGAAAGTGCATTCAATGCCAGAAGTTTGCTCCACTTCAGCACCAAGCAGCTCAGTCCCTCAGATCGATCGCAACTCCTTGGCCCTTCGCAGTTTGGGGAATGGACCTCCTCGGTCCTTTTCCCATGGCAAGTAGTCAACGACGTTTCATCATCGTAATGATCGACTACTTCAGCAAGTGGATCGAAGCCAAGGCATTGGCTAAAACAACTACTCAGGTCGTCAGAAACTTCATTTGGGGGGAGATTGTCTGTCAGCATGGAATTCCAATGGCTATAATCACTGATAATGAGCCGCAATTCAACAACTCTGAGATGATAGATTTTTGCAGGTAGATCGGAACAGAGCTGCAGTTTGCATCAGTTCATCATCGCAGAAGCAATGGCCAAGTAGAAGCAGCCAACAAGCAGATCCTCAATTTGCTCAAAAAGAAAGTACAGAATCTCAAAGGCAGCTGGGCTGATCAGCTTCCATCAGTTCTCTGGTCCCTTAGGACAACGCCATCATCCGCAACTGGGGAGACCCCATTCAAACTTTCTCATGGCTCAGAGGCACTTATTCCAGTTGAGTTTGAAGTCCCATCACCCAGAGTGCTGCTTGCAAGAGAAGGCGTTGAGGACTGGCTTGAGTTGAATAATGAGGAGATGAGGTTCAGCTTGGAACACATCGAGGCAATCAGAGATCAAGCAGCCATAAGGCAGGAGGAGGTCAAAAGAAGGATGGCCCGCTACTTTGATCAGAACATAAGGATCAAACACTTCCAAGTTGGAGATCTCGTTCTAAAGAAGATTGATGCTGCTGCAAGAGCTGATTCAATTGGGAAGCTTAATCCAAATTGGGCCGGCCCTTTTGTTATCAAAGAAGCATTAAAGAGCGGCGCTTACCGCTTGCAGACATACGAAGGAGAGGATATACCCCACACATGGAGCGAGGATGATCTCAAACGATTCTATTCTTGAACCTCCTTTTTTCTACTTTGTATATCCTTTTCAAGAGTTATTATGAATAGAAACTGCTTGTTAACACTTCTTCAAGTGTTTTGTCTATGTAATCATAACAGATGAAACGCTAAGAAAGATTCCAAAAATGGTTCTGCGCCTGAACTCCCTTTTCTTTCTTATGATTGCTTTCCAAATACATTTTATTAATCGAAGGATCCATACTGACACTTTTTTCTAGTGTTTTCTCTCTCTCTCCCAAAGACCTATAACGGTTCCCTGATACCAGGAGACATCGCCGAGTTCAGCAAGACCTCCCCTATAGCTGTTGTCATTAGCATAACACCACGAAGACCACGTGTTGCGCGGAGATTTCGCATCGTGTAGTGGGAGCTTGCAGGCTCTAGTGCGGTTGGATTCTGGACTTCGGATCCCGGCAAGTACCTGACCCCACCTCTGCATTATGGAGGGCTGGGTGGGAGTAAAGCTCTACCATGCCACATTAGGGATATCGTTACAACTTCGATGATCGCGTGCGGAAAGTATGCCGTTCCGGCTCACCTGCCTGCGGGTCATCTTAGCTTGTAACCCTCGAACACTCCATGGTACCCTCAAGCAGTGCCTGCAGGAGACCCAAAGCTTAGACTGTACTCTATGCAAGAGGGCAGGGAACCGTTCCGCCAAGTGAGCATCTTGCTCTTCGCAGGGAATTATGTGCGGACTGGTTTTCTCTATCCGCTCAGTCCGCCTATTTGGGTTGATTTTATAGCTTGTAGCCCGGTGAGGAAAGTATGCCGCTTCGGCTCACCTGCCCACCTGGTCGCAAGCTATAGATCATTTCTTCTATTATGAGCGGATTGGTTTTCTGTATCCACTCAGTCCGCCGGCTTCTTTGGGTTGATCATATAGCCTGTGGCCTGGTGAGGAAAGCAATGCCATGTGCACCTGCCCACCGGGTCGCATGCTGTAGGTCATTTTTATCTTTGGCGGACTGGTTTTCTCTATCCGCTCAGTTCGCTTGTTTGGGTTGATTTTATAGCTTGTAGCCCGGTGAGGAAAGTATGTCGCTCCAGCTCACCTGCCCACCTGGTCGCAAGCTATAGATCATTTCTTCTATTATGAGCAGATTGGTTTTCTTTATCCGCCCAGTACGCCAAATGGTTTTCATATATTATAATTTGATAAGTTAATAGAGAATTGCGGACTCTACTAGAGCTCAATGAAGTACCACCTGACATTGTTATCAACTGGCTATTTTCGTCATTTTTATGGCGGATATTGAATAAATTGATAAGTTGAATTCTCTAATCAGCAAGACTCGTTATAAATGATCTTAGTATCGTGCGGACCGCAATTGAAACTCAACAGAGTCCGCCTGACAATTTCTTCTCATTCCAATGACGGACAATAATTGTCTCTAATCAGTAAGTTAAAAAGCTCAGATTTATCAGCGTGTCGTGCGGACTGCTAAATGTCGGTGCGGTGAGCGTGGAAAAAGAACATTGCAGGAAGCACACATGCGAAAATATCCTTTCTTTCTATTTCATCAAAAATTCTTTACATCTTTCTATATATTCGGCGGACT
Source organism: Platanthera guangdongensis (assembly GCA_039583875.1). Classification (NCBI taxonomy): domain Eukaryota; kingdom Viridiplantae; phylum Streptophyta; class Magnoliopsida; order Asparagales; family Orchidaceae; genus Platanthera; species Platanthera guangdongensis. The sequence continues at coordinate 90,705,317 of CM077167.1, forward strand.
GCGACCTTGCATCCGCCCCATTTACAAAAACCAAAAGATAAAAGTACATTAATCAATCTGTAGTATTTTGTTTCTTTTCTGGAGGTGCAGTGCTTTCGCCAATAATGTCAACTTCTGGAGAGTAGCCCCCCGAGCCGCTCCCGCTGCTATCTGATCCTGTACTTGAGGCGGACCCGCTATGCGAGCTCCCGGTAGCAGAGGAGGATGCAGAGGTGTCGGACTCGGCGGACAGTTCCCCTACTCGATGGCTCGAGGCAGCATTGTCCGTTGTTTCCTTGGCACTTCGCCCTTCGCCCTGCCCTCCGTCTTCTTCAACTTCCTCTTCTTCTTCTTCTTCTTCTTCGTCTTCTTCTTCCTCTTCTTCTTCGCCTTCTTCCTCAATGATGTCCTTGCCCTTTTTAGCCCTCTCCATCACCGCGACCTGCGGAGCCAGCTCAGGGAAGATCTCCAAGAAAGGGATGCCATCCACTCCCTCCTTTGTAAAGCCGTCGCGGATAAGTCACTCAATGGCGACCTCGACGGTCTCCTTCACGAAGGGGAGCATGGCATCCTGGAAGATGTTGTTTTCTAAGTCATAGGCGACCTGCGCAAAACAAAAGCAAACGTCAGACATATCGCGGCGGATAGCAAATTAAGGCCGCTGCGAATTCAATTCACCCTGAGCTCTTCTCTTTGCTGAGCAACCCTTTTTCCCAACCGCGCATTCCTTTCCTTTAGCGCTTTATTATCTTTTTGAAGCTGTTCATTCTGCCTTAACATGTCTCTGGCCAGGGTGGCAACATAGTGGTTCATCACCACGCTGTTCGCAGTGGCCTGAGAGGCTAGCAGAGGGAGGTCGGCGGCGGGCACCTTCTTAAGGTCGCTCAAATTGTGCTTTCCGTAGAGCGCGGAGATCACAAAATGGGCATGGCGAGTTATCCGCGGACTCTTCCACGAAGGGAGCGCGGTGGACAGGCGGGCGTGTTTGTTCTTGCTATGCCAGTGGACCATAGGGTTCCCCCTAAGATCCTTCTAGCTGATGCCAAAGCCGCTCATGGTGAAGCTTTCAGAAGAAGAGTAATCCGCTGCGGGATCCCCTTCCTCTTTCCTCTTCCTTGCGACTGCTTCTTTCTTCTCCTTCTGTGTAGGGACAAAGCCGCTAGGCGTCTGCTGCAAGTTGGCGGGTACCGCCAAGGTCGCTGCAAAAAGCAAATGGGTTAAACACCAAGGTCGCGGCGGATGCAAAAGTTGAGTTCGGAAGCTACTTACTCTCTTCGGGCATGACGTCCGCTAAGCTCGCCAGTAGCGGAATGTAATGCTCGATGTCAAGTCTGGCATTGGCCAAGAACTCGACAATGGCGGATTCCAAGTCATCCAGTTGCACGCTTTTGAAGGCGGAGTCCGCGCGCACCTACAGATAGGTGTGCGCGAACCCTAGGTCGCCCTTAAAGATCAGGAACCTAGAGGTCCAGTTGTGGATTTTGTTGGGAAGGCCCACAACCTTCATCCCCCTGTAGTAGAAATATATCACCCCCTTGTAGGGGCGGCCTCCGGAAGCGGTTATGGAGCGGACAGAGAATATCTTGCGGAAGACATTTATCGAAAAAGCGATCTTTTCAGATCGCAAATAGGAGATAAAGCTGCATATCGCAGCGAGTGTGTTCGGCGCAAGCTGGCCAGGCACCATTCCATAGTGCTCAAAGATGGCGGCAAGTTCCCATAGAAGCGGAAACTTGAAACCGCTATCAAAGTGGTCCACTGGGATGGTGATCTGGGTTGCGGTTGAGAAGTTTAACCTTTCTTAATGGGCGGGAAGGCGGACAAGGATATTCGAGTTCGCCATCTTCTTTTCGACAAAGGCGTCCAGGTCGGCCTCTGTCAATGTGCATTTCCGGTGATCAGCGGAGTGGAAGGCGACAGCAGCATCAGTACGCGCGGACACCATTTTGCAGGCCGCAGGGTTCCTTTTACTTCAGCTGTTTCCTGCATAAGAGAAAGCGGAAGGCCCTATTTATAGCTAAAGAGTCTGACAGCATTTTGACCAGGCCGCAGAGCTCGCAATTCCAATCCACACAGTCCGCAAAAAATTAAAGCACAGCCAAACAGTAACGCGGATACAAACACAGATTCACATGCCAAGGAAAATTCAAAGCAAAAAGTTATGGCCGACACAATTTTCTGTCCGCCCAGATCACGCTTTTTCCTCCCGGAAGGTCACAAGGAGCGGATACAATTTCAATCCGCTTAGTTCACAGTATTTCACACCTGCAGGTTTAATAACAGAAGCGGACACAACATTAGTCCGCACAATTCACAGCAGATCACGCCAAGAATTAAGCTACATAATTTGCGGATATATAATCTGAGTCCGCACAGATCGCAACAGAGTTCAATCTACAACACCGTTGTCCGAAACATAATTATACAAACAATTATACAATTAAACAAATAAAAGCTCGTGGCATCGCGGACTCAGCGGTCCCTAGTCTCGGTCCGCGCTGGCCTTTCCGCCCTGAAGAATCTCGCTAAGTGAGCTGCTTGGTCGCTTATCTGAAGAATCTCGCTGTACACGCGGCAGAGGTGGTGATGAATAACGTTTATGGTCCGGTGCATATGGGCAGCTTCCCGATCTACCCGACTGAGGGGCACCATTGGCTCCACCGCCGGCCTCGACTCCTCATCCGCAGCCTGTTGGACACCTCCTGCCGATGAGGCGATCTCTGGAACAGCGCGATCTGACACTCGCGGCCTCTGCTCAGCGACCTCAGCAGCCCGCTTCCCCTTTTCTTCGCGCACTGACGCCAAGTGCTTGCATTTATAGAATCGGACATCATTACAGACATATAAGTTAAGTATCGGCTCAACTGTAAACTAACTCATTGTATAAGAGTGCTCATACAAACTTATACAATTAGGATCTTGTGTATGCGATTTGATGTAATGATATGAATGCAACGCAATGACTCACTCATGCACACGCACATGCAACTACGATGTCGACAAAAACTTGTAGTTCCCACTTTTCGAGCAGGTAGCTAACCTCTCAGGCCCCATCTGTCATGGTAAGACGGAGACAGTGGAACAGACTTTTCCACTACTAGGCGGGCATCCACACTACTTGGCCTAGGCCTTCGTATGCCTCAATGCTAAGAACACAACAGCAGAGCTCACATGCGTAATACGACTTAGAGGGGTTTCCGGTAGATGTGTACCAAGAACACGGCCCAAACTGGCCTTTAATCATGGCATGGAGGGTGCTTCTATGAACATATCACCAAAGAACCATGGCCAACCATCCACTAGCATGGAGGGTGCCTCAGGAAGTTAGAACCGAGGACCAAGGCCCAACCGTGCAAGTCTATCTGTCAACTCCCATCAGTGTAACGACTGGCGAGCTCGTAGACCTACCCCACTCTCCTTAACCCAGGATTATGACACTGCGTATCAACACATACCACATGCAATTTGACATCTAAAGGCTCCACGATGAGACCCTTATAATTATTCAAATCTCGTGCTCAACAACACGCAAGGACTACATATCGAGTACCTTATCAACATGTCATTTCAGTGCGGCAACACCCTCGCACTTCCTAGCCTTCCACATATCCATACCCCACCAGGCGTTATTGTCTACTTGGGTGGCGATCCACCTTATACAATTTAACAAACTCACACTGCTACCCGAAGGGAGTCACGACTCTAAGCAGTGGACCGCTTTACACCTTTACTTATTTAAAGCTTCTCATGGCCATGCATCAAACTCTTCCGATTTCTTTTAAGGGTCAAACATCCACCAACTATTATGTTTCCATCGCGGTAATCTCATCAACATAAGTTAGTTCATCCATTTCATTAGCATTAGCACACGGTTTACTCGTTCAATTGCCAAACTATTGCAGAATAGATACCGGGCGGTCTGGCGGTCTCTCTCTAGCGGTTTGTTAGCAGGACTGTTGTTGTTGTTTCCCTGGCGGTCTGTCAGTCTGTCTCTGGCGACTTGGATACCGGGCGACTTGGAGATCTCCCATGGCGGCTTGTTCTCTCCTTCTAGTGGTTGCTGGGCGGTTAGCCTATTCGTCTAACCGTGGGGCTTGGTCGGCATGTATTTATGTTAAACCGCTTGTTTCTGTTATTATTAAATCCCGCATTGTTTAATTGTAATCTCTCCCATCTCCTCAATTCTATAAAAGGGAGGCAATACCATATAATACATACTTTTTTGGATAATAAAGATTTCTGTTATTCCAATTTCCGGTTTGTCATTGTCTGTTCGCACATGGTATCAAAGAAAACAATCTTTTCCGCCTGATTTGGTGTCTTCTCTTGTCCGCACAGCTTTATCTCCTTCTTGTCGTCTGTTCGCGCGGCCTCTCCTCCCTTCTCTACTCTATCGCTTCTCTTTGTGTGCGTGGCGCTCTTCTCTCTCTCTCTCTCTTTGCTACCTTTTTATATGGTTTCTCTGTCTCCTATTCGCGCAGCCTTCTATCTACCCGCACGACTTCTTTCCCTCTACCTTTTTTTGCTGCTTGGTCGTGGTCTTTCTTGCCGCTGGTGTGTTGACACCGTGATCGCTACAGAACCTTTCCCTATGTCCACTGCGGTTTCTTGTCTTGTCCGATGCGGTTTCTTGTTCTGTCCGTTGCGATCTCTACTTGGTTTTGTCTCTGCTGCTTGGTCGTGGCGCTTTTTGCCACTGGTGTTTTGACACCGTGTCCACTGTATAACCTTTCCTTGTGTATGGTGTGTCCTGCTGCCTTGTCTCCGTGACCTGCTTTTCGCACGGCTTCTCTCTACCCGCGCGGCTTGTAATGTCCTGATTCGCACTAGGCCCCTTGTGCGCATTTTTGAGTCATGAGAGCTGACTTGGGTCCAAGGAAGTGCTGGAAATTGGGCTACACTTGGGAATGTAGGAGAAACCAGCCCTCAAGTTGTACAGAGTAGGACACGAGTAGTGAATTCTCGACATAGTGAGTTTCACGCCCATGTCACGGGCGTGACCGGTCCAACATGGGCGTGACCGTGCCCGTGACTATCCAGTCAGTTGTCGACTACTCAAGTAGTTGTCGAGTACTCGAGTAGTTGAACACGGGACATGCCCCCTGTCACGGGCGTGCCCCTGCCCGTAACTATCCAGTCAGTTGTCGAGTACTCGAGTAGTTGTCGAGTACTCGAGTAGTTGAACATGGGACACGGCCCCTGTCATGGGCATGACCATGCCCGTGATTATCTAGTCAGTTGTCCAGTACTCGAGTAGTTATCAAGTACGCGAGTAGTTGAACACGGGACACGCCCCCTGTCACGTGCGTGACCATGGGGGTGACCGGGGCGTGTTCTCCAGTCGACAATTTTGGTTGAGTTTGACGACTCCTCGAGTAGTTAATAGGGGTCACGCCTGGTGTCACGGGCATGACCATGGGCGTGACCGGGGCATGTACTCCGGTCGACGATTTTGGTTGAGTTCGACGAATCCTCGAGTAGTTGATAGGGGTCACGGCCGGTGTCACGGGCGTGACCATGGGCGTGACCGGGGCGTGTTCTCCGGTCGACAATTTTGGTTGAGTTCGACGAATCCTCGAGTAGTTGATAGGGGTCACACCCGGTGTCATGGGCGTGACCATGGGCGTGACTGGGGCGTGTTCTCTGGTCGATTATTTTAGTTGAGTTCGACGAATTCTCGGTAGTTGATAGGGGTCACGCCCCATGTCATGGGCGTGACCATTGGCGTGACTAATGGCATTTCACTTTAAAAGGGCTTAGGAAACCCTAGCAGTTTCACTTCTCTTTCCAGCACTATTATCTGAGAGAACTTCTGTAGGAGGAGAACTGCAGGAGCAAGTTCTAGGGAGGGAAAATCCGCCATTGCCGTGAAGGAGAAGATGCCGCCGTGAAGAACTACTCGATCCAGGGTCGGAAATGGTGGAACCGCTGGAATCGAGGTGAGTTTCCTACCCTCTCCCTTGGTGCGAGATCTATAGTTACTTTCCTAGGCGAGACATCGACTCAAGAGAGTCTTGATGGAGAGGAGGAGTTTTCTAGGATTGGCCATACTAGGGTTGTGCCCTAGGTTTTAGATCTCTTCAACCTCTCCGATCTTCTATGTGCAGATGGGGGATGGTATCGTGAAGAGCAAAGGCCTTATAAGGGTGAATAAGGGTGGAGGAAATTTCTGGAGGTGATCTGATAGGATCGACTTGAGGAGGAAGATGAACCAATGCCGTTCATTCCGCCTCAAGTTGCGTGTTGAATCTATATTCCGCGCGCAGCGATCTTCTAGGCCATTTTCATGAAGGATATGTCCAGACCTGGGCTTTCAGCTAAACACGAAAGTTGAAGTCCTTGAAAATACCTTTCCAATGAGTGGTTTCACGTCTTCATGCGAAGTTTGTAGCCACAGGAACGTCTGAACGAACATGACGTCCGGTAAATCCTGGATGCAGAGATTTTGTTCTGTACGCAGTGGACTTCAAGTCTGATTTTAAATCGGATAATATCAAATCTGGGTTGAGATCTGAATACAAAAGGTGTAGCCCATGGAAATACCTTTCCATCAAGGGGTTACATGTCTTCACTGGATTCCTATAGCTTCGGGAATCTTCGGTTGAATTTGTAGTCTAGATTTACTCTGCACCTAAATTCTGGGTTTTATATAATATGGATTTGGATTCGGTGAATTAATATTGCAAGTTACTTGGCTTGGATGAACTCTTTTATGATTAATCATTTTAGTTGCATGATTGATGAAGTTTACTAATCAGATTTCATATAATCAAATTGTGAAGCAAGCTTATTTAAACGAATTGACTTGATAGAAATTGATAGATTGCTATTTGTGCGCATCATGTTTATAATATGTTGTTATCCTTTGGAAATATTGATGGATCTTTATATGCACACCATGTTTATAATATGTTTGTATTTTTGGAAAGATTGATAGATCTTTATATGCGCATCATGTTTATATTATGTTGTCATCATTTGGAAAGTCATGTAGAATAATAAATTATGGCCATGAGTATGTTTGATTAATGAAATGAGTTTAGTAGTCCAATACTTAGAGCGTCGTCTCCCTACGGATAGTATTGTGAGAGGATGTAAGTGCGGTGTTGACCGTCACTTGTTTGGTTTGTGTTGAGATAAGGTATGGATGGATGGTTGGGTTGTGTCCTCGTGCTTACTTCCGAGGCCCCTTCCATGTTATGGCGAGGAGGCATTTGTATGCGGTGTGAGTCGACACACAATGTCGAAATCCTGAGTTAAGGATAGTGTGGCAGGTCTACGGGCTCGCCGATCGTCACACCGACGGGAGTTCACAGTTAGACTTTGGGCAGTTGGGCTGTGTCCTCGGTGTTCACGTCCCGGGGCCCCTTCCGTGCCAAGTGAACTGTTGGGATGTGTCCTCGTGCTTACTTCTGAGGCCCCTTCCGGGTCACACAAGGCCAGTTCGGGCTGTGTTCTTGGTGCACATCTACCCAAGACCCCGTTGGGCCATAGTGCGCATGGGCTTCGCTGTTGTGTTCTTAGCGTTGAGTCGTACGGAGGCCTAGGTGAAGCAGTATGGAGGCCCGCCTGTAGTAGAAGTGCCCGTTCTACTATCACCGCCTGGCCACAGTGGCTGATGCCTGAGAGGTCAGCTACCTGCTTGAAAAGTGGGAACTATAGTCTGTGTCGACATAACAATTGCATGTGTGTGATCATGGGTGAGTCATTACATAGCATACATAGCCTTTCATAACATTGCACAACAAGATCCTCATCATATAAGTTTGTATGGGCAATCTTATACGATGAGTTGCCTTTATGTAACCCGATACTTAACTTATAAGTTTGTATGGGCATCCTTATAAGTTAAGTTATTTTCCTACTACTATTACCTTACTTGTTAGTTTGCTATAACTCTTAAATAACTGCTAGATTATGATACTGTTACTCTTACACTGTTGCCACCTGCTTGTATTTCTTTTATTATTTGCATATATATATATATATATATATATATATATATATATATATATATATATATATATATATATATATATATATATATATATATATATTATCCTTGTTCCTTCTCCCCGCCCGGTGCCGAGGAGTCGCCGGGGGAGCGGATGTGAAGCCACTTAGTCATTTCGACTAACGGTTGCTACGTCTTCCTTTTTAGGAGGTCACGTCGCAGGTAGAGCAGCCGCAGACTATGCAGCAGGACAGACAGGCCAGGATGACAGGGCCTGAGGGGACGTTATCGTAGCTACCGACGGTTACTGATGTGAGTGTTGTGAGACTCTGATGTAGCCTGTTTGGGCAGTTGATAGTTGTACTATGTTATATTGTAGAAGCATGTTTTAGCTTCTCTCTTATTGTTGTACTGATTTGGACATTATTACTTAGTGTGGATTGACTTCTCTTGCTTATATTTTGGTTGGGTTGGCATGTTATATTGATATTGTTGTAGCCGGCGGAATAGGCGTCTTGTGGTACAGGTTTGCACGTGCGCTAATGCTACCATAAGGCGACTGTTCCGGGCATAAGACCCCCTTCGTGTCGTGTTTGGCATCTGGGAGGGGGGGGGGTCTTACAAATGGTATTAGTTTGCCACGATCCTCAACTAAAGAAGTCATTCAACAATGGTGCCACCCCCATTTGATTAGTCTGTTTGGGGACAAACTGACTTAGCGGAACCAGTGGTGTGCCCATATGTAATTCACACTAGGTATGTCCAACTTTGACACCACGATTAGCCAACCTGACCTTAGGCACATACCTTTATACGTCGATCTTCCAAGTTTGGACGACCCCAAGTATGTAAAACTATGGTATAAAGTCTTGCGAGATCCCTTAGGGCAAGCACTTTTGTTTATAGCAAATTTTGAATCTAACGGAGATAATAGACATGACAGATTTCCTAGGACAACCACTTTTGTTTATAGGAGACTTGAGCTTGGTGGAGATAATGGATATGGTAAACTGGTTGGAAGCGGGTCTTTTGGGTGTTCAGACAAGTGTTGAGAGACTCACTGAAGGAGTAATTGAAGCAGGACCCAGCTCAAGGACGAGGACTACGAGGAAGAAATTAAGCATTCGTCCTTAGTCTGCCTAAGTTTTACTAGGTATCTGGCTTGAGCCTTCACAATTTTGATGCTTAGGCATAATGGTTAGTGAGAAACCGGCCTACACTCGATTCGATACCTGTGCCTCACACTCCTTTGTGTCCGAGGATTTCATTAAAGGCATAGAGGGTGTGAAATATTTAACTGAAATAGCCCGACGAGTGCGCCTTCCGGATGGCTCGGAGATGATCGCAACCGCCAAGTGTGAGTTGGAGTTATTCATTGATGGAAAGGCCTTTGATACGCCGGCCATGGTCCTGAGAATGCCGGAGTTCGACATCATTTTGGGCATGGCGTGGTTGGACTGGCACTTTGCAAGGATCGACTGCGCAGAGAAGCGAATCTATTTGAGACATGGAGACTCCAATGTCATCTTCCAAGGTATTTTCTTCGCGCCTCGTATGATGCTATATTCCGTACAGGCTGTAAAAGCCCATATGAAGGGGGATGAGGTCTTCATGATCTGGTTCGAGTTGAAGGAGGTAGCATTGGAAGTAAAAGATGTACGGGTAGTGCGGGAATTCCTCAAGGTATTTCCTGAGAAACTACTGATAACTCTAATTTTGTCCAAGTTTTTACATTATTTTTATTTAATAATTAATTAATTTATAATTATATTTTGTAATTTTATTATTGAATTTTTCTAATTTCTTGTTTCAGGGCAATCTGGGCTGCAAATCGCAATTTGGAGTCTATAGGGTTGATCAGGAGACAAAACTGCGCAAAAGCAGGAAAATTTCAAAAGAACACGCCAACGTCACGGGCGTGACCAACATGGTCACGGGCGTGACATCCGGGCTAGAACCCGGCTCGTGGAAGGAGTTACCTGCCACGTCAATTAAAATTACACGCCTTAAGGTCACGGGCGTGACCATCATTACACGGGCGTGTACTCCAGGCGTGACATCCAGTGCCCTGCCCTGATGTCCAGTCAACGGCAGTTTAACAAGTCACGGGCGTGACACACTTGCCACGGGCGTGACATACCCCGTGACAGCCCGGCGTCCCGACTTAATGCTACAGTTTCACTCGCTGGGAGTTTTCTCAAGACACGCCCATGGTCACGGGCGTGACCAGGGGCGTGACCCCTCCAACAACGGCCGGAGTTATTCCCGCCGTATCTGCTTCCCGCCGTTTTTCTACAACCGTCAAGACACGCCCTAGGTCACGGGCGTGACCTAGGGGCGTGACCAGCAAATTAACGACTTTTGGCGGTTTCGCGCCAACGTTCAGAGGACTTGAAGACGACGGTTCCGAGACCGACACGCCCTAGGTCACGGGCGTGACCTAGGGGCGTGACCACCCAGCAACTTTTTCTATAAATTCCAGACAGCTTCAGATGGCCAGGAGGAGATTTTTGGGAGCTTAGTTCTATTTTATTTACTGTTTTTCCTGCATTCTAATTTCATTTTGTACCTTTACTTTCAAGTCTTCTTTTTAATCATGTCTTTCTTCATGTTTTCATGTAATTCTCTCATCATGATGAGTAGCTAATTTCCCAATTAGCACTTGATCATGATGAACTTTGGAATGGAATAAAATTCTTATTTTTGTCTCAAATTAGCAAGCATTCTATTTTCTAAACTTTGATTTATCTTTGATTTAATTTTTCTTCGAATTCATAAGTTGCAAATTATGTTTATTCGAGCTTAGATTCGTATCCTAGATTTACCGAGAGGTTGTGGATACGAGTAGATCACTCAAGGATAAAGAGAATTTCTTGCACCCCTCGAGAGAGGAACGCAAAATTCTTCCGCCTTGGAGTCAACTCCATTAGTGAGGTTCACCGCCTAAAGCAAGCTTAGGTCTTTCGACTGGCCGAGAGGTCTTAATCGATCTACCTAAGGTTAGTCGAGTGCGTATTCTCGAGAGAGGCGCTTCGTAGCTTTGGAACCTCCGCGGTCAAAGTTAATAATTTAGATGCTTGTGCTCTTTAATTTCGTGGATTTTATTCTAGCCCAAAGGGATTCTAGATCAAGTGCTAGCCTTTTAATCATCGAATTTCTCCTCTTCATTTAACGTTCGTTTTCGTTTTTCGCAAAACCAATTTTCCGATCGATAAAATAATAGTTCGTCCTTGTGAGTACAAATACTCAACGGTCCCCGAGTTTAAATACGATATTCCATATACTAAATTTCGATAGGTGCACTTGCCTAGTTGAGAGTTTAGTTTGGATCATTTTTCAAAACTTATAAAATCTCCATCAAGTTTTTGGCGCCGTTGCCGGGGAAATATTTTTGTTGATATTTTGAAAGCAAGGCTCTATTAATTTTATCATTTTCTTTTGTTTAAGAAATATCAAAATCAAAAAAATTTTGTTTTATTTTGGTGTATGACCCGAGGGAATCCGTCGCCTCTTTTTGATTTGGATCCGGAAATCGAGCGAACCCTTCGGCATCGCTTACGATTTCAAGTTCCGAATTTTCAAGATACGGACTCCTTAGGAGACACTCCTAATCCTTCATTAATCCTCTCTCCGTCACCGCCTTCTTCTTCTCCTTCTTCATTTAGTTCTTCTTCTCATTCTCCTAGATCTCCTTCTTCTGCTTCTTCCAATATGGGTGAGCCAAATGCGGTTGAACAAAGGACTATGTCCTATTATGCCCGTCCAAACTTGGACGAGACTCAATCTAGTATTGTTCGTCCCGCTATTGCCCCCAATAATTTTGAGTTGAAGCCAAGCATCATCCAAATGGTACAACAATATGTACAATTTGATGGGCTTCAAGATGAAGATCCAAACGCGCATATTTCAAATTTCTTAGAAATATGCGATACTTTTAAAATTAATGGTGTATCCGATGATGCCATCCGGCTAAGGTTATTTCCATTTACATTGCGCACTAAAGCCAAGCAGTGGTTGGGTTCTCTACCAAGAGGATCCATCACAACATGGGCTCAAATGACGGAAAAATTTCTTACGAAATACTTTCCGCCGGCTAAAACGGCTAAATTGCGCAATGATATCACTTATTTCTCCCAAATTGATTCAGAAACGTTATATGATACTTGGGAGCGTTTCAAGGAATTGCTTCGTCGATGTCCTCATCATGCAATTCCGGATTGGTTACAAATCCAAACCTTCTATAACGGCCTAAATTCTCAAACTAGGCAACATATTGATGCCGCCGCCGGTGGAACGCTTAATAACAAAACACCGGCGGCCGCACAAGAGCTTATAGAAGGTATGGCTTTGAATACCTATCAATGGAGTACACCTCGGTCTAAACCACCTAAACCGGCCGGGATGTATGAAATCGATACGGTTTCAAGTTTGTCTCTCCAGGTTGAGCAACTGCAAAAACAGATGAACGAGATGTCTGCTTCCTCGTCCAAATCTACCTGTGAGCCCCAATATTGGGAGCCTTCTACTATTGCCGAGCATGTGGATTACATGGGTAATCCGAATCGGCCACCTTATAATCCGGGTAACAATTTTGGCAATACCTATCACCCGGGTATAAGGAATCACCCCAACTTCTCTTGGAGTAATCCGGGGAACGCGGCGCGCCCACCGAACACGATTCCACCCGGCTATTTTCCACCGCAAGCTCCCAAAGCTCCCAATCTCGAGGAATTGTTCACTAAATATACAACTACAAATGACGCCAACATCCGGAATCTCACCGGATCTCTTCGAAGTTTGGAGACGCAAATCGGGCAAATCGCTAAAATGCTCTCCGATCGTCAACAAGGAGCGCTACCGGGCAATACGGAGCCCAACCCCAAGGAGCATGCAAAAGCCATCACCCTACGGAGCGGGAAGGAGGTAACCACTTCTCCAAATCCGGTTGATACTTCTCCAATTCCGGTTGATACGGAGGTAATAATTTCTCCATCTTCTCCTCCGTCTAAGCCTTCTACTCTTAATAAACCAAAAGCTTATCAACCACCTCTTCCCTATCCATCTAGAATGCAAAAAAATCGGGTGGATGAACATCACGGTAAATTTTTGGACATGTTTAAACAAATCCAAATTAATCTACCGTTTTGTGAAATAATCGCACAAATGCCGAAATACGCCAAGTACCTCAAGGATCTTTTATCCAATAAAAAGAAACTTGAGGATATCTCCACGGTTCAATTAAATGCGGAGTGTTCGGCAGTTTTACTTAATAAATTACCTAAGAAATTACCCGATCCGGGTAGTTTCTCCATTCCCTGTTTGTTTGGTGATTTATTAGTAAAACGTGCGTTAGCCGATCTAGGCGCCTCAATCAATTTAATGCCTTATTCTTTAGTTAAGAAGTTGGGATTAGGAGAACCTAAACCCACACGAATGTGCATTCAATTGGCTGATCGGTCTGTCAAGCTCCCTATGGGGATCATAGAGGATGTGCTTGTCAAAGTTGACAAATTTATCTTTCCGGTAGATTTCGTCATCTTTGACATCGAAGAGGACACCGAGGTCCCACTCATTCTCGGTCGCCCTTTCCTTGCCACCTCGCGCGCAATTATAGACGTTAGTAATGGGAAACTTCTCCTTAGAGTCGGAGATGAAGAAGTTACCTTTACTATTGATACGTCTATGAAAAACTCGCTCTCAAATGACGACTCATGTTATTATTTGGAGGCTTCTCCTGAAGAAGACTCTTTTCTTTTTTCTGAAAAATCTTTATCTTCTATTGATCATGATGCCGATTTAGAACATTTAGATTCAATTGCTCATGAAAATAGTGATAATCTCTCGATCACGCACGCACCTATTTTTGAACTTTTAGACATTGGTAGTGATCGTTTGAAAACTTCTTATGATGAACCTCCCGCGTTAGAACTAAAACAATTGCCTGATCATTTAGAGTATTTATTCTTAGCGGAGGATTCAAAACTTCCGGTTATTGTGTCGGCCTACTTGACCAATGAAGAAAAAATTAAATTATCTCATATTTTAAAACTTCATCGCCGCGCAATTGCGTGGAAGATCACGGATTTGAGAGGGATTAATCCCTCCTTTTGCACCCATAAAATTTTTTTAGAAGAACACGCTCACAAAACTATTCAACCTCAACGCCGGCTAAATCCTAACATGAAGGAGGTAGTCAAGGCCGAGGTCATAAAATTATTAGATGCGGGTATCATCTATCCAATTTCGGATAGCTCTTGGGTGAGCCCGGTCCAAGTGGTGCCCAAGAAAGGAGGGTTAACGGTAGTTCCTAATGATAAAAACGAGTTAGTTCCCACTCGAACCGTTACCGGATGGCGGGTGTGCATCGATTACCGTAAATTAAATGATGCAACCCGTAAGGATCATTTTCCTTTGCCGTTTATTGACCAAATACTTGAACGGCTATCCGGGCACTCATTTTATTGTTTTCTTGATGGTCTCTCGGGATATTTTCAAATCCCAATCGCACCCGAGGACCAAGAGAAAACAACCTTCACTTGTCCGTTTGGCACCTTCGCTTATCGAAGGATGCCTTTTGGTTTGTGCAACGCGCCGGCAACCTTCCAAAGGTGTATGCTAGCGATCTTTGACGAATTAGTGGAGGATATCATGGAGGTGTTCATGGACGATTTCTCCGTTTTTGGAGATTCGTTTGATTTATGTTTAGCAAACCTTTCCCGTGTACTCCAAAGATGTGAGGACACGAATCTAGTTTTAAACTGGGAGAAGTGCCATTTTATGGTACGGGAGGGTTTGGTCTTAGGCCATAAAATTTCTAGTAAGGGCATAGAGGTAGATAAAGCAAAAATTGAAACTATAGAAAAGCTACCTCCCCCTTCAAATGTTAAGGCCGTTCGTAGTTTTTTGGGGCATGCCGGTTTCTATCGCCGGTTTATTAAAGATTTTTCTAAAATAAGTAAGCCCCTAACCCACTTGTTAGAAAAAGACGCGCCGTTCATTTTTGACGAAAATTGTTTGCGTGCTTTTTCTCTTATTAAAGAAAAATTGATTAATGCTCCTATCATGATCGCTCCCAATTGGGAGCTTCCCTTTGAGATAATGTGCGACGCTAGTAGTTTTGCCGTTGGTGCGGTGTTAGGACAACGCATAAATAAAAACTTTCATCCTATCTATTATGCAAGCAAAACATTAACCGCCGCACAGGAAAATTACACGACCACCGAAAAAGAATTATTAGCCGTAATTTTCGCATTTGATAAATTCCGCTCCTATCTCACTTTGTCTAAAATTATTGTTTTTACTGATCATTCGGCTTTGAGATATTTACTAGCAAAAACAGATGCAAAGCCGCGCTTGATTAGGTGGATCTTACTACTCCAAGAATTTGATTTGGAGATTCGCGACAAGAGAGGAGCGGAGAACTTGGCGGCTGACCATCTTTCGCGGTTGGAGAACCCAAATTCGGGGGAGCTCATGGAGGAGGACATTGATGACACTTTCCCCGAGGAGCGCCTTCTCGCCATTCATAAGGTAATCACCCTCCCCACTCCTTGGTTCGCCGATTTCGCAAATTATCTTGTTGCGAGACTCCTCCCGAATGATTTTTCTTATCAAGAAAAGAAGAAATTCTTTTCTGATTTGAAAAATTATTTTTGGGAGGATCCCTTCCTTTTTCGTGTTTGCGCGGATCAAGTAGTGCGGAGGTGTGTTTCTCATGAGGAAGGCGCACAAATTTTAAAGCATTGTCATGAGGGACCCGCCGGTGGGCACTATAAAGCTAATCGGACGGCTCGGAAGGTACTTGAAGCGGGCTTCTATTGGCCAAGCATCTTCAAGGATGCTCACGCCCATGTAAGTCGTTGTGAACAATGCCAACGCTCAGGTAATATTTCCCGCCGCGATGAAATGCCGTTAAATACATTTTTAGAAATAGAAGTTTTTGATTTATGGGGGATCGACTTTGTTGGACCGCTACCAACATCCTATGGAAATAAATATATTTTGGTAGCGGTCGACTATGTGTCACGGTGGGCGGAAGCGCAAGCCTTTCCCACTAATGACGCCCGAGTCGTGACCCAATTTCTCAAAAAACTATTTTCACGATTTGGAGCACCGCGGGCAATAGTTAGTGATAGGGGCACCCACTTTTGTAACGCACAATTCGCCAAAGTTTTGTCTAAATACGGCGTTACACATAGGTTAGCCACCCCCTATCACCCTCAAACAAGTGGCCAGGTAGAAGTAGTTAACCGTGAAATCAAACGAATTTTGGAGAAAACGGTTTCTACTAATAGAAAGGATTGGTCGGTCAAGCTTGATGATGCTCTTTGGGCTTATCGGACCGCGTACAAGACCGCTATCGGTTGTACGCCGTACCGATTGGTCTATGGGAAAGCATGTCACTTACCGGTTGAGCTTGAGCACCGCGCCTTTTGGGCACTTAAATTTTTAAATCTAGATGAAAATTTGTCCTCCGAGCTTCGGAAATTCCAAATTAACGAGCTCGATGAGTGGCGCTCCTTAGCCTATGAAAGTAATAAACTTTATAAGGAGCGCACAAAATTTTATCATGATAAAAAAATTAAGCACCCTAAAGATTTCAAACCGGGAGACCAAGTCCTTCTTTACAATTCGCGCCTCCGACTTTTTCCGGGCAAACTCAAGTCCCGATGGTCCGGCCCTTTTATTGTAAAAGAGGTATGGCCATATGGGACAGTGCTTATCTCGCACCCGGAACAAGGCGAATTTAAAGTGAATGGGCACCGGTTGAAGATATTCCTCGCCGGTGATACTACTAATGAGTACCGGGAGGAAATTAACCTCCCGAACCCATAAACGAGTGCCCCGCTTGGGTCGAGCTCAACGACCATAAACAAAGCGCTTGTGGGAGGCACCCCATGCTTATCTTTTCCTCTTATTTTTTTTTTTAAATTAAATTTTCGCAGGTTTGAAGGACATCTTTTTCGGCGTGACGATCGAAGGAGTTGAGCGTCAAGTCTACGCGTTTCTTCAAGTCGGTAACTTTTGTTTTATTATTGTTTAGTTGACCATCAAAAAATTTTTTTTTATAAACAAAAACACAAAAAAAAATCAAAAGAAGAAAAAAAAAAAAAAAAAAAAAAAACAACAACAAAAACAAAGAAAAAAATTTTCTGCTCCGACACGCCTCTGTCACGGGCGTGACCTATGGGTCACGGGCGTGACCGAGACGTGTTTAGTTCGTCGAGCGAAACCCGAGAGTGGTTTCGTCGTGCGCAGCGTTCCGTTCGTCTTTCGGTCCTATCACGGGCGTGACCATCATTGGTCACGGGCGTGTCTAGCCCGAAACTTCGTTCGACGAAGTGAAGCTGGAAAACTTCACTTCCTGCCCAGTCATGGCCGTGACAGTGTGTGTCACGCCCGTGACACTCACTAGTCACGGTCGTGACTAGTCCGAAAAAAAATTCCTAAAAAAAAAAAAAAAAAAAAAAAAATATTTACTCGTATTCAGATAAACGCCCCAGGGTCACGGGCGTGACCCTGGGCCGTGTCGTCGAATCCGAGGCGTGACCCCGGGTCAACGCCTCGGATTCCTTTTAGTTTTTTTTTAGTATGAGACACGCCCATGGTCACGGGCGTGACCATGGGCGTGACCTTGGAATCCAATGCCAGTGCATTGGATTCCTGCGCCGATCACGCCTTACACGCCCAGAGTCACGGGCGTGACTCTGGGGCGTGACCAGGGAATCCGAGGCAGGAGGCCTCGGATTCTCCTTTTTTTTGTCCCGTGCTTGTCACGCCCCCTGTCACGGGCGTGACATGGGGGCGTGACCAAGCCGAAAAAACTATAAATAGGGTATTTTCCCCTCTTCTTCCTCCACACCATCCAACCCTTCTCTTCTCCCTTTGCTAACCCGATTCCTTCCTTCTTCTCCACTCAACCAAAATGCCTCGCCACCACCCTCGCTCCACCGCTTCCTCCTCCGAGCACCCCGCGGATCCCGCCGCAGCGGAAGCCATGCTTCTTTTTCAAAACCAAACCCAGCAGGAGCGCAGCGAGCGCCTACGCGCCAAACCCCTTGGCGTGTTCCGCATTTTAGATTGGGCGATACTCGCCACATTTGGAGCTGCGGATTTGGTGCGGGGATTTCTGTCCACCCCTGGATGGAGTTCTCTCTTCTCTATTTCCGAGCATGCCTTTCTTGAACTCACCGTTGAGTTCTTGGCTTCATTCGAGTTCCGCTGGGCGGCCGATGACGACTTCATCATCTTTCGCCTAGGTGGGATGGTGCATCAGCTCACCATCCGCCAGCTCAATGTCGTCATGGGCTTCTGCTCGGAGGCTTTTTCCCAATCTCCCGCCTATCTCGATTTACTTACTGATTTCCCGACCGATTTCAACCTTCTCGCCTTTTGGGCGGAAATCAGTAGTGACACCGCCCCCTACACCCCAAAGAAATCCAAAGGCAGCCAACTCATTTCTCCCGCCTTACGTATTCTCCACAACCTCCTTACCTTCACTATTTCTGGTCGCGGCGATAGCCACGGGGTGGTGACTCGGGCAGACTTATTATATTTATATAGTATGTTTTACCGGGTCCCCCTCAACCTTGGTTATCTGCTCGCCATTTTCTTTCGGCACCAGGCCGAAAATGCGAGGTTGGGCGCAGTGCACGGCGGGAACTTCATCACTTTCCTCGCGAAGCAGCTCGGCATTTGGGATGCTCTTCCACGTCTCAGCTGCGTCCAGACGCCGCAAGTTATCCAGTTCCAGACCCTTCAGGCCCTCGGCCTAGCGCGACGACGTGATGGAGAGTTTGAGGCTATTCCCCCCGCAGTCGTTGGTGGAGATCTTGGCCTTGATTACGGTGCGGGTCCCAGCGGCACTATTCACTCGCCCCAGATTCCTCCACCACCGCAGGACCCTTCTTCCGAGCCCGGCCCTCAGAACTATTGGGATCGTCAGTTTGCGTCTCTTCACACACGCTTAGATACGATGCAGGCCGATTTTGATGCTCGATTTGTGAGTTTTGACACTCGATTTACCACGCTAGCGACAAATCAGGCCTCCTCCATGGCACGTATTGAGCGTGAGTTTTCCGACCTCCGGACGCACTATCAGGAGCCGCGGCAGCATAGCGATGAGGATTAGCCGGCTTTCTTTTTCTTTGGGATTGTAGACCGCCCTCTTGTATCTTTTCTTTTTCTCATTTTCTTGTCCTTTATCATGTATCTTTTCTTTTTCGTAAAATAAATAAAAAAATATGTTTTGCTTTAGCTTTCTCTTCCAGGTACTTTTTGGTGCTGCATGACCCGCTTTAGGGAAGTCTCCTATCCTTTCTCTTTATTTATCTATTTTTCATTGGGGACAATGTCTTGTTTAAGTATGGGGGGATATTTCTCAAGCAAAATATACAAAAAAAAAGATTTTATTTCTTTTGTGCAATTTTGTTTTTTTTTACAAAAATACAAAAAAAATACAAAAACAAAAAAAAAAAAAAAAAAAAAAATCCAAAAATCAAAAAAAAAAAACAAATATAGGATTACTTTCAAAATTAGGGAGATCTTTATTTCTCTATTTACTCACATGCGTAATTCTAGGTATTCAACTTTTACATAAGTTTAGAAAATTTTTGATGCTTTAAATTGAATTTTGAATTTTGTAGTAGAACTGTTGGCCATGCTGTGTTTCTAGTTAAGTGCACATGTTAGTAGAATTTGAGTAGAATTAAATATTCAGCATACAATTAGATTTTTCTTTTTTCTGAATGCGTAGAAATAGTTTATTTTACTTCTACTTGGAAACCGACAAAATCTAAAAATATTTTAGGAGAGTGTGTAGAAGTTTACTAGAGAGATATTTCGCGGATCAAGAAAGAGGTATTCTTTCTCGATGTCTAGAACTTGCCCTCTAGCTATTCTCAAGACTTTGCATAGGTTAAACTCATTAGCATGAAAATGATTTAGGCATTTCTTTTGGCTAGTTTGAGCCTTTGCACCCGTACCTAACGTTTTACCCTTGCTAAGCCAATTTGAGCCTATATCCTTCCTTTTGTTATAGCTCCACCAACACTTTACCAAAGCCTAAAAAGCATCCTAATTACACACCTAAAACCGAGCTTGAAATTATAGATAAAACTAGTTTATGTGTGATTAGAAGTCATTTTATTTTGGTGGCTTTTGAAAAAATATACAAGAGTTGTTCTATTTTTCACTTCTCCTCTAAAAAAAAAAAAAAAAAACCAAAAAAAAAAAAAAAAAAAAAAAAAAAAAAAAAAAGAAGAAAAAAAAAAAAAAAAAAAGAGGAAGTTGAAAAAATATTCAACATATTGAAAAAAAAAAAAAAAAAAAAAAAAAAAAAAAACAAAAGGAATTGGCGAAGTTTTTCAATTTATTTTGTGCAAGCTCTCTTTAGGTTTTGGTGTATCTACCCATCGCATTTATCTTTGTTTTTCCAAACCAAGAACCTAAGCCTACATTCCAACCTACTTAAGTCCTACTGATTTGTGCTTATAAGTTAACCTAGTGCCGTGGCGAGAGTGTGAAAGGGCAAGCCTATGGCCATCGACATTGATGGATTTCTTTGGAGGGTATCCCGATCTTCGATTTGTGCAATGTTATCTTAGCAAACACGCTACTTTCTCCCTAAACATGATTCGAAGATTTTTCGTGTTTCCATCTTTGAAGTAAAAATAATAAGTGGAAACACATTTTAGAAAATTAAAAAACTAATTTGTATGCTGAGTAGGTTCTTCTACAATAATTACTACAAGCATAGGCATAAGACTTCGCATTCTACTCCTTATATTCAATTTTCGTTTTTAGCGTTAAAATTTTTCTACTCTCCATGTGAAGTTGTTTGCTCGGGACTAGCAAACGAATAAGTATGGGGGTATTTGATAACTCTAATTTTGTCCAAGTTTTTACATTATTTTTATTTAATAATTAATTAATTTATAATTATATTTTGTAATTTTATTATTGAATTTTTCTAATTTCTTGTTTCAGGGCAATCTGGGCTGCAAATCGCAATTTGGAGTCTATAGGGTTGATCAGGAGACAAAACTGCGCAAAAGCAGGAAAATTTCAAAAGAACACGCCAACGTCACGGGCGTGACCAACATGGTCACGGGCGTGACATCCGGGCTAGAACCCGGCTCGTGGAAGGAGTTACCTGCCACGTCAATTAAAATTACACGCCTTAAGGTCACGGGCGTGACCATCATTACACGGGCGTGTACTCCAGGCGTGACATCCAGTGCCCTGCCCTGATGTCCAGTCAACGGCAGTTTAACAAGTCACGGGCGTGACACACTTGCCACGGGCGTGACATACCCCGTGACAGCCCGGCGTGCCGACTTAATGCTACAGTTTCACTCGCTGGGAGTTTTCTCAAGACACGCCCATGGTCACGGGCGTGACCAGGGGCGTGACCCCTCCAACAACGGCCGGAGTTATTCCCGCCGTATCTGCTTCCCGCCGTTTTTCTACAACCGTCAAGACACGCCCTAGGTCACGGGCGTGACCTAGGGGCGTGACCAGCAAATTAACGACTTTTGGCGGTTTCGCGCCAACGTTCAGAGGACTTGAAGACGACGGTTCCGAGACCGACACGCCCTAGGTCACGGGCGTGACTAGGGGCGTGACCACCCAGCAACTTTTTCTATAAATTCCAGACAGCTTCAGATGGCCAGGAGGAGATTTTTGGGAGCTTAGTTCTATTTTATTTACTGTTTTTCCTGCATTCTAATTTCATTTTGTACCTTTACTTTCAAGTCTTCTTTTTAATCATGTCTTTCTTCATGTTTTCATGTAATTCTCTCATCATGATGAGTAGCTAATTTCCCAATTAGCACTTGATCATGATGAACTTTGGAATGGAATAAAATTCTTATTTTTGTCTCAAATTAGCAAGCATTCTATTTTCTAAACTTTGATTTATCTTTGATTTAATTTTTCTTCGAATTCATAAGTTGCAAATTATGTTTATTCGAGCTTAGATTCGTATCCTAGATTTACCGAGAGGTTGTGGATACGAGTAGATCACTCAAGGATAAAGAGAATTTCTTGCACCCCTCGAGAGAGGAACGCAAAATTCTTCCGCCTTGGAGTCAACTCCATTAGTGAGGTTCACCGCCTAAAGCAAGCTTAGGTCTTTCGACTGGCCGAGAGGTCTTAATCGATCTACCTAAGGTTAGTCGAGTGCGTATTCTCGAGAGAGGCGCTTCGTAGCTTTGGAACCTCCGCGGTCAAAGTTAATAATTTAGATGCTTGTGCTCTTTAATTTCGTGGATTTTATTCTAGCCCAAAGGGATTCTAGATCAAGTGCTAGCCTTTTAATCATCGAATTTCTCCTCTTCATTTAACGTTCGTTTTCGTTTTTCGCAAAACCAATTTTCCGATCGATAAAATAATAGTTCGTCCTTGTGAGTACAAATACTCAACGGTCCCCGAGTTTAAATACGATATTCCATATACTAAATTTCGATAGGTGCACTTGCCTAGTTGAGAGTTTAGTTTGGATCATTTTTCAAAACTTATAAAATCTCCATCAACTACCATGATTTCCCCCGCATAGGGAAGTTTATTTCCAGATTAATCTAGTACCGGGTGCCAAGCTTGTATCCAAGGCCCCGTACAGAATGGCCCTGAAGGAACTCGCAGAGTTTAGAGTTCAATTGCAAGAACTGGTGGAGTCATGGTTCGTTCACCCTAGTTCGTCACCCTAGGGAGCCCATATACTGTTCGTGAAGAAGAAGGATGGAACCCTGCGTTTGTGCATAGATTATCAGGAACTCAATCGGTTGACGGTGCGGAACACTTATCCGCTACCTCGGATCGACGAGTTATTCGATCAAATAGTTGGAGCACATTGGTTTTCCAAACTGGATCTGCGCTCAGGATATTATCAGTTGAGGATACAGGAAGGGGACATCCAAAAAATGGCCTTTAGTTCAGGATATGTTTTGTACGAGTTCACGGTAATGCCGTTTGGGCTCACAAATGCCCCTTCGGCATTCATGAGTCTGATGAACAAGTTGTTTGAACCATATTTGGACGTCTTCGTCGTTGTTTTCATCGACGACATCTTGGTCTACTCAAAGACGGAGGAGGAGCATGTCGAGCACCTTACCTTGGTGTTGAAGAAATTGAAGGAGTACACCTTGTACGCCAAGTTTAGCAAGTGTTAATTCTGGCTTAAGGAGGTTGCATTCTTGGGCATGTGATCAGTGGAGCAGGATTAGCGGTGGATCCTGCAAAGGTGCGAGCCGTGAAGGAGTGGTCGCCCTTGAAGTCGGCGGCCGATATACGAAGCTACATTGGACTTGCTGGGTACTACCATAAGTTCGTGAAAGGATTCTCCAAGATTGCCATTCCTCTTACTTCTTTGACGAAGAAAGGTGTGCCATTTGAGTGGACTCCCTAATGTGAAGCGTTGTTCCAAGAGCTGAAGGATAGGCTTACCTCCGCCCCCATCCTTGCACTTCCGTCTGGGAAGGATGGATTTCAGGTTTACAACGATGCATCATATCAAGGGATGGGAGAGGTGTTGATGCAGCACGAGCATGTGATCGCATATGCTTCAAGATAGTTAAAGAAACATGAAATTAATTACCTGATCCATGATTTGGAGTTGGGAGCAGTGGTGTTCGCTTTGAAGGTTTGGAGGCACTATCTATACGACATCCACTGCGAGATCTTTTCAGACCACAAAACCGTGAAGTACGTTCATACACAAAAGGAGTTGAACTTGAGGCAACGATGATGGTTTAAGTTTCTGTGCGATTATGAGTTCACCTTAAACTATCATCCCGAAAAGGCAAACTCAGTAGCCGATGCATTGAGTAGAAAAGTGCCAGGCTCTAGCCGAGTGTCTCGGTTGATGAGTATGGAGTTGGCTCGGATGATTGAGGAGATGAATATTACTTTGGTATTCAAGGATCCTTCGGCAGAGTATGCGGAGTATTTGGCAAGCATGAGCATAGTTTGTGATATCCGGGACCGGATTAGGGTGGAGCACGGAATGGATGCAGCCTTGGCCCCGACAATCAAGGCAATTGAAGATGGGACTACAGATGATTACACACTAAAAGACTGCCTTGTTTATTTTCGTGGCCAACTCTATATTCCCAAGGGAGGCAAAATCTGGGAAGATATCTTGAGAGAGGCACATAGCTCTCAATATTCAGTACACCCGGGTATTGCCAAAATGTACGCCAGCTTACGGAAGACCATGTGCTGGCCGGGAATGAAGAAGGATGTTCGTTACTATGTTACACATTGTGAAGCTTTTCAAAGGGTGAAGGCCGAATGTAAGAGTCCCGGTGGTTTGTTGCAGTCGTTGCCCATCCCCGAGTGGAAGTTTGAGGATATCTCCATGGACTTCGTCCTTGGGCTACCTCGCTCCCGCTCCAGAAATGACTCAGTGTGGGTTATTGTTGATCGACTGACAAAGGTGGCCTAGTTCATTTCAATGAAGAAGGAAGCACAAGTGGACGTTTTGGTATGCCTCTTTGTGGAGCAGTTCGTATGGTATCATAGCGTGCTCAGGACAATTATTTCGGATCGGGATGGTAGGTTTAATTCCAAGGAGTGGAAGGCGGTGCATGCGTATTTGGGCTCGCGCATAACCTTTAGTACTGCATTCCACCCTCAGACGGACGGGCAGTCTGAGCGGACCATCAGAACACTAGAGGATTTATTGAAGTTATGTGTGCTGGATAGAGGAGAGCCTTGGGAAAGACTTTTGCCCCAAGTGGAATTCTCCTACAACAATAGCCATCAGGAGAGCATCGGTATGGCACCCCATGAAGCCCTTTACTGAAGAAGGTGCAGGACTCCCTTGTCTTGGGTGCAGGATGAAGATCCGAAGGCATTGAGAAATGAATATATAGATGATACTGATGCAGCTATCAGATTGATAAGGGATCGCATGTTGGAGGCTCAAAGTCGGTAGTCGAAGTACTATAACGCAACGCACCGGATGGTGGAGTTCCAAGTGGGTGATAAGGTGTTCCTGAAAATCCGACCGATGCATGGAGTGTCACGTGTGCGTGGTGTGAAAAAGCTCAGCCCAAGGTATGTTGGGCCTTATACCATACTGGAAAGGATTGGCCAGTTGGCCTATCGGTTGGAGTTGCCGCCAGAGCTAGAGAACCTCCACAATATGTTCCATGTGTCGTCGCTTCGGAAGGCGTTGTTGCGGCCCGATCAATACAACCCTACAACTGATGGTGCTGTGGCGTCTGATAGGTCGGTGCGACTGGAGCCGGTGCAGATCATAGATAGCGAGACGCCGCAAAAGTGTTCCCTTGGTGAAAGTGCTATGGTCTAATCATGGGAAGGAGGAATATACATGAGAGCCCATGGATTTGATGCAGCAACGCTACCCGGAGTTGTTTGCTGAAGGTAATTTTATTTAAAAGCATATGTTGATTTTCCTGTTATGCTTTTCTCCCCTAGACCAAGCCTGATTTTGGGGACGAAATCTTTTATTTTGTTTATAGAATTTGTAACGTCCCGATTCGCACTAGGCCCCTTGTGCACATTTTTGAGTCAGGAGAGCTGACTTGGGTCCAGGGAAGTGCTGGAAATTGGGCTGCACTTGGGAATGTAGGAGAAACCAGCCCTCAAGTTGTCCAGAGCAGGATACGGGTAGTGAATTCTCGACATAGTGAGTTTCACGCACATGTCACGGGCGTGATCGGTCCAACACGGGTGTGAACATGCCCGTGACTATCTAGTCAGTTGTCGAGTACTCGAGTAGTTATCGAGTACTAGAGTAGTTGAACACGGGACACACCCCCTGTCACGGGCGTGCCCAAGCCCGTGACTATCCAGTCAGTTGTCGAGTACTCGAGTAGTTGCCGAGTACTCGAGTAGTTGAACATGGGACACGCCCCCTATCACGGGCGTGATAATGCCCGTGACTATCCAGTCAGTTGTCTAGTACTCAAGTAGTTGTCGAGTACTCGAGTAGTTGAACACGGGACACGCCCCCTATCACGGGCGTGACCATGGGCGTGACCGGGGCGTGTTCTCCGGTCGACGATTTTGGTTGAGTTCGACGACTCCTCGAGTAGTTGATAGGGGTCACGCCCAGTGTCACAGGCATGACAATGGGAGTGACCGGGGCGTGTTCTCCGGTCGACAATTTTGGTTGAGTTCGACGAATCCTCGAGTAGTTGATAGGGGTCACGCCCGGTGTCACGGGAGTGACCATGGGCGTGACCGGGGCGTGTTCTCCGGTCGACGATTTTGGTTGAGTTCGACGAATCCTCGAGTAGTTGATAGGGGTCACGCCCGGTGTCACGGGCGTGACCATGGGCGTGATCGGGGCGTGTTCTCCGGTCGATGATTTTAGTTGAGTTCGACGAATTCTCGGTAGTTCATAGGGGTCACGCCCCATGTCACGGGCGTGACCATTGGCATGACCGATGGCAGTTTCACATCTCTTTCCAGCCCTATTGTCTGAGAGAACTTATGTAGGAGGAGAACTGCAGGAGCAAGTTCTAGGGAGGGAAAATCTGCCATCGCCGTGAAAGAGAAGATGCCGCCGCGAAGAACTACTCGATCCATGGCCGGAAATGGTGGAACCGCTGGAATCGAGGTGAGTTTCCTATCCTCTCCCTTAGTGCTAGATCTATAGTTACTTTCCTAGGCGAGACATTGACTCAAGAGAGTCTTGATGGAGAGGAGGAGTTTTCTAGGATTGGCCATACAAGGGTTGTGCCCTAGGTTTTAGATCTCTTCAACCTCTCTGATCTTCTATGTGGAGATGGGGGATGGTTTCGTGAAAAGTAAAGGCCTCATGAGGGTGAATAAGGGTGGAGGAAATTTCTGGAGGTGATCTGAGAGGATCGACTTGAGGAGGAAGATGAACCGATGTCGTTCATTCCGCCTCAAGATGCGTGCTGAATCTGTATTCCGCGCGCATCGATCGTCTAGGCCATTTTCATGAAGGATATGGCCAGCTCTGGGCTTTCAGCTAAACACAAAAGCTGAAGCCCTTGAAAATACCTTTCCAACGAGTGGTTGCACGTCTTCATGAGAAGTCTGTATCAACGGGAAAGTTTAAACAAACATGACGTCCGGTAAATCCTGCATGCAGAGATTGTGTTATGTACGAGCGGACTTCAAGTCCGATTTCAAATAGGATAGTTTCAAATCTGGGTTGAGATCTGAATATGAACGTTGTAATCCATGGAAAGACCTTTCCATCAAGGGGTTACACGTCTTCACCGGATTCCTATAGCTTCAGGAATCTTCGGTCGAAGTTACAGTCCAGATTTACTCTGCACCTAAATTCTGGGTTTTATATAATATGGATTTGGATTCGGTGAAATTAATATTGCAAGTTACTTGGCTTGGATGAACTCTTTTATGATTAATAATTTTAGTTGCATGATTGATGAAGTTTATTAATCAGATATCATATAATCAAATTGTGAAGCAAGCTTATTTAAACGAATTGACTTGATAGAAATTGATAGATTCTTATTTGTGCGCATCATATTTATAATATGTTGTTATCCTTTGGAAAGATTGATGGAAATTTATACGCGTACCATGTTTATAATATGTTTATACTTTTGGAAAGATTGATAGATCTTTATATGCACATCATGTTTATATTATGTTGTCATCATTTGGAAAGTAATGTAGAAGAATAAATTATGACCACGAATATGTTTGATTAATGGAATGAGTTTAGTAGTCCAATACTTAGAGCGTCGTCTCCCTACGGGTAGTATTGTGAGAGGATGTGAGTGCGGTGTTGACCGCCACTTTTTTGGTTTGTGTTGAGATAACGTATGTATGGATGGTTGGGCTGTGTCCTCGTGCTTACTTCTGAGGCCCCTTCCATGTTATGGCGAGGAGTAATTTGCATGCGGTGTGAGTCGACACGCGGTGTCGTAATCCTGGGTTAAGGATAGTCTGGCAGGTATACGGGCTCGCCGATCGTCACACCGACGGGAGTTGACAGTTAGACTTTGGGCGGTTGGGCTGTGTCCTTGGTGTTCACGTCCCGGGGTCACTTCTGTGTCAAGTGAACGGTTGGGCTGTGTCCTCGTGCTTACTTTCGAGGCCCCTTCCGGGTCACACAAGGCCAGTTTGGGCTGTGTTCTTGGTGTACATCTACCCAAGACCCCGTTGGGCCATAGTACGCATGGGCTCCGCTATTGTGTTCTTAGCGTTGAGGCGTACGGAGGCCTAGGTGAAGCAGTGTAGAGGCCAGCCTAGTAGTAGAAGTGCCCGTTCTACTGTCACCGTCTGGCTACGACGGCTGATGCCTGAGAGGTTAGCTACCTGCTCGAAAATTGGGAACTACAGTCTGTGTCGACATAACAATTGCATGTGTGTGATCATGGGTGAGTCATTGCATAGCATACATAGCATTTCATAACATTGCACAACAAGATCCTCATCATATAAGTTTTATGAGCACTCTTATACGATGAGTTACCTTTATGTAACCCGATCCTTAACTTATAAGTTTGTATGAGCATCCTTATAAGTTAAGTTACTTTCCTGCTACTGTTACCTTACTTGTTAGTTTGCTATAGCTCTTAAATAACTGCTAGATTATGATACTGTTACTCTTACACTATTGTCACCTGCTTGTACTTCTTTTATTATTTGCATATATATTATCCTTGTTCCTTCTCCCTGCCCGGTGCCGAGGAGTTGCCGGGGGAGCGGATGTGAAGCCACTTAGTCGTTTCGACTAACGGTTGTTACGTCTTCCTTTTTAGGAGGTCACGCCGCAGGTAGAGCAACCACAGACTATGCAACAGGACAGCCAGGCCAGGATGACAGGGCCTGAGGGGACGGTACCGTCGCTACCATTGGTTACTGATGTGACTTTTGTAAGACTCTGATGTAGCCTATTTGGGCAGTTGATAGTTGTACTCTAATATATTGTAGAAGCATGTTTTAGCTTCTCTCTTATTATTATACTGCTTTGAACATTATTACTTAGTGTGGATTGACTTCTCTTGCTTATATTTTGGTTGGGTTGGCATGTTATATTGATATTGTTATAGCCGGCGGAATAGGCTTCTTGTTGTACAGGTTGGCCCGTGCGCTAATGCTACCGCAAGGCGACTGTTCCGGGCATAAGTCCCCCTTCGTGCCGTGTTTTGGGATCCGGGATGGGGGGGGGGGTCTTACACGGCTTCTCTCTAGCCTCACGACTTCTCTTCCATGGCTCTTTCCGGCTCTTCTACCACCACCGCTACTCTTGTGGCCAATCCGCGTCCTCCTCCCATTCCTTCCGGGAATCTTGTCACCATCTCAAAACTTGTCAGTTCCAACTACCCGGATTAGAGTGTCTCCTTCACCTTCCTTCTTCTCTCAAAACGTAAATGCCACCACCTCACCGATGACACTCCTCCTCCCACTTCCGCTGAGTTTGACAACTGGGATGCTAGTGACGCACTTATGCGCACTTGGCTCGCTAACAACATTTCTGATTAATGTCTCCCTGTCATCCGTCATGATGAGACGGTCAAGAAGGCTTGGCTTCATCTTGCTGCTCTGTACTCGATGTGGGCTCAGACGTCCTACATCTATACATTATATGCGGACCTCTTTGCCCATCCTTCCATGTCTCCTGCTGCTTATCAACAAGTCCAGGCTCTTGGGGATGAGATTCTTCAACATCGCCCCTTCTCTGCGAATTTGGCCAAACAACACATGCACTTCCAAGAAATTCTTATTATGTGTTATCTTCTGCGACTTCCTGAGTCCAATGACATGATCCGCTAACAAATCTTGGGCGAAGAGGACTCTCCCACCTTGGATACAACTGATGCACGCATTATCGCAGTTATCTCTCTACTTCAGCGTCCGCTTCTGTCTTCTCCTCCTCCAGACAACTATGCTCACCAGACTCAATGGAGTGGCTCTGGTAGTTGCAACCACTATTCCGGTGGGTGTAGCACTTCGCGCTTCCTCTGCTCTCACTATGGCCGCACCGGGCATCTTGTGGATCGCTGTTGGATGAAACATCCACATCTTCACCCTTCTGGTGACTCTTCCTCCTCTTCAAAGACGTTCGCCTCGGTGGTCACATCATCAGGTAGTGCTCACGTGTTTACTCAAGGTAAATGGCTCATCGACTCCGGTGCGACTAATCACACGACGGGCTATCCTTATTACTTTTCTCTCCTCGAAACACATGGTCGGTTTCCCCCGGTCCTCGTTGTAGACGGCTCTCCCTACCCGATTCATGGGACGGGACTGGTTCATGTCACTCCATCTCTTCGCCTGGCCGACACTCTCTATGTGCCCAAGTTTCTGTGCAATTTATTATCGGTAACTTCTTTGTGCAAGGAACTTCAGTGCTCCATCACATGCACTCCAACTTCTTGTTTTTTTTAGGATCTGAGCTCCCAATGGATGATTGCTACTGGGACTGAGAGCGGGGGCCTCAACTTCTTCGACAACGTTACCACTCTATCGGCCTTCTCCTCCTCTACAGATCTCCTACAATGGAATCTCCACATTAGGAATCCTCATCCACGACTTCTTCGTCAGCTTCTGCCCCACCTCGCTCCGAACAGTTCTCCTCTCAATTGCGTTGCCTGTCAGCTTAGCAAGCATCACCGTTCCTCCTTCCCGTCGAAGCAAGCTCGTGGCTCTACCCGTCCGTTTGATCTCATTCACTCCGACATCTGGGGTCCTGCTCCTACCCTCACCATTGGTCGGGGTAGTTCCTATTTTATTACTTTCATTGATGACTTCTCTCGATGTACTTGGGTGTATCTCTTACGAGAATGCTCTGAACTATTCGATGTATGGACATCTTTTATCATTTAATTAAAAATAATTTTGGTGTTTCAATTAAAATCTTATGCTCTGATAATGCTAACGAGTATATTAATCAAGCTTTTTTATCTTTCTGTATGCAACATGGGATTGTTCATCAAACAAGTTGCGTCTATTCCTCAACAAAATGGAGTGGCGAAACGGAAAAACCGTCACCTCCTTGATGTCGCTCGCACTCTTCTAATGCATATGCATGTCCCTCACTCCTACTGGGGCTATGTGGTTCTCATTTCTTGCAATCTCATCAATCACATTCCCTCCATGGTTCTCCATGGTCAAACCCCATTCTTCATTCTCTATCCGGGCAAGGATCCTTTTTCTCTCCCTCTACGTATTTTTGGCTGCACAGCCTTTGTGCATGCTCCCTCCGCCACCCGCGACAAACTCTCCTCTCGCTCCACCAAATGTGTCTTTCTGGGATACTCTACCACTCAGAAAAACTATTGTTGTTTTGACCCCATTCTTCGCAAGCAGTTCGTCTCTGCGGATGTTACCTTCTTCAAGAATGCTCCATATTTCTCTGACGAATCCTCTCCTCTCCCTGTGGCTTTCGATTCTCCTCCTATTCCCTCCAGCCGATCGACACCTACCGAGGTATTTCCTCCTCCACCGTCTCCTCCTCTCTATCCATCTCTGCTATCTCCCTCCTCTTCGCCACCATTTCTCTCTACTCTCGGGCCAGCTCTCTCCACCACGGATGCTCCGGATACTGAGGAACCTGCTGACCTAAATCTTCCCATTGCTCTTCGTAAAGGTGTTCAGGAGTGTACCGAGTACCCGCTTACTGTTGTTGTTTCCTATGATCATCTTACCCCTGCTCGCAGGGAGTTTGCTCTCGCTATCTCTGCCACTTTCACCCCCCGTTCCTATTAGGAGGACCTTATTGTTCCATATTGGAAGGGTACCATGGATGAGGAGATTGCTACTTTCACTGAACGGGGTACCTGGACCCTGGTTCCTCCTACCTTCGGCACAGATGTTGTTGGCTGTCGCTTGGTCTTTATGGTGAAGTTCTGCCCAGACGGCAGTGTGGATCATTATAAGGCTTAGCTTGTTGCCATGGGCTTTACCCAGACTTATGGGGTTCACTACTTTGACACTTTCTCTCCAGTTGCTCGTCTCAGCACTATCAGGGTCCTCCTATTTGTGGTTGTCAACATGGATTGGCCCATTACACAGCTGAATGTTAAGAATGCCTTTCTATATGGGGATCTTCAGTAGGATGTATACATGGATCAACCTCCAGGGTATGTTGCTCAGGGGAAGACACAAGTTTTTCGGCTCAAGAAGGATATCTATGGTCTAAAGCAAAGTCCTCGGGCTTGGTTTGACTAGTTTAGCGGGATTGTGGCGGTCGTGGGTTTTACGAGAAGTTTTGCCGATCACACCTTATTTACTCGTAAAACCTCTCTGGGTCTAGTGGTGCTTGTGATATATGTGGATGATATTCTTCTCACTGGAGATGACCAAGCTGGGATAACCTTGATAAAGAAGCATTGATGTAGTCCCATCCTAAGAGATCCTATACGGACAGCGTATCGACGACTCTCTTTACGTTCAACGCCCTCTTTTCCACACACTAACGAAATGTAGCTAATACAATGGATTTTATTTATCTCTCACGCTAACCTACGGGTAGCCAACCGCAAGTGGATCGGAGATTAGCTATAGGCCAAAATCCTCTCCGGCTAAAAGGAACAATATTGGTTCCGACGAGCTTGGAGTTGTACCAAAATAGATCCACCAAAGAAATCACGATTCGAAAGTGGTAGGATCTATCCCAACTAAAGAAAAAGCGAGGATCGCTAATCCTCTCGGTATTTATCGGAAAACAAACGAAAATCACAAATCTATTATGAGTAATACCGCGAAAATTAACTCTTCGAAAATCCACGCAAAAATCGTCCGCCACAAGAACTATCAAAGAGGGAAAATCTCTTGAGTAGGAATTTCGTTACCCCTCTCAGAAATGTAGATCCAAGATGTTTGGATCCACAAGAAATAATCGCTCTTCCCTCGAAATCCGCGGGAAGCGCACCACGGATGAAGAACTCGTCCGTCTTCCCCACTTCACGCCGTAGAAGTTCACCCAAGCCTTTCTTTCTTGCACTTGTATCTTCTCCTCCGAGTTGGTGGAAAACCTATGAGATTGCTGGATAGGAACGTGGATGAGAGGATGTAGTAAGGAAGAGGGATGAGGGAAGAAAAGAGAATCAGAAGAGAGAGAGGGGGCGGCCAAGAGCTTGAAGGAGGGGAGACCCCTTGGGCGGCGGCAAGGAGAGAGGGAGGGGGAAGATAGGAAATTAGGGTGGTTGATTTCAATATTTGTCTAAATGACAAAAAAGAGTTTTGGCCTTATATAAGGCTTACATCCAAGGGGCTATTAGCAACCCATAATTAGTGGCTAAACGCACACCGCAAGTTCAAAATGACAGAAATAAAATAGTTTAATACAAACCATAAATAAGCAAGATAAATGCAGACCACAAACTAGCAAGATAAATTAAATTTAAATATTGTTGTGTGGGCGAAGATCGTAGCCATGACCGCTACGGCGACGCAAGTCTTTGGCCGGTGGATCATCATCATCATCTGCCACTACCCCATGATCACCAAGTGCGCCATGGACGTCATCTTCATCACCAAGTTGGCCGTCATGGTGGTTGTCGCCATCAATCCTCCCCCGCTTAAAAGGACTCATCACCGATGAGTGTGAGGGAAGGTAACGGCGTAAGAGATCCCCATCTAGAAGATCCACCTCCGAGGCATAGAGCCAAGAGTCGTCTGAAGCAGGACGGCCAGGCCACCTGACCAAAAACCTGTGAATGTCATCGTCGGGAGTGGGAAACACTACATCCTTCAAAATCCTTTCAGGCAAGAAAGCGATTTGGGGGAACCTTGGAAATGCGTTAGGCAAAGAAGAAAAATAGGTTTCATCATCTATAGGCAACATACCTCCCGGAGA
This sequence comes from Platanthera guangdongensis, assembly GCA_039583875.1. NCBI lineage: Eukaryota > Viridiplantae > Streptophyta > Magnoliopsida > Asparagales > Orchidaceae > Platanthera > Platanthera guangdongensis. The sequence goes on from CM077167.1 coordinate 90,739,027, forward strand.
ATTTGAAGGGGAGAGCGATACAGAAACAATCTCACCCCCCACCCCATTAGAAGGTGTAGTGGAAATATTAAACGGAGAGACAGAAAGTTCAGGTGATGGAGCGACATAAAGCGTTAAATCTGAAATGTTTAAAACAGGGGAGATTCCCCAATCAACGGGTAACTTTAATAAATATGCATTTTCGCCTAGCTTCTTTAAAACCCGAAAAGGACCGGCTCTCCTATTCACCATTTTCTTTAAGGTGCCCGAAGGCATCCGTTCAGGGATAAGACGAACCATTACCAAATCACCAATATTCAAGGGGACTGCTCACTTATGTACGTTAGCATTCGACTGATAAATAGCATATTGTTTAGATAACGTCTCGCTAATGCGCTTAAGGAGAGTGTGAACGTGCGAGGCGAAGTCCTGTGTAAATTGACTGTATTTAAAAGATGGTGGTAATGGAACCAAATCAAGAGGTACGGGCGCCTTATATCCATGCACGATCTCATTTGGAGATAAACTGGTGGACCTATTCTTAGAATTATTGTAAGCTAACTGAGCATGAGGAAGAATAAGGTCCCACGTACCTTTATGATCACCCACTAAACAACGAAGTAAAGCACCCAAGCTTCCGTTAACCACTTCCATTTGCTCATCCGTTTGGGGATGATAGGCCGATGAAAACATAAGTCTAGTACCCAAAAGCTTCCAAAGTGTTTTCCCGAAATAGCTAGTAAATTTAACGTCCCTATCAGTCATTATCGTTTTGGGGATGCCCCGATGTGCCACGACCTCCTTGAAGTACAACTTAGCAACATGTGATGCATCGTTGGTGTTATGACAAGCGATAAAGTAGGCCATTTTGGAAAATCGATCCACTGCGACCAGAATGGAATTGTGTCGCCTAAATGTCAGGGGTAGGCCCAATATGAAGTCCATGCTAGCGTACTCCCATGAAACAGACGGAATCAGAAGTGGTGTGTAAAGACCAGTGTTGGTCTTGTTACCTTTTGCTAATTGACATACACGGCAACTCCCTACGATCTTATTAACCATTGGTTTGAGGCCCGGCCAAATGAATTTGTCCTCTACTAGTTTTATGGTTTTATCTTGACCGAAATGTCCACCTAACCCTCCACTATGTAACTCCCATATAATAAAATGGCGTAATGAAGAGCGGGGAATACATAATTGCGTATGCTTAAATAGATAACCGTCACGGATGTAGTACGCAGAGATAGTAGAAGGGGAATTGTCCTGAGCGGCTAAGTATATATCCTTAAAATCCGGGCATTGAACATATTCATCCTTAATTCGTTCAAATCCTATGACAGATACTTCCATTGTAGATAGTAATAAGGTGATTCGGCTATGAGCGTCTGCCACACGATTTAACGTACCCTTAAGGTGCTTGATAATGAATGTGTACTCCTAAAGGTAGGAGACCCATTTGGCATGCCGAGGGCTGATTTTATTTTTGGAGTTTACAAATTTTAGCGCCTCATGATCTGATAAGATTACAAATTCTTTCTATATAAGATAGTGTCGCCAATGTTAGAGAACGTATCACGGCATAAAACTCGCGATCATAATTGGAATAATTTAACTTCGGGCCCGCAAGATTTTCGCTAAAGTTACCGATCGGATGTCCCTCCTGACTTAAAGCTCCTCTGATTCATATCCCAAATGCGTCACATCACAATTCAAACACCTTGCTAAAATCCGGCAACCGTAGTAGTGGGGCTTCAGACATCCGTTCCTTAATCGTTTGAAACGCACTAGTGGCCGCTTTAGTCCAAATAAAATCACCCTTCTTCATGCATTCAGTGATTGGTGTCATGATACTACTAAAATTACGAATGAACCTTTCGATAAAATGTGGTCAATCCATGAAAACTTCTAACCTCCCGAATATTTTTTGGTTCCGGCCACTCTCTAATAACTTGGACCTTTTAGGGTCAACATGAATACCTTTGGAACTCACTATGTATCCTAGAAACTCTACGGAAGTCACACCGAATGCGCACTTTTTAATATTAATCAATAAAGTTTCTTGGCGCAATGTTGTAAGGATTGTCCTTAAAGGTGTTTCATGGTCCATCTGCGAGAGGCTAAATACTAATATATCATTGAAGTATACCACTACAAATTTATCCATGTATGGTTTAAATACTTGGGTCATCAACCGCGAGAAGGTACTCGGTCCGTTGGTGAGCCCGTCTCCATGCTCATACCACTCATAGAGCCCATCCTTAGATTTAAAGGCCGTTTTCCGTTATTCTCCTTCCCGTATCCTTATTTGGTGTAACCACTTTTAAGATCCAACTTTTAAAATATGGTGGCTCCGGATAACATATCTAATAAGTCATCCAAACAGGGAATGGGAAACCTATATTTGACAGTAATTTTATTTATGGCCCGGTAGTCTACACACAATCTCCAAGACTTATCTTTCTTTGGGACCAAAAGGGCAGGGACGACACAGGGGCTCTTACTATTGCGAATAAATCCCTTTGCTAATAAATCTCAAATTAAAGTTTGTAACTCATTATGTGCGGAGGGATTGAGCCGATAATGGGGAAGATTAGGTAATGACGAGCCCGGGATGAAATCGATCTCGTGCTGAATTTCCCTTATGGGTGGAAACTTAGATGGTAAGTCCACCGGATAGACGTCCTTATACTCTTCCAATAGTGTTCGCAGAGATAACGGTAGGTTCTCTAAAGAGGGTGAATCTTCCTTAGCTTGTAGACATACTAGAGCATAGATGACGCCATCCAAGAAGGTCTCACGCTCCAACTCCTTCTTACTTATCAAGCTTATAGTTTTCATTTCCTCAGGCACAATTGTGTCTTTGGAGGCAATCGACGGATCCTTTGGCGGTGTGGGTTTCAAGACAATGGTATTACCATTAAACTCGAACTCGTAGGTGTTGGCTCGACCGAAATGGGTCATGTCATAACCATAAAGCCACGAGCGTCCTAGTAGTACATGACAAACATCCATGGGAATGACATCGCACCACACCTTATCGATATAGCTCTTCACCGTAAGTGGCACTAAACATCGCTTAGAGACCGCGATAGACATTTTGTTTACCCACACTATTTTATATGGATGTGGGTGCGGTTTAGTGACTAAATGCATACGAGTGATGGCATTCTCCGAAATGACATTCATGCAACTATCGCTATCTATTATTAATTTGCACCACTTTTCACCGCTTTTAAAATTCAACGAAAAGATTTTTGTCCGATTATACTCATCCGACGCATGCGGTGTGGCCAAAATACACCTCAAAACCATCATATAAGAATCATCTTCAATATCACTCGGCTCGGCATCAGATTCACCGCCGGCTTCATAGACGATCTCGGCGGGCTCAGACATGAAGTCTAATAATGCTAGTGGTTTACTCTTAGTGGGGAACTCATTAGAGTAGTGCCCTTGGATTCCGCAAGAATAACATGTGGAATTAGCCTTACTAATCCGTCCTATCGGAACTCTCTAACCGGTAGGATGTCTGATGTTCCTAGCGGTAATGACTACGGAATTCGAATCAGTCGATCGAAACTTTCCCTTGTCCTGCATGGAGGACAAAGGTGGCGGTCCTAAAATGGACTTTCCCTTCTGGAATGCTCGTCCCTTGGACTTATAGGCATGGTGCTTTTCTATATCAAAGGCTTCATTGAATGTCGTGCACCATCATATCCTTAAAGAGTCCAATATACTGCACTACCGATTTGCCCCCCTAACGAAGGGTGGCCAACTCATTGAATATTTGGGTTCGGTGATACGTAGGGACATATTGGTCAGTCAGGAGTGCTTTCATGGCATCCCACCCAATTGGGGGTACTCCATTCACGGTACCTAGATGCCTCTCTTCGTTCACCCAGAACGTTTTGGCCATACCCATAAGTTTCATCCATGTAACCCGCACCTTCTCATCGTCCGTCAGGTTGTGCCACTCAAAATAGCACTCGATCTCCATGATCCAGTCTAGAAATACTTGGGGTTCACCCATACCATCGTATGATGGTAGATCAATCTTAACAGCCCTAGTTACATCGAACTCATAAGGAGCTCGAGGCGCTTGCTCATCGTCCTGATCACGAGGTTGGTTTTGTCTTTCATCTCATTGGTTAGCGGCCTGGGGTTGGGGACCCGGTCAATTTATCCCAATGCCGTGATTTCGAGGCACCGCTTGATTTAACGCCATCCCTTATATTAATTGGGTAAGTGCATCGAACCCAATGTTAACCTCTTCTCGAAGCTCCGCGATTGTTGCCGGAGCGTGCTCGTTATCACGGTCGTCTGCCATATTTGAAGTGGATGGGGCATACTCCATGCCAAGCCTAGTGCGCATGAACAACAGGAGAAATGGTGGTTTTGACCAGAAAGATCTAATGGATGGTGTCGATTGAGAAGTCAACACAACCTGGCTCTGATACCAAAATTGATGTAGTCACGTCCTAAGATATCCTATACGGACGACGTATCGACGACTCTCGCTACGTTCAATGCCCTCTTTTCCGCACACTAACGTAACGCAACAAATACAATGGATTTTATTTATCTCTCGTGCTAACTTACGGGTAGCCGAACCGCAAGTGGATCGGAGATTAGCTATAGGCCAAAATCCTCTCCGGCTAAATGGAACAATATTGGTTCCGACGAGCTTGGAGTTGTACCAAAATAGACCCACCAAAGAAATCACGATTCAAAAGTGGTAGGATCTATCCCAACTAAAGAAAAAGCGAGGATCGCCAATCCTCTCGGGAGTTATCGGAAAACAAACGAAAATCACAAATTTATAATGAGTAATGCCGCGAAAATTAAGGTTTCGAAAATCCACGCAAAAATCGTCCACCACAAGAACTATCAAAGAGGGAAAATCTCTTGAATAGGAATTTCGTTACCCCTCTCGGAAACGTAGATCCGAAATGTTTGGATCCATAAGAAATAATCTCTCTTCCCTCGAAATCTGCGGGAAGCGCACCACGGATGAATAACTCGTCAGTCTTCCCCGCTTCACGCCGTAGAAGTTCACCCAAGCCTTTCTTTCTTGCACTTGTATCTTCTCCTCCGAGGTTGGCCGAAAACCTATGAGATTGCTAGATAGGAACGTGGATGAGAGGATGTAGTAAGGAAGAGGGATGAGGGAAGAAAAGAGAATTAAAAGAGAGAGAGGGGGGCGGCCAAGAGCTTGAAGGAGGTGAGACCCCTTGGGCGGCGGCAAGGAGAGATGGAGGGGGAAGATAGGAAATTATGGGCTATTAGCAGCCCATAATTAGTGGCTAAACGCACACCACAAGTTCAAAATGATAGAAATAAAATAGTTTAATACAAACCACACACTAGAAAGATAAATGCAGACCACAAACTAGCAAGATAAATTAAATTTAAATATTGTTGCGTGGGCGAAGATTGTAGCTGTGACCGCTACGGCGCCGCAAGTATTTGGCCGGTGGATCATCATCGTCATCCGCCACTACCCCATGATCACCAAGTACGCCATGGACGTCATCTTCATCACCAAGTTGGCCGTCGTGGTGGCCGTCACCATCAAGCATCTTTGGCAACACCTGGTTACAAATGATATGGGCTCTCCAAAATATTTTATGGGGATAGAAATGTCTCGGAAGAATAATTCCCTTTTCCTCTCCCAACAGAAGTATGCTCTTGATTTGTTAAAAGAGGGAGGGCTGACTGGGGCTAAACCTGCCTGATGCCCCATGGCGACTGGAGAAGATAAAACCTGGACGAATGACTCTTCTCTTCTGAAAGTGAGGGGTTAGATTAGGAATACTCTAGAGGGGGGTGGGGGGGATGAATAGAGTATGTGAAAACTTAAAACCTTTTGCTATAAATTAGAACTTATGAATTAAACAATCCTAAGTTAAGTTAATCTACCATAGGTGCTGGAGAAAATAAGCTAAACAAACACAAACAGCAAAACTAACTAGCACAGCCATAGCAAGAATGAAAAGAATGAGCAACCAGACGACATAAGAATTTTATAGTGGTTCCTCAACATGGGTACATCCACTCTTCTACCACCCTGGTAGAAATCCACTCAGATTTTTGATCAGGTGCCTGTCACCAATGAGCTTTTGATCAGGTGTTCAAAAACCAAACCTCAAGTCTTTTAGTCAGGTATCTTGCACCCAGGAATAACTTTTGAAGGGAGTTAAGAACCTTTTATACAGTGGGGGATGAGAGATTGATTTTGTCTTCTTTTTCTCAAAGTACAACTGAGAAGACTTATGTTGATTTGATGTTATCAAAAGGCTCCCCCTGAGATGTTGAATGGTTCAGGAAGATGGAGCTTTGCTTCAGGGTGATAGGCCTTCAGTCTTTCAGCTTTGACCAGACAAAGTATAGGAACTTCTTGACAGATAGAGGATTTGTTGTCCTTTGAAGTGTCCTAGAGTGTAGAAGGAAGAACACTCTTGAATTTGATTTGATGTTCTTTTTCTTCAGATTGCTTTGATGTTTCTGGTCTAGAGCTGTTTCAATGTGTCACGGTATTCTGTATGATTGTTATAATGTTGCAGAGTCAGTGTATTCTGTATTATGTGTTGTCAATCTTCTGTGTTCTATATCTTGTTGAAAGAGAAAAGAAAAATCCCTTTATATATTTTCCATATGAAATTCCTTTGGAATTTGAATTCTTCTCTACATTCATTGTTGACAACCTTGGAAATATTTTGCATTGATTACGTTTCCCCAACTGTCCCGTGGAAAAAATGGCAAGCAATAATCCTGGAGAAGACCATAATTAATGCTCTGTCTAATAGTCATATTCAGAGAATATTTTAGCATTAATTACTCAGGAATTATTGCAATAGAATAAGGACAGAAGGAAGAAAAATAACCAAGTCTGAAATCGTCGAACAAAAAACAGAATTCGTCGAGCTGAGTATTTGAGTTCATCGATCTGAATATAGCTGTTCGTCGAGCTGAGATCCAAGGTCGTCGACCAAAGAATAGGCAACTGCTTTATCCAGAACCTTGCCAATGTTGTGCATGAAGTTCGTCGAGCTGATAATCTGAGAACTGATTTCGTCGAGCTGATAATTTGAAAACTGATTTCGTCGAGCTGGTAATCTGAGAATTGATTTTGTCAAGCTGATAACTTATTGACACAAATTATGTGGAATGCGTCGACACAAGTCCTGTGTGTCGACACAGTTGCTTCTTGTCTTGACATAGTTGTTGTGTTGACAGAAATCTGGAGTGTGTCGACATAAGTCATGTGTGTCGACATAATTACTGTGTGTCGACACAATCTGGCTTCAGGTGTCGACACAATTGATGTCGACAGATATTCTTTGTGTCAACACAAGTCCTGTGTGTCGACACAAACTGGCTCCTGGTGTCGACATAGCCTATCCGAAGTGTCAATACAATTGTTGTCTTCTGGTGTTGACCCAAGTCTTTCCAAAGTATCGACACAATCGCATCTGGTGTCGACACAGCCTTTCCCAAGTGTAGACACAATTGCTTCTGGTATCGATACAGCCTTGCTTTTGGTGTTGACATAACCTTGCTTTAGTCTCTGGCAGTCTGTTGAAGGCTAGTCCATGTGATGATGATTCTAAGGACTTGTCCTAGACTCTAGGACACAACCATGACCCTGGCTATACATGATGGGTCAAATGATCCTAACTTAGTGAACCTAGCCCAAATCCAACTAGGGATCCAACATCTTCTTTCACATGTTACAAGGTACAGACATCTGGTTGGTAAACTTATATATCTCACGGTGACCAGACCCGATATTGCCTATGCTGTAGGAAAGGTTAGCCAGTTCATGTAAGCTCCTAGGTAGTGGCATCTACAGTCTGCCCTGAGGATATTGGAGTATGTTAAATCAACGCCTGGGAAAGGACTACTCAATTAGAAGAATGGTCATTTTTGGGTTGAAGAGTACTCCGATTCGAGCTATGATGATGACAAAAGAGACCGCAGTCAACATCAGGCTTTTGTACCTTTGTGGGGGGGGGGGGCGAACCTTGTGAGTTGAAGTAGTTACGGGCTCTCATGCTTGACTTAGGAGAGGTCTACAGCCATCCTCTACCTTTTTTTTGTGACAACAAGGTTGCTATATACATCTCCAAAAATCCTGTCTTCCATGAGAGAACAAAGCACATTGAAGTCGACTTCCACTTTACTCGGGAAGAGATTCCAAAGGAACAAATTTGAACTCCATTCGTCACTTCTAACAAAGAGTTGGCTGATATTTTCACCAAGCTGGTATCCGCCTCTTTTCATCACATTTGCGACAAGCTGTGCATGATCGACATATATGCTCCAGCTTTATGGGGAGTGTTGCAGAATAGAGACAGTGTGGTCTGGCGGTCTCTCTCCAGCGGTTTAGTATCAGGACTGTTAATGTTGGTGCCCTGGCTGTCTACCGATCTGTCTCTGGCAACATGGAGATCGAGCGACCTAGCAGTCTCCTATGGCGTCTTGTTCTCTCCTTTTGGTGGTTGCCGGGCGGTTAGCCTATTTGTTTAATCGCGCAGCTTGGTAAGCTTATATTTATGTTAAACCGCTTGTACCTGTAATTATTTAATCCCACATTATTTAATTATAATCTCTCTCATCTCCTCCATTCTATAAAATGGAGGCTATACCATGTAATACACACCTTTTTTGGATAATAAATATTTCTATTATTCCAATTTTTGGTTTCCATTGTCTGTTCGCACACAAACGTTTCATCTTCTCCCAATATATTCCATTTCACACATTACGATCATGCCCAATTATGTTTCCAACCATTTGTTTATCACATTTGCATAGGGCCAAATTCACCAAAAAAACCCAACATCTTTTCTTACCATTTTTCTACTCAAACAAAGCCCAATACTATACTAATCCGAGAGCATTAAGTACAAGGACTTGATTGTATAGCTACTTCGACTGGACATTCCTGCGTCTACGGGACTCATATGAAGGCTTGTAACCATCCGTTTTAAAGGTATTTCCAATGACAACAACTTTTGTATTCGGTCCATCACCCAGATCATACTGAAAGGTACTCGAAATCAACCTCAAGATCTGTCGTGTACAGGAAACAGATTTTTGCACGAATAGAGTATCAGACTAGCAAGTTCGATTGAGCCTTCCTGTGTTTACATACATCAGATGAAGACATGTAATCATCCATTGGAAAGGTATTTCCAAGGGCTATGACTCTCGTGTTTAGCAGAAGGCCCAGATCCAATCGTATCATTCCCGAAAATAGCCTCAAAGTTCGTTGCGTGCAGAAAACAGATTTCTGCGTGCATTTTAAAATGACATTGATTTGTCTTCCTCCTCCAACTGATATTCCCAAACCACATCCAAAATTCTTCCTCAATTATTCTCCCTCAAAAGGCCAACTGTCTTCACGAAACCAAGTCCACATCTTCACATAGAAGGAAGGAGTGGTCGAAGACGACTTATCTCTAGGACACAAGTCCTATCATGGCCTCTTCCTAGGAACTCCTCCTCACAAATCAAGACTCTTTTGAGTCGATATCACTCATAGAAATAACTAGAGATCTAGCACCAAGGGAGAGGATAGGAAGCTCACCTTGTTTCTGACTATTCTGATATTTTTGGCCTTGGATCTAGTCATTCTCCTTGGCGGCATGACTTTCTCTCTTCATCGGCGGTGTTATTCCACGGAAACGGACGGATCTTCCTCCAGAAATCTTCGAATTCGACGACTGCTACTCTCCGATGGTTTCTCGCAGTCACGACTTTGGCAAGATCGATAAAAGACGGCTAATGTTCGGCTCTTCCATTTTATAACAAGGTATTAGGTTTAACTCACTTGCACAATGTCGCCGTATTTGTGGACCGCCCATTTTTACCCATATTAAGCCTTATTTAATTTGATCGGTCCAAAGAAATCATCCATCACGAATCTTGAATCCCGGTTCAACCCCCCTACACAAGCCAGTTAATTCTTCCTGGGCCAAAAAACACACAAGTCAAATTTGACGAGTATCAGGCTTCATACTCGACGAATCGACGGATATAGTGTATACTCGACGAAATCTTCAATATTGCCGCTGAATCGCCTAAGTGATAATCGACGAATTCGTCGAATATCCTTAGTGATATTCGACGAATTCCCCTTGGCCTAAAATCCAACATCTACCCCGTCTAATTCCCTCAATGATATTCGACGAATTTGTTGAATATCCTTAGTGATATTCGACAAATTACACTTAAACTATTTCTCCAAATCCTGGTTTCGAGTGCGTCGAGTATCATACAACGATACTCAACGAATAGTCATCATACTCGATGAATTTTGCAGATATTGCCAGCGATATCCGACGAATTTCACTTAGCCATTTCTCCACTATCCTGTTGTTAAGTGCGTCGAGTATCATCCAGCGATACGCGACGAATAGGGACCAAACTCAATGAATTCGTCGGATATCCTCAGCGATATCCGACGAATTTCCCTACAACTTTTCCTCCAACGATATTCGACGAAATTGTCGAATATCCCTGATGATATCCGACAAATTTCCCATGGCCAATTTCCCTTAGGTCGTTCCCCTTCGATCTGTTGGGTATCACCCAACCCAACACTTCAACCAATGCACTTGGCACCTTTTTCCAGTGCACCCCGAGCCTGAGTCAAGTCTCTTGACTCAGAATGCACATGAGGGCCCTAGCGTGAAACGTGATGTTACAAATCCTATAAACAAAATAAAAGATTTCGTCCCCGAAATCAGTCTATGGCTATGGGGAAGTAATAGATGAAATAAAATTAAAATATGCTTTTAAAGTTACCTTGAGGAAACAACTCCGGGTACCGCTTTTGCATCAAGACCACCGGCTCCCAAGTATACTCCTCCTTCCCATGATTAGACCACAAAACGTTTACCAACGAGACACTTTTCCGTTGCAATCTCATCGTCTAACTATCCACTATCTGCATCAGCTCTAGTCGAATAGATCTATCAGTTGCCACTGCTCCATCTGTCGTGAGGACATGTTGTTCGGGTCGTAATAGTGCCTTCCGAAGCGACGACACATAGAATACGTCATCTAGATTCTCTAGCTCTGGTGGTAGCATGAGCCATGTGAAACGACCATCCTGGTCAGAAACGACCATCCTGGTCAGAAGCAATTATCCTTAGCATGTCATGGTACCGTACAAATTGCTCCACTAAGAGGCGCACCAAAACGTCTGTTGAAATTTGTGAAGTGGAAGTGGGTGATGGGCAGGCCGGGCGGCCTGTGCGGACTGAGTCCGCGACCTGGATGGATTGCTAGCTGCGGTGTCATAACCCGCATTTCCTCCAAATTTAAGAAGTATCAGAGTATGAGAAAACACGCGTCGTGATGCCACGTCGAGCAGGGGATAACTGTCGATGCTCAGGCGAACACCATCTAACTAGACTATAAGAATCTCTTAAGTTTAATGATTAGAAAATCAGATATAATTTAGAGGCCGTATCCCTCGGCTCGTTGGATTATCTAGTCCACAATTTAAAACTATATTTGTACGCAGTGGAAAATACTTTATTTATATTAGACATCCTATGAAAGTGCATAAGTGACCCCTGAGGCCGTCTTATACCATGCAAGACTCTATATTTATATTATAAGTAGGAAAACGATCTTTTTACGTTGCTTGGAAAGTAATGTATGAGCTTTAAAAAACATTCTGATCATGAGATATATATACATAATAGTGTTTGTTAGGTTTTAAAGTAACTAGCAACCTAGCATAAAACATCCCAAGAGCAAGTAGACTATCTCCAGAAAGGTAGCAGTAAAAGAAACACATCCAGTATCATAAGATAAAACTACCAGTGGGCGCCAACAAACTGACACGAACCCACTAACAAGTATGTATGTCTGTAAGAAAAGCAGGAAAACTACCTCACAACAGAAGAGAAAGATCCTTACAACTCAAGGGATCACCAGCAACACCACAACAAATCTAGCCACCTACCCGGCTACTAATCCGAACCTGAGGCATTCAGAAAAGAAAAGAACACCTCAGCAAATCAAACAAGGAAATTAGAATTAGAGCGATAAATCAAAATGGAACAAAAGAGAGTAAGTAAACGCGACAGTAAAAGCAAACACTGTCCAAAGTAAACAAAATTACACTAAGTATCAGGTAACAACAACGAGCCCTGCCCAAATCCTACAGAGGCTACAAGGCAAAAGAAAAGAAAACTTGTCACAATATGCTGCATTTAATCAGGAAGAAACACCTAATGATCCTATTTTGTGAGTTAATGGCAGTAGTAAACAAAATGGACCTGAGTTGGTGACCAAAAACAGTCCCCCAAGCCAATCAGTTCCAAAAGAAAATTTCACTGTGTCATCACCAAAATCACCACAAACCCAGCCCGTACCTAGGACAAAAAGGGTGACGGTCACAACAATACCCAGCCCATACCTGGGACTAAAAAGTGGCTGCCACGGCTCTCACACAAAACATCCCGCTCCTTTAGAGCGTCAAAATACCACTACCTTCCATAACCCACGATTCGGCCCTCAAAACAAAGGAAGAATGAAAGGCCGACAAGACATTCCCCCTAGGAGGTAATCACTCGGGAAGAAAAGTAACTGAAAAGAAATAAAATTACATCATACAGGAATCGTCGAACACAGCTCGAAGATTTCTGTCGAGCGCAGGACAAATCGTCAAGCGCAGGAAAATCGTCGAACACAGCTCGACGATTTTCGTCGAACACAGGCCATAGGGAATCGTTGAACTCCATTCGACGATTTGCCATTAAACGCAGACCACATGAATTCATCGAATACAGGCCACGGGAAAAAAAAATCATCGAATGTCGTTTGACGATTTTCCTTTCGTCGAATAAAGGTCACGGGAAAAATCGTCGAACGCCATTCGATGATTTTCCTGACGCCAAACACTAGCCACGGGAGAATCGTCGAACTCCGTTCGACGATTTTCATCGGTCTCAGAACTAAGGCACATCGTCGAGCTCAGCTCGACGATAATCGTCGAACCCAGATCTACGATTTCCGTTGAATTGGCTGCATTGAGTGCACAGAAATCCTGCATCTCCAACTTCGTATCCGACCAATCTCCTTAGCCTAAATCAATCCTATTACTCATAATATAAGTAGGAAAACCCACTGCTACTAGTTCTAAGGTTGAAAGGCTAGATATTACCCAAACAGAGGTTTAATAGGGAACACTTTGATAAAAGAAAACAAGTCTACAGCAACACGGCCAGAAATTTGAGAAAATGCAAAAAGAAATATAAAGGTGCATTATGGTTTAAGATTCACATGATTTTGACGGGAAAGCAGAGCTAATAATAATCTCAGGGAAAACATGAATGATTACAGCAAATTGACCATGAAAAGGAGAAGTGTTGGGTACATTGGTTCAAATGTACCTGATTTGAAGAAGCCTCACCCAACTCAATGATATACATCAAAATGTATTTGATGTGTTTTGAGATTACTTGTGCAGGTTAAGTATTTGCAGGAAAGAAGAAAATGTTTCTAAGTCCATGTGTCGACACCCAGAGGGAAAGTGTCGACACTTAAGAAGACCTGTGTCGACACCCAGGCAAGCAGTGTCGACACTTGGAGTATTTGTGTCGACACCAGGGATGCTGAGTCGACACCAGACAGAAAGTGTCGACACAAGGAACTGTGTAGACACTCAATGAAGAAAAGTGCAGTGAAGCAGAGTCGACACTTAGCAGTTATGTCGACACCCAGTGAAACTGTGTCTACATCAGAAAGTGTCGACACCTGGAGGCTGTGTCGACACTCAGCAAAAGTCAGCAGAGACTAAGTAGAAGTGTCGACACCCAGAACAATGTGTCGACACACAACAGAAGAGTCAACACTTGAAGAAAGTGTCGACACAAGAAAGAATCTGTTGACACTCAGCTGAAGACTCAACACTTGAAGAAAATGTCGACACAAGGAGCTGTGTCGACACTTAGCAAAGATCAGCAAAGTTCAACAAAATATTCTAAGTACAAGTGTCGACACTAAGGGGATGTGTCGACACTCAGCTGAAGTATCAACAGAAGAGGAATGTTTTGACACAAGGAGCTGTACCGACACTCAGCAAGTATCAACACTGAAGACATGTGTCGACACTTAACAGATTCAACAAATGAAGATGTGTCGACACAAAGGAGTTGTGTCGACACTTACAAGAAGTCAACAAAGTGCTGAAGAACAAAGTGTTGTGTCGACACTCAATATCAGTGTCGACACATGAAGAAGAAGTAGTGTCGAGATATAAAATCTACAACACAAGGAGTTGTGTCGACACCTCGTAGGCTAGTGTCGACACTTAGTCAACTTGTGTCGACACTTGGTCTATAAGTGTCGACACTTAAAGACAGTCAGTCTCGACACTTTCAGACAGTTACAGAATTTTCAAGAACTGACTGGATAACTTGACAGCTGCCATTCCAGCCGGTCTTCTGCACCTGTCAGAGTTGTCAGAAATCAGTTATGAACCGGATCAGCCGGTTACTATGAAGAAGGCCTATAAATAGGCTTATACTGTCTATAGAAGAAGATTGATTGAGTGATTAGAAGATCAACACATCAAGTTATACAAAGAAGATCTAGCTATCAAGTGAAGTTCTAAGTAGTTGGAGAGAGAGAGCTCCATCCAAGAAATCAGCCATTGGAACCAGGCTGAGAAGAAGGGTTCAGATTTATTCTGAATCTTAAGTAGCAGAGATCAAGGATCAACTGCAGAAGGGATCAATCTTATTGTGTTCTACTTTCAAGAAGCTTTGAAGAAAGCCAAGTCAGATTGATTTCAGCTGAGTTCTTCCAAGAACTCATCAAGAAACTCACAACTCTTCTCTTATTTCTCTAAGTTGTTGAGTTACAATTTTTGTATTCATATTATTTTGTAGGATCCTTAGGGATCTGAGTCTTTGTAAGCCTGTAATTATAAAGGCTGAGTGTAGGGCTTGAGTGCCTGAGTGTAGGAGATTTCAATCTCTGAGTGTAGGCCTGTTGTGGCTGAGTGTAGGCCTTGGTGGCTGAGTGTATGCTTTGTGAAGAAGCTGAGTTGTAGGGCCTTGGGCCTGAGCTGTAGGAACCTGATTTGTGGTTCTGAGATAGTGGAGAAGTTTGGCCGAATCTAGTACACTGCTAGATAGGCGAAGGGGGAAAGTGGATGTACCCAAACCTTGGGGAACCACTATAAAAACTGTGTGTCTACTGTGTGCTGTGAAATTCTGTGATTGCTGAATGTGTGTTGTGATAAAGTAGGTAGAATTCTGTGATATTAGCTGATTGCTGCCTAAAAAGTTAAAAAGATTCAAGTCACCTATTCACACCCCCCCCCCCTCTAGGTGATTAGGTACAATATCTTTCAAGTGGTATCAGAGCCAGGTTACTCAAAAGAGGACTTAACTGTCTGAGTAGATCCTGTTGGCAGATTCAATCTAAGTCAAATTACAGAATCAATAAAATCAAGAACCATGAGTTCCACTGAGAATCACAAGGAATTGGGATCCATGAAGTTACCCATATGTAGAAAAGAGATCTTTGGTATCTGGAAGGAAAGGGTGAGACTTTTTATGGAAGCCTCAGACCCTAGGATTTATATCACAGTAAAAGAAGGGTCATATGTGCCCATGAAGGTGTCAGTCTTAGATGCAAATCAGAGAACACCTAAGGATTTCTCTGAAATGACAAAGGATGAAATTGTGCTAGCCACAATGGACAAAAGGGCTCAGAACATCATTGTGAGTGCTATAGATGATGCAACGTTTCAGAATTTGATACACTGTAAGATAGCTAAAGAGATGTGGGATACTCTTATTGTATACATGGAGGGTTCTGAAGAAGTTAGGCAAGACAGAAAATCCTTGCTAAACCAAGAATATGAAAGTTTTAGACAAGGAAAAGCTGATAGCATAACTGAATGCTATAAGAAGTTCTACAGGATTGTGAATGAGCTCATGTCCTATGGCAGAGAGTTCAGTAATTATGAACTCAATGATAAGTTTCTAAGGTCCCTAACAAAAGATTGGGACACCAAGATCTGTGTCATTAGGGAAATGGCAAAGTTGGCAGAAATTCCTCCACCAACACTATTTGGAAAACTGCTATCCTATGAAATGCAGTTGATGGTGAGGAAAGAAGAGGAGAAATCTACAAGAAGTGAACATAAAGAAAGGACAGTGGCCTTCAAAACAGAAGCCCCCAGAAAGTACAGGAGTAAGTCACCAACTCCACCTCCAAAGGTTGCTGAAACTGAGTCAGATGAGTCAGCAAGTAAAAAGTCTGAAAGCAGTGAAAGTGATGAGGATTTTGCTGCCTTTACAAGACATTTCCAGAAGTTCTTAAAGAAGAAACAGTGGAGGACAAGGCCATCTACTTCACAAGGAAAAGAAGACTTTTATCAGAATAAAAAGTCTTCAAAGAAAGACAGGAAAAAGACCAAGTCTAGCAAAGCAACACTATCAAAAATTGTATACTATTGCTGTAATAGACAAGGCCATGTTGTTGCAGATTGTCCAGAAAAAAGGAAGGAGTCTAGTGACAAGAAAAGGACTCAATACAAGGGCAAGAAGGAAAAGTCATTTGTTGCCAAGAAGGACAAGAGCCTGTCAGATATTTCTTCATCAGAAACTGAGTCAGATGCTGAGGCATATATAGGATTGTTTGCTGAGGAGGAAGAAGAAGAGTTCATTCAGATTATGAATTCTATATATGAATAAGAGGACAGTCAGTGCCAAGGGCTAATGGCATTGACAGAAAGTGACAAAATCCTGGAGCATCCAGGACCTAGTAAGGTACAACATTGTTCTTTTAGTTCAATTTCTTGTGCCAGTACAGAATCAGATTCATCATCATCAAATGATGAGAGTGCATCTGAGTCTGAAGAGGATATTCATCAGTTGATAGATGAATATAAAGTTCTGTTGTAAGCTTATAAGAAGAGCAAGTCCCTAGCTAAAAGTCGGGCAAAGGAAATTGCTAATCTCAAAGCTGTTGCAACTGATTTTGAGAAATTGTTTGATCAAAAGCTTAATGAGATAGCCAGACTGAAGCACATAACTGTGATTCAGATGGGGACTATATCATTTAAGAATGATCAAATCAAGAGTCTGGAGATTTATCTTCAGAAGGAGAAAGACTTAATTGCTAGGTTTTCTAAACCTAAGTCAGTTCTACCCTTAATTGATGAATTTGTTCATCACAAAGGTAAAGCTGGACTGGGATTTACTAGACCTGCAAGGACTGTTCAGTCCAAGTCCAAGTCCAAGGGCAAATCTCCAACTCTCAACAAGTCGGCTATAGATAAAACAGCAAAGACAGTACCTAAGCAAAGGTACAATAAGTTTGAGTGTTGGTGCTATGACAAGGTAGGCCACTTTGCAATGGACTGTTGGCACAATGCTAGCGCCAAAGTGAGTAGCAAACTGCCTGTTAGAAAACCTGCAGGTAGCTTTGTTAGGATGCAAACTAACCAGTACCAAGGACCCAAGAATTCTTTGGGTTCTAAGGTTCACTAATCTATTTTGTAGGTAAGTCCAAGTGGCCATGCCCCAATATGGTACTTGGATAGTGGATGTTCCAGACATATGACTGGAACAAGGGGTTTTCTAAAGGACTTCACACCCATCAAGGATGGTCCAAAGGTCACCTTTGGTGGTTCTGAAAAAGGGATCATCAAGGGTTTTGGTAACATATCTAACTCCTATATTACAATTACTCAAGTGGCCTATGTTAAAGGTTTGAAACATAACCTTATTAGTATAAGTCAATTGAGTGATGTAGGATATGACATCTCATTTGTCAAAAATGGTTGTCATATCAGGAGGTCAAATGATCAAGAGATCATTTTGACTGGCTATAGAAAAAGAAATGTCTACTGCTTAGACATTATGGTTGAGAACAGTGGTTCTCCAGTGTGTCTTGTAGCTGATGAGACAGTCTCTCATTGTGTCAAATGGCACAAGAGGCTAGCCCATCTAAACTAAAAGACTATTGGCAAACTCTTTAGTAAAGAGTTAGTGAGGAATGGTCCTCAAGTTAAGTGTATTAAAGATGGTATTTGCTCAGCTTGTCAAAAGGGCAAGGAGACTAGATTCACCTTTAGAAGCATAGAAAACAAAGATGCTGTGAGGTGTTTATACCTCTTGCATATGGATCTCTTTGGTCCTATGCCAGTTCACATCCTAGGTAGAAAGGTCTATACCTTTGTAGTTGTAGATGACTACTCAAGGTTTTCCTGGGTGTTCTTTCTTAGACAGAAATCTGAAACACCTAGTGTCTTCTATAGCTTTGTCAAACAGATTCAGAATGAACTAGACAGTACAGTGGTCAAGATAAGAAGTGACCATGGTACTGAATTTCAGTCTGATAGTATGGCAAAACTATGTGAAGATTTTGGGATATTTCAAGAGTTTTCTTCACCTACAACACCTCAGCAAAATGACATTGCTGAGAGGAAGAATAGAACCTTGATTGAGGCTGGTAGGACCATATTAAGTGATACATCACTACCAGAATATTTGGGCTGAAGCAGTTAATACTGCATGCCATGTTATTAATAGGGCTACCATTACTAAAAGCCTTAACAAGACCCCCTATGAGGTTGTGAAAGGCAGGAAACCAAACCTATCCTACTTCAGGATCTTTGGTTGTAAATGCTTTATACTTAACAATGGAAAGTCTTACTTGACTAAGTTTGCTGCCAAGTCCCAAGAGGGAATTTTGTTGGGTACAGCAATAATAGTAAGGCTTATAGAGTCTACAACTTGTCTACTCAAGTTGTAGAAGAATCTGTACATGTAGTATTTGATGAAACTAGACTTATTAACAATGAGTTGTCTAGTAGTATTTGCAGCCCCACAGGTATAACAAAGAAGATGGACAAGCTCACTATAGAAGAAGAACCTTCTACAAGACAGCAAGTAGAAGATAGTGGCTGCTGTCCAGGGGAGTACTACATGTACCTAATACAGATGTAGTTCAAGGAGTGCAGCAAGATGAAGAAACTGAAGAAGTTCAACCTGAAGTCAGGATGCCTCCAGCCAATAGGCATCTTAGAGATCATCCAGTAGAACAAATCATTGGTGATCCAAGACAAGGGGTACAAACAAGGAGCAGAAATCTGAATGCAGCAATCTACTCCAGTTTTCTATCCCAAGTTGAACCAAAGAAGTTTGAAGAAGCCATCCTAGACCCTCACTGGATTGAGGCAATGCAAGAAGAATTGAATCAGTTCAAGACGTGCAAGGTCTGGGAACTTGTTCCTAAACCTAAAGACCACAATATAATAGGAACCAAGTGGATCTATAGGAATAAGATGGATGAACATGGAGTCATCATTAAGAACAAAGCAAGATTGATTGCTAAAGGATATAGGCAGGAAGAAGGTATTGACTTTGATCAAACCTTTGCTCCAGTAGCCAGACTAGAAGCCATAAGGATGTTCCTGTCCTATGCCACCTTTCAAGGATTTAAAGTTCACCAATTGGATGTCAAGTCAGCATTTCTGAATGGTAATCTTAAAGAGGAAGTCTATGTGGAACAGCCATCAGGTTTTGTTGATTCAACTCTACCTAATCATGTCTATAGACTTAGGAAAGCTTTATATGGGTTAAAGCAAGCCCCTAGGGCTTGGTATGAAACCCGGTATAGTTTCCTTATTGAGAATAAATTCTCAAGGGGGAAAATAGACAAGACTCTATTCCTTAGGGAATCCAGAGGCAAAGTTATACTATTCCAAATATATGTAGATGAAATAATATTTGGGTCTACTGAAAGTAGTCTTTGCAAAAAGTTTGCAAAACTTATGCAAGGACAATTTGAGATGAGTAGTATGGGAGAACTTAAGTTCTTCTTGGGTCTCCAAGTAATACAGACTGAGAATGGTTTATCCATATGCCAGTCTAAGTTCACCCTAGAACTTATAAGGAAGTATGGTATGGATTCATCCAGTACCATGAAGACTCCTATGGGGTCAAGTATGTCTCTTAGCAAGGATGATGCAGGGAAACCTATAGATGAGTCTTTGTATAGAGGGATAGTTGGATCCCTATTATATTTGACTGCAAGTAGACTAGATATCATGTATGCTACATGTGTCTGTGCTAGGTATCAAGCCTGTCCTAAAGAGTCTCATTTGACAGCAGTCAAAAGAATTTTGAGATATCTAAAGGCACTCCTTATCTAGGCTGCTGGTACCCTAGGAATGGGGATTTTGAACTAACAGGTTATTCAGATGCAGACTTTGCAGGATGCAAAGAAGACAGAAAAAGCACAACTGGAACCTGTCAATTCCTAGGTGGAAGACTGATTTCATGGAGTAGCAAGAAGCAAACAAGTGTGGCTATCTCCACTGCAGAGTCAGAATATGTGGCTGCAGGAAGTTGCTGTGCTCAACTTCTATGGATACAACATCAGCTTGAGGACTATGGAATTCAGGTAAGTAGAACTCCACTCTTTTGTGATTCTACTAGTGCTATATCAATTGCACATAATCCTGTTTCCCATAGTAGAACTAAAAATATTGAAATAAAATATCATTTTCTTAGGGAGCATGTAGAAAGAGAAGATATTTTACTAGAATATGTTAGAACAGATAATCAACTAGCTGATATGTATACTAAGCCCTTAGAGGAAACTAAGTTCAATAGGTTTAAAATTGAACTAGGAATGATAAACTTAGAATAAGTTTATAGAAATATCTAAGTAAAAAGGTGTCGACACATAGAGATCTCTGTGTCGACACAGAATAAAGGTGTCGACACTTCAGGAAAAAGGTGTCGACACATATAGGAAGTTGGTGTCGACACTTCAGAAAATTAGTGTCGACACATGGTAAGTAGGTGTCGACACATCCAAGGTGGTGTCGACACTTAGGCTTTACTCAGAATTATCTAAGTACAGTCTCAACTAAATGTCGAGTTATGTGGTGTCGACACATAAACAAGTGTCGACCCATATATCTGTTGACTAAACTTGTGTCGACACATATGTGTCGAGACATTATAAGTTTGTGTCGACACTTATCGCCAGTGTCGACACAATTTAAGCTGTATGAGCACAGACAAGCAATTGAGAAGTACGTGGATGAGGGGCAAAAGTCATTACAATTTGATCTAACCCAGGATATAAAGTCTATAAGATTTGAAATGAATCTTAACAAGAAGGAGATGACAGACTGCTTCCACAAGGGAGGGAATGCAGGGTGTACTTGGCTACACATCAAGAAAAGATCAAAGCTCAAGTTGATAACATTGCATTGAAGCAAGGATATGTTCTTGAGAACCAGATCAGGATGAATGATAACTTAACTGCTTCCCATAATGCAATTGTCACAGAAATGAAAAACATAGCTGCTGGACAGACATCTTCTACTTCTACTGCTACTGCTAAAGCAAATTTTGACAAAGTATTCCAAGAGGAAATAACTGCTGTTAAGACTGTCATTCTAGCCTCTCAGAAGATCATCACTGACAAACTCCAAAGGTTGAAACCTTATTTTAAAGATGGAGTCAATTATTTGGATACCCAGGTTAGATTTCAAAAAGATGATGTAAGAGATCACATAGAAAGAGACGTCATAAAGGGGGAGAGAGTGTTAGTCAAGACCAGCTCTGATCATGCTAAGTGGATATCTAATTCTATCAGAGCAACTCTTGGATATCCTCCTCTTGTGATGATGATAATGTGGCAGAATCTGGAATTAATCATGCATATCTAGGAGGGGAGCAACCTGAAGTGGCTCAAGTTATCTATCCTCCTCCAGATTTTGACATGATACATGCTGATATACAGTCCATGTATAGCCCACCTGGGGGGAAGGACAATGACATTATAGAGAAAGTTGTTCAGCAATATCTGAAGCTATGCAAGAAGCTCTGCAGAGAAGAAGAGAAGAGACCAGATTGTCTAAAAAGAGGTTTAGGGAGCAAGCTGAACAGAGACCAGACTTTGAGCAGTGGAGCCCTACTTCAAGAAATATGATCTTAACTGCATGGAAAGCTGCAAAAGATAATATACAAGATAGAAATAAATGGTTTTCTGAACTTGAATGGAGGAAACATGAGTCAAGGCAAGAAGCAATAGTCCAATATAGAAAAGGCAAAGATGAGAAAGCTACCTCCTACTGCCCAGGAGCCTAGCAAGTACTTTCCCAAGCCTTATCACTACTTTGAGGGGCAAAAGATCAAAGTAGAAGAGCAAAAGAAAAAGGACTTGAAAGGCAAGAAGCCTGCTGATGCTGAAGTTGCTGAAGCTCCTATTCAAGCAAAAGTACAAGCTGGAAAAGGGATAATGATCAAGGAGGCTGAACAAAAATAAATAGACTTTTATTCAATTTACAATTGTAATCTTGTGTTTTCAAACACTATGTAAAACTTTTGTTTTATGAATATTACAAAGTTGTGAGAACAATATGATGTGTTTTAAATCTATTTCATAATTGTTCTGAGATGTTATCTGTATATGCATGTCTGTTTAATTCATGTGATGTTCTTTCCTGATTACATAATCCTGTTTCACATCATTCTGTAATTTTATTATGAATGGTGTATATCATTGACTAAGGGTTATGACTTCTCCAAATAGGGGGAGATTGTTGGGTACATTGGTTCAAATGTACCTGATTTTAAGAAGCCTCACCCAACTCAATGATATACATCAAAATGTATTTGATGTGTTTGAGTTTACTTGTGCAGGTTAAGTATTTGCAGGAAAGAAGAAAAAGTTTCTAAGTCCATGTGTCGACACCCAGAGGGAAAGTGTCGACACTTAAGAAGACCTGTATCGACACCCAGGCAAGAAGTGTCGACACTTGGAGTATTTGTGTCGACACCAGGGATACTGAGTCGACACCAGACAGAAAGGGTCGACACAAGGAACTGTGTCGACACTCATTGAAGAAAAGTGCAGTGAAGTAGTGTTGACACTTAGCAGTTGTGTCGACACCCAGTGAAACTGTGTCTACATCAGAAAGTGTCGACACTTGGAGGCTGTGTCGACACTCAGCAAAAGTCAGCAGAGACTAAGTATAAGTGTCGACACCCAGAACAATGTGTCGACACACAACAGAAGAGTCAACACTTGAAGAAAGTGTCGACACAAGAAAGAATGTGTCGACACTCAGCTGAAGACTCAACACTTGAAGAAAGTGTCGACACAAGGAGCTGTGTCGACACTTAGCAAAGATCAGCAAAGTTCAACAAAATATTCTAAGTACAAGTGTCGACACTAAGGGGATGTGTCGACACTCAGCTAAAGTCTCAACAGAAGAGGAATGTGTCGACACAAGGAGCTGTGTCGACACTCAGCAAGTATCAACACTGAAGACATGTGTCGACACTTAACAGATTCAACACATGAAGATGTGTCGACACAAAGGAGTTGTGTCGACACTTACAAGAAGTCAACAAAGTGCTGAAGAACAAAGTGTTGTGTCGACACTCAATATCAGTGTCGACACATGAAGAAGAAGTAGTGTCGAGATATAAAATCTACAACACAAGGAGTTGTGTCGACACCTTGTAGGCTAGTGTCGACACTTAGTCAACTTGTGTCGACACTTGGTCTATCAGTGTCGATACTTAAAGACAGTCAGTCTCGACACTTTCAGACAGTTACAGAATTTTCAAGAACTGACTGGATGACTTGACAGCTGCCATTCCAGCCGGTCTTCTGCACCTGTCAGAGTTGTCAGAAATCAGTTATGAACCGGATCAGCCAGTTACTATGAAGAAGGCCTATAAATAGGCTTATACTGTCTACAGAAGAAGATTGATTGAGTGATTAGAAGATCAACACATCAAGTTATACAAAGAAGATCTAGCTATCAAGTGAAGATCTAAGTAGTTGGAGAGAGAGAGCTCCATCCAAGAAATCAGCCATTGGAACCAGCTGAGAAGAAGGGTTCAGATTTATTCTGAATCTTAAGTAGCAGAGATCAAGGATCAACTGCAGAAGGGATCAATCTTATTGTGTTCTACTTTCAAGAAGCTTTGAAGAAGCCAAGTCAGATTGATTTCAGCTGAGTTTTTCCAAGAACTCATCAAGAAACTCACAACTCTTCTCTCTTTCTCTAAGTTGTTGAGTTACAATTTTTGTATTCATATTATTTTGTAGGATCCTTAGGGATCTGAGTCTTTGTAAGCCTGTAATTATAAAGGCTGAGTGTAGGGCTTGAGTGCCTGAGTGTAGGAGATTTCAATCTCTGAGTGTAGGCCTGTTGTGGCTGAGTGTAGGCCTTGGTGGCTGAGTGTATGCTTTGTGAAGAAGCTGAGTTGTAGGGCCTTGGGCCTGAGCTGTAGGAACCTGATTTGTGGTTCTGAGATAGTGGAGAAGTTTGGCCGAATCTAGTACACTGCTAGATAGGCGAAGGGGGAAAGTGGATGTACCCAAACCTTGGGAAACCACTATAAAAACTGTGTGTCTACTGTGTGCTGTGAAATTCTGTGATTGCTGAATGTGTGTTGTGATAAAGTAGGTAGAATTCTGTGATATTAGCTGATTGCTGCCTAAAAAGTTAAAAAGATTCAAGTCACCTATTCACCTCCCCCCCCCTTTAGGTGATTAGGTACAATATCTTTCAAGTGGTATCAGAGCACGGTTACTCAAAAGAGGACTTAACTGTCTGAGTAGATCCTGTTGGCAGATTCAATCTAAGTCAAATTACAGAATCAAGAAAATCAAGAACCATGGGTTCCACTGAGAATCACAAGGAATTGGGATCCATGAAGTTACCCTATATGTAGAAAAGAGATCTTTGGTATCTGGAAGGAAAGGTGAGACTTTTTATGGAAGCCTCAGACCCTAGAATTTATATCACAGTAAAAGAAGGGCCATATGTGCCCATGAAGGTGTCAGTCTTAGATGCAAATCAGAGAACACCTAAGGATTTCTCTGAAATGACAAAGGATGAAATTGTGCTAGCCACAATGGACAAAAGGGCTCAGAACATCATTGTGAGTGCTATAGATGATGCAACGTTTCAGAATTTGATACACTGTAAGACAGCTAAAGAGATGTGGGATACTCTTATTGTGTACATGGAGGGTTCTGAAGAAGTTAGGCAAGACAGAAAATCCTTGCTAAACCAAGAATATGAAAGTTTTAGACAATGAAAAAGCTGATAGCATAACTGAATGCTATAAGAAGTTCTACAGGATTGTGAATGAGCTCATGTCCTATGGCAGAGAGTTCAGTAATTATGAACTCAATGATAAGTTTCTAAGGTCCCTAACAAAAGATTGGGACACCAAGATCTGTGCCATTAGGGAAATGACAAAGTTGACAAAAATTCCTCCACCAACAATATTTGGAAAACTGCTATCCTATGAAATGCAGTTGATGGTGAGGAAAGAAGAGGAGAAATCTACAAGAAGTGAACATAAAGAAAGGACAGTGGCCTTCAAAACAGAAGCCCCCAGAAAGTACAGGAGTAAGTCACCAACTCCACCTCCAAAGGTTGCTGAAACTGAGTCAGATGAGTCAGCAAGTACAAAGTCTGAAAGCAGTGAAAGTGATGAGGATTTTGCTGCCTTTACAAGACATTTCCAGAAGTTCTTAAAGAAGAAACAGTGGAGGACAAGGCCATCTACTTCACAAGGAAAAGAAGACTTTTATCAGAATAAAAAGTCTTCAAAGAAAGACAGGAAAAAGACCAAGTCTAGCAAAGCAACACTATCAAAAATTGTATGCTATTGCTGTAATAGACAAGGCCATGTTGTTGCAGATTGTCCAGAAAAAAGGAAGGAGTTTAGTGACAAGAAAAGGACTCAATACAAGGGCAAGAAGGAAAAGTCATTTGTTGACAAGAAGGACAAGAGCCTGTCAGATATTTCTTCATCAGAAACTGAGTCAGATGATGAGGCATATATAGGACTGTTTGCTGAGGAGGAAGAAGAAGAGTTCATTCAGATTATGAATTCTATATATGAATAAGAGGACAGTCAGTGCCAAGGGCTAATGGCATTGACAGAAAGTGACAAAATCCTGGAGCATCCAGGACCTAGTAAGGTACAACATTGTTCTTTTAGTTCAATTTCTTGTGCCAGTACAGAATCAGATTCATCATCATCAAATGATGAGAGTGCATCTGAGTCTGAAGAGGATATTCATCAGTTGATAGATGAATATAAAGTTCTGTTGCAAGCTTATAAGAAGAGCAAGTCCCTAGCCAAAAGTCGGGCAAAGGAAATTGCTAATCTCAAAGCTGTTGCAACTGATTTTGAGAAATGTTTGATCAAAAGCTTAATGAGATAGCTAGACTGAAGCACATAACTGTGATTCAGATGGGGACTATATCATTTAAGAATGATCAAATCAAGAGTCTGGAGATTTATCTTCAGAAGGAGAAAGACTTAGTTGCTAGGTTTTCTAAACCTAAGTCAGTTCTACCCTTAATTGATGAATTTGTTCATCACAAAGGTAAAGCTGGACTGGGATTTACTAGACCTGCAAGGACTGTTCAGTCCAAGTCCAAGTCCAAGGGCAAAGCCCCAACTCTCAACAAGTCGGCTATAGATAAAACAGCAAAGACAGTACCTAAGCAAAGGTACAATAAGTTTGAGTGTTGGTGCTATGGACAAGGTAGGCCACTTTGCAATGGACTGTTGGCACAATGCTAGTGCCAAAGTGAGTAGCAAACTGCCTGTTGGAAAACCTGCAGGTAGCTTTGTTAGGATGCAAACTAACCAGTACCAAGGACCCAAGAATTCTTTGGGTTCTAAGGTTCACTAATCTGTTTTGCAGGTAAGTCCAAGTGGCCATGCCCCAATATGGTACTTGGACAGTGGATGTTCCAGACATATGACTGGAACAAGGGGTTTTCTAAAGGACTTCACACCCATCAAGGATGGTCCAAAGGTCACCTTTGGTGGTTCTGAAAAAGGGATCATCAAGGGTTTTGGTAACATATCTAACTCCTATATTACAATTACTCAAGTGGCCTATGTTAAAGGTTTGGAAACATAACCTTATTAGTATAAGTCAATTGAGTGATGTAGGATATGACATCTCATTTGTCAAAAATGGTTGTCATATCAGGAGGTCAAATGATCAAGAGATCATTTTGACTGGCTATAGAAAAAGAAATGTCTACTGCTTAGACATTATGGTTGAGAACAGTGGTTCTCCAGTGTGTCTTGTAGCTGATGAGACAGTCTCTCATTGTGTCAAATGGCACAAGAGGCTAGCCCATCTAAACTACAAGACTATTGGACAAACTCTTTAGTAAAGAGTTAGTGAGGAATGGTCCTCAAGTTAAGTGTATTAAAGATGGTATTTGCTCAGCTTGTCAAAAGGGCAAGGCAGACTAGATTCACCTTTAGAAGCATAGAAAACAAAGATGCTGTGAGGTGTTTATACCTCTTGCATATGGATCTCTTTGGTCCTATGCCAGTTCACAGCCTAGGTAGAAAGGTCTATACCTTTGTAGTTGTAGATGACTACTCAAGGTTTTCCTGGTGTTCTTTCTTAGACAGAAATCTGAAACACCTAGTGTCTTCTATAGCTTTGTCAAACAGATTCAGAATGAACTAGACAGTACAGTGGTCAAGATAAGAAGTGACCATGGTACTGAATTTCAGTCTGATAGTATGGCAAAACTATGTGAAGATTTTGGGATATTTCAAGAGTTTTCTTCACCTACAACACCTCAGCAAAATGACATTGCTGAGAGGA
This sequence comes from Platanthera guangdongensis, assembly GCA_039583875.1. Taxonomy (NCBI): domain Eukaryota; kingdom Viridiplantae; phylum Streptophyta; class Magnoliopsida; order Asparagales; family Orchidaceae; genus Platanthera; species Platanthera guangdongensis. Next base: position 90,766,693 of record CM077167.1, read on the forward strand.
AGAATAGAACCTTGATTGAGGCTGGTAGGACCATATTAAGTGATACATCACTACCAGAATATTTCTGGGCTGAAGCAGTTAATACTGCATGCCATGTTATTAATAGGGCTACCATTACTAAAAGCCTTAACAAGACCCCCTATGAGGTTGTGAAAGGCAGGAAACCAAACCTATCCTACTTCAGGATCTTTGGTTGTAAATGCTTTATACTTAACAATGGAAAGTCTTACTTGACTAAGTTTGCTGCCAAGTCCCAAGAGGGAATTTTTGTTGGGTACAGCAATAATAGTAAGGCTTATAGAGTCTACAACTTGTCTACTCAAGTTGTAGAAGAATCTGTACATGTAGTATTTGATGAAACTAGACTTATTAACAATGAGTTGTCTAGTAGTATTTGCAGCCCCACAGGTATAACAAAGAAGATGGACAAGCTCACTATAGAAGAAGAACCTTCTACAAGACAGCAAGTAGAAGATAGTGGCTGCTGTCCAGGGGGAGTACTACATGTACCTAATACAGATGAAGTTCAAGGAGTGCAGCAAGATGAAGAAACTGAAGAAGTTCAACCTGAAGTCAGGATGCCTCCAGCCAATAGGCATCTTAGAGATCATCCAGTAGAACAAATCATTGGTGATCCAAGACAAGGGGTACAAACAAGGAGCAGAAATCTGAATGCAGCAATCTACTCCAGTTTTCTATCCCAAGTTGAACCAAAGAAGTTTGAAGAAGCCATCCTAGACCCTCACTGGATTGAGGCAATGCAAGAAGAATTGAATCAGTTCAAGACGTGCAAGGTCTGGGAACTTGTTCCTAAACCTAAAGACCACAATATAATAGGAACCAAGTGGATCTATAGGAATAAGATGGATGAACATGGAGTCATCATTAAGAACAAAGCAAGATTGATTGCTAAAGGATATAGGCAGGAAGAAGGTATTGACTTTGATCAAACCTTTGCTCCAGTAGCCAGACTTGAAGCCATAAGGATGTTCCTGGCCTATGCCACCTTTCAAGGATTTAAAGTTCACCAAATGGATGTCAAGTCAGCATTTCTGAATGGTAATCTTAAAGAGGAAGTCTATGTGGAACAGCCATCAGGTTTTGTTGATTCAACTCTACCTAATCATGTCTATAGACTTAGGAAAGCTTTATATGGGTTAAAGCAAGCCCCTAGGGCTTGGTATGAAACCCGGTATAGTTTCCTTATTGAGAATAAATTCTCAAGGGGGAAAATAGACAAGACTCTATTCCTTAGGGAATCCAGAGGCAAAGTTATACTATTCCAAATATATGTAGATGAAATAATATTTGGGTCTACTGAAAGTAGTCTTTGCAAAAAGTTTGCAAAACTTATGCAAGGACAATTTGAGATGAGTAGTATGGGAGAACTTAAGTTCTTCTTGGGTCTCCAAGTAATACAGACTGAGAATGGTTTATCCATATGCCAGTCTAAGTTCACCCTAGAACTTATAAGGAAGTATGGTATGGATTCATCCAGTACCATGAAGACTCCTATGGGGTCAAGTATGTCTCTTAGCAAGGATGATGCAGGGAAACCTATAGATGAGTCTTTGTATAGAGGGATAGTTGGATCCCTATTATATTTGACTGCAAGTAGACTAGATATCATGTATGCTACATGTGTCTGTGCTAGGTATCAAGCCTGTCCTAAAGAGTCTCATTTGACAGCAGTCAAAAGAATTTTGAGATATCTAAAGGCACTCCTTATCTAGGCTGCTGGTACCCTAGGAATGGGGATTTTGAACTAACAGGTTATTCAGATGCAGACTTTGCAGGATGCAAAGAAGACAGAAAAAGCACAACTGGAACCTGTCAATTCCTAGGTGGAAGACTGATTTCATGGAGTAGCAAGAAGCAAACAAGTGTGGCTATCTCCACTGCAGAGTCAGAATATGTGGCTGCAGGAAGTTGCTGTGCTCAACTTCTATGGATACAACATCAGCTTGAGGACTATGGAATTCAGGTAAGTAGAACTCCACTCTTTTGTGATTCTACTAGTGCTATATCAATTGCACATAATCCTGTTTCCCATAGTAGAACTAAAATATTGAAATAAAATATCATTTTCTTAGGGAGCATGTAGAAAGAGAAGATATTTTACTAGAATATGTTAGAACAGATAATCAACTAGCTGATATGTATACTAAGCCCTTAGAGGAAACTAAGTTCAATAGTTTTAAAATTGAACTAGGAATGATAAACTTAGAATAAGTTTATAGAAATATCTAAGTAAAAAGGTGTCGACACATAGAGATCTCTGTGTCGACACAGAATAAAGGTGTCGACACTTCAGGAAAAAGGTGTCGACACATATAGGAAGTTGGTGTCGACACTTCAGAAAATTAGTGTCGACACATGGTAAGTAGGTGTCGACACATCCAAGGTGGTGTCGACACTTAGGCTTTACTCAGAATTATCTAAGTACAGTCTCAACTAAATGTCGAGTTATGTGGTGTCGACACATAAACAAGTGTCGACCCATATATCTGTTGACTAAACTTGTGTCGACACATATGTGTCGAGACATTATAAGTTTGTGTCGACACTTATCGCCAGTGTCGACACAATTTAAGCTGTATGAGCACAGACAAGCAATTGAGAAGTACGTGGATGAGGGGCAAAAGTCATTACAATTTGATCTAACCCAGGATATAAAGTCTATAAGATTTGAAATGAATCTTAACAAGAAGGAGATGACAGACTGCTTCCACAAGGGAGGGAATGCAGTGGTGTACTTGGCTACACATCAAGAAAAGATCAAAGCTCAAGTTGATAACATTGCATTGAAGCAAGGATATGTTCTTGAGAACCAGATCAGGATGAATGATAACTTAACTGCTTCCCATAATGCAATTGTCACAGAAATGAAAAACATAGCTGCTGGACAGACATCTTCTACTTCTACTGCTACTGCTAAAGCAAATTTTGACAAAGTATTCCAAGAGGAAATAACTGCTGTTAAGACTGTCATTCTAGCCTCTCAGAAGATCATCACTGACAAACTCCAAAGGTTGAAACCTTATTTTAAAGATGGAGTCAATTATTTGGATACCCAGGTTAGATTTCAAAAAGATGATGTAAGAGATCACATAGAAAGAGACGTCATAAAGGGGGAGAGAGTGTTAGTCAAGACCAGCTCTGATCATGCTAAGTGGATATCTAATTCTATCAGAGCAACTCTTGGATATCCTCCTCTTTGTGATGATGATAATGTGGCAGAATCTGGAATTAATCATGCATATCTAGGAGGGGAGCAACCTGAAGTGGCTCAAGTTATCTATCCTCCTCCAGATTTTGACATGATACATGCTGATATACAGTCCATGTATAGCCCACCTGGGGGGAAGGACAATGACATTATAGAGAAAGTTGTTCAGCAATATCTGAAGCTATGCAAGAAGCTCTGCAGAAAGAAGAAGAGACCAGATTGTCTAAAAAGAGGTTTAGGGAGCAAGCTGAACAGAGACCAGACTTTGAGCAGTGGAGCCCTACTTCAAGAAATATGATCTTAACTGCATGGAAAGCTGCAAAAGATAATATACAAGATAGAAATAAATGGTTTTCTGAACTTGAATGGAGGAAACATGAGTCAAGGCAAGAAGCAATAGTCCAATATAGAAGAAAGGCAAAGATGAGAAAGCTACCTCCTACTGCCCAGGAGCCTAGCAAGTACTTTCCCAAGCCTTATCACTACTTTGAGGGGCAAAAGATCAAAGTAGAAGAGCAAAAGAAAAAGGACTTGAAAGGCAAGAAGCCTGCTGATGCTGAAGTTGCTGAAGCTCCTATTCAAGCAAAAGTACAAGCTGGAAAAGGGATAATGATCAAGGAGGCTGAACAAAAATAAAATAGACTTTTATTCAATTTACAATTGTAATCTTGTGTTTTTCAAACACTATGTAAAACTTTTGTTTTATGAATATTACAAAGTTGTGAGAACAATATGATGTGTTTTAAATCTATTTCATAATTGTTCTGAGATGTTATCTGTATATGCATGTCTGTTTAATTCATGTGATGTTCTTTCCTGATTACATAATCCTGTTTCACATCATTCTGTAATTTTATTATGAATGGTGTATATCATTGACTAAGGGTTATGACTTCTCCAAATAGGGGGAGATTGTTGGGTACATTGGTTCAAATGTACCTGATTTTAAGAAGCCTCACCCAACTCAATGATATACATCAAAATGTATTTGATGTGTTTTGAGTTTACTTGTGCAGGTTAAGTATTTGCAGGAAAGAAGAAAAAGTTTCTAAGTCCATGTGTCGACACCCAGAGGGAAAGTGTCGACACTTAAGAAGACCTGTATCGACACCCAGGCAAGAAGTGTCGACACTTGGAGTATTTGTGTCGACACCAGGGATACTGAGTCGACACCAGACAGAAAGGGTCGACACAAGGAACTGTGTCGACACTCATTGAAGAAAAGTGCAGTGAAGTAGTGTTGACACTTAGCAGTTGTGTCGACACCCAGTGAAACTGTGTCTACATCAGAAAGTGTCGACACTTGGAGGCTGTGTCGACACTCAGCAAAAGTCAGCAGAGACTAAGTATAAGTGTCGACACCCAGAACAATGTGTCGACACACAACAGAAGAGTCAACACTTGAAGAAAGTGTCGACACAAGAAAGAATGTGTCGACACTCAGCTGAAGACTCAACACTTGAAGAAAGTGTCGACACAAGGAGCTGTGTAGACACTTAGCAAAGATCAGCAAAGTTCAACAAAATATTCTAAGTACAAGTGTCGACACTAAGGGGATGTGTCGACACTTAGCTGAAGTCTCAACAGAAGAGGAATGTGTCGACACAAGGAGCTGTGTCGACACTCAGCAAGTATCAACACTGAAGACATGTGTCGACACCTAGAAGCAGTGTCGACACTTAACAGATTCAACACATGAAGATGTGTCGACACAAAGGAGTTGTGTCGACACTTACAAGAAGTCAACAAAGTGCTGAAGAACAAAGTGTTGTGTCGACACTCAATATCAGTGTCGACACATGAAGAAGTAGTGTCGAGATATAAAATCTACAACACAAGGAGTTGTGTCGACACCTTGTAGGCTAGTGTCGACACTTATTCAACTTGTGTCGACACTTGGTCTATAAGTGTCGACACTTAAAGACAGTCAGTCTCGACACTTTCAGACAGTTACAGAATTTTCAAGAACTGACTGGATGACTTGAGAGCTGCCATTCCAGCCGGTCTTCTGCACCTGTCAGAGTTGTCAGAAATCAGTTATGAACCGGATCAGCCGGTTACTATGAAGTCCTATAAATAGGCTTATACTGTATACAGAAGAAGATTGATTGAGTGATTAGAAGATCAACACATCAAGTTATACAAAGAAGATCTAGCTATCAAGTGAAGATCTAAGTAGTTGGAGAGAGAGAGATCCATCCAAGAAATCAGCCATTGGAACCAGGCTGAGAAGAAGGGTTCAGATTTATTCTGAATCTTAAGTAGCAGAGATCAAGGATTAACTGCAGAAGGGATAAATCTTATTGTGTTCTACTTTCAAGAAGCTTTGAAGAAAGCCAAGTCAGATTGATTTCAGCTGAGTTCTTCCAAGAACTCACCAAGAAACTCCCAACTCTTCTCTCTTTTCTCTAAGTTATTGAGTTACAATTTTTGTATTCATATTATTTTGTAGGATCCTTTGGGATCTGAGTCTTTGTAAGCCTGTAATTATAAAGGCTGAGTGTAGTGCTTGAGTGCCTGAGTGTAGGAGATTTCAATCTCTGAGTGTAGGCCTGTTGTGGCTGAGTGTAGGCCTTGGCGGCTGAGTGTAGGCTTTGTGAAGAAGCTGAGTTGTAGGGCCTTGGGCCTGAGCTGTAGGAACCCGATTTGTGGTTCTGAGATAGTGGAGAAGTTTGGCCAAATCTAGTACACTGCTAGATAGGCGAAGGGGGAAAGTGGATGTACCCAAACCTTGGGGAACCACTATAAAAACTGTGTGTCTACTGTGTGCTGTGAAATTCTATGATTGTTGAATGTGTGCTGTGATAAAGTAGATAGAATTCTGTGATATTAGCTGATTGATGCCTAAAACGTTAAAAAGATTCAAGTCACCTATTCACCCCACCCCCTCTAGGTGATTAGGTACAATATCTTTCAAGAAGGAAAACTTGGCAAGGGTAGGAGCACCACTTGCCTCAAATACCAGCTATTTATCTTGCACAACCCTTCCTCTCTCTCTCGGCTCCAGCCGCAACAGCACCTAAACAGGAATCTAAGGTTTAATGGCGGAAAAAGATCAAACTAAAAATTCCGAGACCTCTAGAAACACCATGAAAATTTAATCTCTTACCGTAGGAATGAAGGTCTGGGCGAGAGCACTCCAAATCCTCTTTCGAAATCGAATTCTGTCCACTAACGCTCCCAGAATCGGCGTCTGAAGGGTAGCACGGTTGGCGGTTTTACTTCCTCTCGAACAGGCGACGGTTATAACTCCAAGGAAGGAGACGATGAAAAGTCTGGATTTTTTCTAAGGCTTTATATATATATGTGCATGGACAGGTCTAATCAGCCTAACCGCCATCAATAGCCCCAGGATTCATATCAAGCTTTACTAATTAATTATTTGCTTCCATAATTATTAACAAAATCAAAACGATGCGAAAACCGAACCACCTCGGAATCCGACGAAATTCACAACGTAGCTAATTACCCACGCTGCGAACGCAACGGTGAAGTCGAAATCAACGTTCGACGAACAAAACACGAGTTATCACTACCCGAAGCCAAAACATAAGCATCCCCCGAGAGGCCTCACCGATCACCAACACAGACCCGGCTTGTTAGGGGATCTTGCCAAAAAGGCTGCCAACAACCACACAAGGAACCTAAAGAGCTAAAACCACGCTCTAACAAATGGCACATGCCAGAAACGCATCAACGTAACGCCAAACATGAATTAAATAATCGCAAGAAAAAAATCGAGGGCGTTACATGCGGCCTGGGTGGTAGCTGTCTTGGTGGCTTGCTGATTGAGCAGCCTGTGGTCTGAGCGGCCTGTGCAGACTGAGTCCGCGTCCTGGGCGGACTGCTGTCTGCGGACAGGGTGTTGGCTGTCTTGGTGGCTTGGCTGTTGAGGAGCGGCCTGTGCGGCCTGGATGCGGCTCGTTCAGTCTGTTGTGCAGCTTGGATGGCCTATGGCCAAGGATGTCGGGCTTCTGCCGAAACGGACTGAGCGGACTGCGGTTTGCGGGCTGAAGGCAGTGCTCTATTTCGTGGCCTTGCGTTGCAAGCTTGTGTTAACCGGCGGATTGGGTGTCCTGTCCATTGGAGGCTTGCGGACTGGCATGTCCGCGGTGTTTGCTGTGGCGGACTGGCCTTGGAGTTTTGCTGTGGCCCTTGCCAAACTCTGGTGGTACAGAAGGTGCTAACTGCTGGGGAGGACTGCGCAGACTGATGTTGGAGTCCGACAGTTGGCCGCTTGTTTGGCTAGCCGTGCGAGGATTGCTTGCGGACTCTACCTTAACACTAGAGGAGTGTTGGCGATCTGCTTTGGATGGTTGGCGGACTGGGCCTTGTCCGCCGAGCTCGCACTTGGCCTTTGGTGATTTACAGGACTTGGTCACATTCTGTGACAATTCCAGTGTGTCTGTAGTATCCGCCAAGTCCGCTGTTGACCGGGCAGACTGCCTTTGTTCGTGGACTTGTGGAGGATGGAGGCTTTACTCTTATATTGTGTGGAGTGCCTCTTGCATATGCGTACTGTCACTGAAGGAGTTGTGGTTGTCCAAATGATGATGTGTGTGTACTATGTGGAATGTACCTTGTCCGTATAGTGTGGGCGGTCTGGTGCAAGGCCTCCCAGTAGTGAGCATCGGTGCCTTGCTCCTGGCGGTTGTCTTGGAATCCAGCTAAGTCTTTGCGGACTCAGCAGACGGAGGTTTTGCTAGCGCGCGGGCTAGGGTGGTGATTCTATCCACTAGGGTGGTGACCACACTCCTCACCTCGCCTATAAATAGAACCCCCCGGCACGTCTACAGTAACGGAGTGAACAGTAAGTTGGGCTTGGGCAAGTGTTGCGGTCCGTGGTTTTCTGTACGGGCGGGTTGAGTAGTGCTGACAGTGTGCTGTGTGCAGGTCGCGCGGCTAGCTTCAAGGAGCCAGGAGTTGGGCATTGAAGTGTGCGGTCTTTGCGGTCTCAGCTGGTTGCTTCTGCGGCTTGTCAGTTTTCTGCTTCAGCTTGTTCAAGTTCCCATAACCTATCAGCCGGTCTCAGGCGGGTAGGCGGTCTGTTCCTTTGTTCTTCAGCAGATAGCGAATAACGGTGTGTCCACGCGAACTCGCGGTCTTAGCAAACTCCGTGTGTTATTCGGCTTGTAGCAGTTGTAGCTTGGTCGGCTTGGGCGACCATGGCGGACGAGGCGGTCTCGGCGGTCTCCAGTTTTGTCCGCCCGGCTTGTTTGTTCTTTCTGTTTGTAGCTGTTGTACTAGCGAAATCATGTCTCACTACGTATACCTCACCTTGTAAAGAAGTGTGAATGAATAAAAGACCTGCTTGTTCTTCTATTTGTGGTTGGTGTTAAAATTGCTCCTTGGGCTTCCGCATGATCAAAGTGTGAAGTGGGTAGTGCTGAGAATATTAATTTGTCTTTAGGCTACCTTGCTGGCCGCTTTGAAAAAATTCAACATGGTATCAGAGCGAGGTTCAGTTGCTTGAGCGTTGTTCAACCAGTGTTGTTGCTCTGTTCTTGACTTGTGATCAACCTGTTTTGGTGCTCTGTGCTTCTGGAAGTTTGCTTAACCAACAGTTGTTGCAATGGAAGGGAGTTATGCAAGAGGTCTTGGCATTAAACTATTAACGCCAACTAACTTCAAGAAGTGAAAGTCATGCATGAAGAGTTACTTTCTTGGTGAGGAGCTATGGGAGTTCGTCGCTGGTGACGACAGACAGGAAGTGACTGCTGCTTTCGGAACTGCTGAGCAGGTGAGGCTCTGGAGAAAAATAATTGCTAAGGCAGAGTTTGTTCTTAAGAGAGCTGTTTCACCGGAGTTGTTTGATCACATCATTGGATGTGAATCAGCTGCTGATATTTGGACAACCATTGATGAGTTGTTCAATATGAAGAATGTAGCAAAGCTATAATTCTTGGAGAATGAGTTTGCCAAGACAACTCAAGGAGACCTGACTATCTCTAAATACTTCTTGAAGATGAAGAGTCTGTGCGGAGAGATATCAGTGCTTGATCCTGATGAGCCTATCTCTGAGACCAAGTTGAAAAGGCACATAATCCGCGGCTTGCGGAAGGAGTATGTTACTTTTGTGACATCAGTTCAAGGCTGGGCTACTCAACCATCTTTGCTGGAGCTTGAGAATCTGCTTGCTTCACAGGAAAGCTTGGCAAGGCAGATGGCTGGAGTCACTATCTCAGAGGAGAGTAGTGAAGCACTCTTCACGGGCACGAAGAAGAAGAGATGGGAATGGAATAAGAAGCAAGTCGCTGTGGAGAATGAGCCTTCAACTTCTTATCAGGCAGAGAGGAGCATTGCTCCTAAGAAAGAATGGAAGAAGAACCTGAAGTGCTACAGGTGTCATCAGCGAGGACACTTCAAGCGTGACTGCAAGGTCAAATTGCAGCCTGGGCATGTTGCTGGCAAGGAGGAAGCTTACTCTAAGAGTGAGGAAGCTGAATGGGGCAGAGCTTTCATGACGGGAACTTGTGTCCGTTCCCTGTCCGCTGTCGACTTCAACGATGATTGGATCATGGACTCCGGGTGTGGTCATCACCCCACCAGAGACAAGTCGAAGTTCTCTTCTCTGCAAGCCTACTCAGGTAATGAAGTTATTATAATTGCTGATAATACTGTTTATGCAGTAGAGAAGGAGGGGGTTGTGTCTTTGGGTAGTGATAAGGGGCCATTCACGTTAAGGAGTGTGTATCACATATCGGGCATGAAGAAGGACCTCTTCTCGGTGACCAATACGGTAGACGCGAGTTATTACGTTCTGTTTGGGCCAGCAGAAGTGAAGTTCCTTCGCAACGTATCAGCGGTTAAGGCTGATGTTGCTCGTGTTGGTAAGAGAGTGAAGAACTTGTTTGTTCTTGCTACTAACTCTTATGTTGATCGGATGAGAGCAAACGATAGTGCGGCTATATGACATGAAATACTGGGGTATGTAGGAATGGAGAAGTTGAAAGCTATGGCAAACAAAAGCCTTGTAAGAGGCTTGTCGAAGCTTTCTTCATCTGGTGACGGTCACGTTTGTGCGGGATGTCAGTATGGCAAGGCTCATCGCCTTCCGTTTGATAAATCACAAACGACCAGCAAGAGACCATTGGAGTGCATCCATGGAGACTTGATGGGACCAACCGTCACTACAAGCCTTGGCGGGAGCAGATACATGCTTATGCTGATTGATGACTACTCAAGATACACTTGGGTATATTTCTTGAAGGAGAAGTCTGAAGCCTTCCGTTTGTTTGTGGAGTTTAAGGAGTTGTTGGAGGGCCGGCTTGGCTTGCGGATCAAGAAGCTTAGAATAGACAACGGTGGTTAGTTTATCTCCTCCGAGTTTTCTAATTTCTGCAGAAAGCATGGGATCCAACGAGAGCTCACTTGTGCTCACACTCCACAATAAAATGGAGCAGCGGAGCGGAAGATCCACCATTTGACGGAGACTTGCAAATGCTGGTTTCATGCGAAAGATATTCCAAGGTCCTTTTGGGCGGAGGGGATGTCTTGTGCTTCTTATGTCATCAACCGGATGCCGCTCAGCCCGGTCAACATGAAGACTCCTATTGAGTTGTTGGTGAAGGAGAAACCTAATGTGGAACACCTTTGGGTGTTCGGTTCAACTTGCTATGTGCATGTCCTGGATGCTTCATGGACTAAGCGGGATGCAAAGGAAAGGAAGCTTATCTTTGTTGGCTACGATGAGCGGAAGAAGGGATGTAAATGCATGGATCTTGTGACGAATAAGTTCGTTGTGTCAAGAGATATTGTCTTTGACGAGCTGACGTCATATGGAGGTGGCTCGGTCGAGCTAACCAGAAGCAAGGTTGATGAAGAACCGATGGTGGCTATTGAAGGCCTGGAAGAGGAGCTTGTTGTTTCACCAACAGCTCCTGTGTCTTCAAATTTTGGTGCTGAGGCTTCTGGCTTAGGAAGCAGGGGGAGCATTTCTCAAAGCTTGCCTGAAGGTGGTGCTGAGCCTGAAGGAGCAACAGAGGTAGTAAGTAAGGAGCAGACCCTTCGGAGATCGTAGAGGGTTATTAAGCCACCGGCTCATTACTGCGATGGAAATGCAGTGAGCTTTGTCTCCTGCTTCTTTGCAGTTCCTCTGGATGAGCGAGAGCCTGCAAACTTCAATGAGGCCACTGAAGTTAAGGAGTGGGATGATACCATGAAGGAAGAGATTGCTGCTCTCAAGAAAAATAAAACATGGGACCTTGTGCCCTAGGTTGATGGCATTACTCTAGTGACTTGCAAGTGGGTGTATAAGTTGAGGAGGAAGGCTGATGGGAACATTGATAGGTTCAAAGCTCGCCTGGTTGCTCGAGGATTCTCACAGAAGTATGGAGAAGTCTATGAGGAGACTTTTAGTTCGGTTGCAAAGATGACTTCAGTTAGAGTGGTGATCGTCTTGGGTGCTAGCAAGGGATGGAGGATATGGCAGCTTGATGTGAAGAACGTCTTTCTTTACGGAGAGATTGACAAGGACATCATCATGGATCAGCCACTTGGATTTGTTTTTGAAGTTCATCCGGACTATGTCTGCAAGCTTAGGAAGGCTCTCTATGGGTTAAAGCAAGCTCCTAGAGGCTGGTTTGGGAAGATAGCAGAGTACTTGCAATTCTGCGGGTATCTTGCTTCCAACTCGGATTCTAGCTTGTTTGTCAAGAAGAAGGGGGAGCTTCAAGTCTTGGTCCTGCTGTATGTGGATGACATGATCGTCACAGGGAATTCGGAGGAGGAAGTAGCAAGGCTCAGGGCTGAGCTTGCTATACGCTTCGAGATGAAAGACTTGGGAGAGCTTCATCACTTTCTCAGTCTTGAAGTGGAGAGGAAGGAGTGCGGAATTCTCATTTACCAGAAGGGATATGTGGATCGCATTGTAAGTCGGTTCAGTATGGGCGAAGGGATGTGTTGCTCTACTCCACTGGAACATGGGCTGAAGCTTCGACGAGATGAAGGAAGGATTCTTCCTGATCCCTTGGTGTTCAGGGATCTTGTAGGGAGTTTGATCTACCTGACGATTACATGGCCAGACATTGCTTAAGCTGTTGGCCGAGTAAGTCGGTTTATGGTTGAACCAAGGAAGTCTCATCTGGTAGCGGCAAAGCACATCTTGAAGTATGTCAAGTCAACTTCTGATATGGGACTCCTCTATAGTAGGGATGCGGACTTTGCTTTACTTCGATACACGGAAGCTGACTATGGTGGTGATTCGGATGATCGGAGATCAACTTCGGATTATGTTTTCACATATGGTTCAGCTGGTATTTCGTGGTGTAGCAAGAAGCAGGATTCTGTGTCTGTTTCTACAACGGAAGCTGAGTATAAGGCTTCGGCCTTGGCTACTCGGGAAGTTATCTGGTTGCAGAGGCTTATAGAGGATGTTCATGAAGAAGTGCAAGGGCCTACTTTACTCCGAGGTGAAAATGAGAGTTCTCTCAAACTGGTAAACAATCCAGTATATCATGCAAGGACCATGCATATTGAGATCGCACACCACTTCATAAGGGAGAGGGTGTTGGAGGGATCTCTTCTGGTCGGGCATGTTCGGAGTGAAGATAATCTTGCTGACATCTTCACGAAGCCGCTGTCGAAGGGGCCTTTACAGCGGTTACGTAGCTTGCTGGGCTTGATCATCACTTCTCACTTCAAGGGGGAGTGTTGAAATTTGTGAAGTGGAAGTGGGTGATGGGCAGGCTGGGCAGCCTGTGCGGACTGAGACCGCGACCTGGACGGATTGCTGACTGCGGCCTGGATGGTAGCTATCTTGGTGGCTTGCTGATTGAGCAGCCTGTGGTCTGAGCAGCCTGTGCGGACTGAGTCTGCGGCCTGGGCGGACTGCTGTCTGCGGACAGGGTGTTGGCTGTCTTGGTGGCTTGGCTGTTGCGGAGCGGCCTGTGCGGCCTGGATGCGGCTCGTTCAGTCTGTTGTGCGGCTTGGTTGGCCTATGGCCAAGGATGTCGGGCTTCTGGCGAAACGGACTGAGCGGACTGCGGTTTGCGGGCTGAAGGCAATGCTCTGTTCCATGGCCTTGTGTTGCAACATTGTGTTAATCGACGGATTGGGTGTCCTATCCGCGGGAGGCTTGCGGACTAGCGTGTCCGCAGTGTTCGCTGTGGTGGACTGGCCTTGTAGTTTGGGTGTGGCCCTTGCCAAACTCTGGTGGTACAGCAGGTGCTAACTACTGGGGAGGACTGCGCAGACTGATGTCGGAGTCCGGCAGTTGGCCGCTTGTTTGGGTAGCCGTATGAGTATTGCTTGCGGACTCTGCCTTAACACTAGAGGAGTGTTGGCGATCTGCTTTGGATGGTTGGCGGACTAGGCCTTGTCCGCCGAGCTCGCACTCGCCCTTTGGTGATTTACTGGACTTGGTCATATTCTGTGACAAGTCCAGTGTGTCCGCAGTATCCGCCAAGTCTGCTGTTGACTGGGTGGACTGCCTTTGGTCGTGGACTTGTGGCGGATGGAGGCTTTGCTCTTGTGTTGTGTGGACTGCCTCTTGCATATGCGGACTGTCACTGAAGGAGTTGTGGCTGTCCAAATGATTATGTGTGCGAACTGTGCGGACTGTACCTCGTCCGTATAGTGTGGGCGGTCTGGTGCAAGGCCGCCCAGTAGTGAACATCGTTGCCTTGCTCCTGGCAGTTGTCTTGGAATCCGGCTAAGTCTTTGCGGACTCAGCAGACGGAGGTTTTGCTAGCGCGCGGGCTGGGGTGGTGATTCTATCCACTAGGGTGGTGACCATACTCCTCACCTCGCCTATAAATAGAACCCCTCCAGCACGTGTACAGTAACAGAGTGAACAGTAAGTTGGGATTGGGCAAGTGTTGCGGTCTGTGGTTTTTTGTCCGTGCGGGTTGAGTAGTGCTGACGGTGTGTTGTGTGCAGGTCGCGCGACTAGCTTCATGGAGCCAGGAGTTGGGCATTGAAGTGTGCGGTCTCTGTGGTCTCAGCTGGTCGCTTCTGCGGCTTGTCAGTTTTCTGCTTCAGCTTGTTCAAGTTCCAATAACCTGTCCCCCGGTCTTAGGCGGGTAGGCAGTCTATTCCTCTGTTCTTCAGCAGGCAGTGAATAATAGTGTGTCTGTGCAACCTTGCGGTCTCAGCGGACTCCATGTGCTATTCGGCTTATAGCAGTTGCAGCTTGGACGGCTTGGGCGACCTTTGCGGACAAGGCGGTCTCTGTGGTCTCCAGTGCTGTCTGCCCGGCTTGTTTGTTCTTTTTGTTTGTAGCTGTTGTACTAGAGAAATCATGTCTCGCTACGTATACCTCGCCTTGTAAAGAAGTGTGAATGAATAAAAGACCTGCTGGTTCTTCCATTTGTGGTTGGTGTTAAACTTGCTCCTTGGGCTTCCTCATGATCAAAGTGTGAACTGGGTAGTGTTGAGAATATTAATTTGGCTTTAGGCTACCTTGCTGACCACTTTGAGAAAATTCAACAACGTCCACATGTGCCTCTTTCTTCATAGGAATAAAGATGGCTACCTTTATCAGGCTATCCACGATTACCCACACCGAATCATTCCCTGAGTATGAGCAAGGCAATTCGTGAATGAAGTCCACGGAGATATCCTCGAACTTCCACTCAGGGATGGGCAATGACTGTAATAATCCCTGGTGCTCTTGCATTCCTCCTTCACCCTTTGACAGGTCTCACGGTGCGTAACAAAATATCTGATGTCTCTCTTCATTCCTGGCCAACACATGGTGTTCCGCAAGTCAGCGTACATTTTGGCAATCTATGATACACTGAATACTAAGAGCAGTGTGCCTCTCTCATGATATCTTACCGAATTTTCCCGCCTTCGGGAATGTAGAGCCGGCCACGGAAATGAACGAGGTCGTCCTTTAGGGAATATTCGTCAGTAGACCCAACTTCAATTGACTTAAACACTATGGCCAGAGCGGCATCCTTCCCTTGCTGTGCCCTGATTCGGTCCCGAGTATCACAGACGCTGCTCATTGCGGTTAGGTACTCAGTGTACCCTTCAGAATGATCTTTATACACCGGGGTGATCTCCATCTCTTCAAGCATCCGAGTTAATTTCATAATCATCTACCGAGACTCGGGGCTCGATTCTGGTACCATCATGCTCAAAGCATCAGCGAAGGAATTTGCTTTTCTAGGGTGGTAGTTCAAGATAAATTTAAAATCACATAAAAATTCTAACCATCACCGCAGTCTCAGGTTCAGCTCCTTTTAAGTATGAACATATTTTAAATTCTTATGATCCGAAAATATCTCACAGTGAACGCTATATAGATGGTGTCTCCAAACCTTGAAGGCGAACACCGCTGCTCCCAACTCCAAATCATGAACTGGGTAATTAGCTTCATGCTTCTTTAGTTATCTCAAATCATAGGCGATCACATGCCCATGATGCATCAATACTGCTCCCATCCCTTAGTATGATGCATCAATGTAGACTTGGAATCCTTCCTTCCTAGATGGAATGACTAGGATGGGTGCGGAGGTAAGTATATCTTTTAACTCTTGGAATGTGGCTTCGCATTGGGTTGTCCATTTGTACGACACACCTTTCTTTGTCAGAGGTGTGAGAGGGAGAGATAACTTTGAGAATCCCTTCACGAACTTGTGATAATACCCAGCAAGTCCAAGGAAACTCTGCACATCAGCTGTTGACTTCAGAGGCGACCATTCTTTCACAGCACGCACCTTGGCTGGATACACAACTTGTCCAGCATCAATGATTGCATGGCCTAAGAAGGCAACTTCTCGGAGCCAAAATTAACCCTTGCTGATCTTGGAAAATAATATAGGCTCCTTTAACTTCTTCAGCACCAAGGTCAAGTGCTCAACATGCTCTTCTTTTGTCTTCAAATAGACTAGGATGTCATCGATGAAGACGATGACAAAGACATCTAGATATGGCTCAAACACTTCATTCATCAGGCGCATGAATGCTCAAGTGGCGTTCATGAGCCCAAATAGCATCACGGTGAACTCATATAGCCCATACCTTGAGCTAAATGCTATTTTTTTTGATATCTTCATCTTGTATCCTCAATTGGTAATACGACGAGCACAGATCCAACTTGGAAAACCAATGCGCTCCAACCAGCTGATCGTATAACTCATCGATCCAAGGTAAGGGATAGGTGTTCTGCACCGTTAAACGGTTGAGTTATAGGTAATCTATACATAACTGCAAGGTTCCATCATTCTTATTAACGAATAGAACAGGGGCTCCCCAAGGTGATGAACTGGGGCGAATGAACCCTAATTCTACTAGTTCTTGAAACTTAACTCTACACTCCGCAAATTCCTTCGATGACATTCTGTAAGGGGTCCTAGAGATGGGCTTGGCACCCAGTACAAACTTAATTTGAAAGTACACCTCTCGATGCGGGGGTAATCCCGACAACTTCTCGGGAAATACCTCGGGGAAATCCCGCACCACTCGCACATCTCTCATATCCACTGTCATTCCTTTCAATTTGAAACAAATCATGTAGACTTCGTCCCCCTTCCTGTGGGCTTTTAAAGTCTGAATTGTAGGTAATAACATACAAGGTGCGAATCTAATACCTTGAAAGATGACTTCAGAGTCCCCATGTCTCAAGGAAATTCGCTTCTCCGCACAATCAATTCCGGCGTAGTGCCAATCCAACCATACCATGCCCAGAATGAGGTCGAATTCTGGCATTCTCAATACTGTGGCAGGGGTTTCAAAGGTATTTCCTACAAGAGATACCTCCAATTCTCACTTGGCAGTTGAGATCATCGCAGAGCCATCTAGGAGGAGTACTCTCCGAGCGATACCGGTGAAGTATTGCACTCCTTCCAAGTATATAACGAAGTCTGCCGATACAAACGAGTGTGTAGCACCAGTATAGAATAAATTATAAGCTGATTTCCCAACAACCATCATGGTGCGTAGATATCCATTATAACGACTCAAAGCTAGACTCCTAACATATCTTAGGCAATAGAAAATAAATGCTTATAACATATTAATCGGATCACGACATACCTGCAATCACCTCCTAGAGATTTCTCACCTGCGCCATGTCCAGCGCAAACACCTGATCCCGGCCAGGTCTGGGATTCCTTCCTCGTGGTCCTTGATAACTCTAATTTTATCTTTATTTTTTTATATAGTTTTTATTTAATAATTAACTAGATTATAATTATATTATATTAATTTTGTAATGATTACATTCTTTTCTTATTTTAGGTCAAACTGGGTTGTCAATAGCATTTTGGAGTTTAAAGGATTGATCAGGAGACAAAGCTAGACAAAAGTCAAAAAAATCGCAAACTATACGCACATGTCACGGGCATGACCTATTGGTCACGGGCGTGACAGGCAGCCGTGACCCCGGCACATGTTCCAGAGTACATCGCCACGTTATTTAAAATTGCATGCCTATAGGTCACGGGCATGACCATTCTGACACGGGCATGACAACCAGGCATGACGTGCATATGATGTTCCAGGCCTCGACTCCACGTCGGATTAAAGTTACACGCCCCTGTCACAGGTGTGACCTATTGGTCACAGGCGTGACTTCAAGGCATGACATCCAGGTGTGCAACGTTTAATGATGCAGTTTCAGGTCCTGACGGTTTTTTCCTTACACGCCCTAGGTCACGGGTGTGTCCATGGGGCGTGACCCTTCAACAATGACTAGAATTACACCCGCTGTTTTTGCTTCCTGCCATTTCCAGCAACGGACAAGACATGCCCTAGGTCATAGGCGTGACTTAGGGGCGTGACCCGCTACTTAACGATTTTTGACGGTTTCGTTCCAATGTTCCCTGGACTTGAAGATGACGGTTTCAAACATTACACGCCCTAGGTCACGGGCGTGACCTAGGGCATGTCCATCCAGCAAACTTGCCTATAAATTCCAGACAGCTTCAGATGCCGAGGGGTCAAATTTTGGAGTGGGAGTCTTGTATTTTGCTGCTTTATTTGTTGTATTCTTCTATTTCCTAGTCTAGATTAATTTTGTGTAAGCTTAATTTCTAGTTTTTTTTTATTTAAAGCATGTCTTTCCCCACATTATTTTGCAATTCCCTACTCATGATGAGTAGATAAATTTCATTTAGCACTTGATCATGATGAACCTTGGAATAAAATAAATTTTCATTTTCTTTCAAAAATGCCATGTTCTTTATCTTGCTCACCAACGATTTATCTTTGAATTATATTTTGTTGAATTCATATTTCGCGAATATTTTTTTCGATCTAAGATCTGTATCCTAAATGAGCGAGAGATTGCGGATACGAGGAGATCACTCAAGTATAAAAGGAGTTGCATGCACTCCTCGAGAGAGGATGACATAAATCTTCTGGATTGGAGTCAAATCGAATAATGGTTTTCACCGCCTAAAGCAAGCTTAGGGGTTTTGACTGGCCGAGAGGTCTTAATCGATCAACCTAAGGTTAGTCAAAAGCATGAGCTCGAGAGAGACGCTTTGGTACAGTAGGAACCTCCATGGTCAGGTGAGTAAATTTAAGAACTCACATTACTTTAATTTTTAAGAAGGTTTATTTTAGTAAAAGGGGATTCTAGATCAAGTGCTAGCTTCCCCAACATCAAATTTCTCTTCCTTAGTGTAACTCTTCTGTTTCTGTTATAAACAAAAACCAATTTTTTTCGTCCAATAAAATAATAGCTCTTTCTTGTGAGTACAAGTTCTCGACAAGCCCCGAGTTGAAATACGACACTTGATTCTATACTTCAAACGATAGGTATACTTGCCTCATTAATTGAAACCACGCGTTAGCGTGGAGAAAATAAACATCAAGTTTTTGTCGCCGTTGCTGGGGAACATTTGTTGATATTTTGAAAACAAGATTCTATTAATTTCATCATTTTCTTTTTTTTAAAAAAAAATTATATATTTTGTTTGTTTTGTTTGAAAGTTTTATCTTTAAATCTCTATAATTAAAATTTCTTGCGAAAGGGCTGTCGGGTTTTCATCCCGCAATACCGCCTAGTACCTTGCGAACCCATCATAGGGTAGCCCTTGGGAAGTTCGGTAAATTTTATCTTATAAAGTTTTAATCTTAAAACTTTTACCTTTTATTTTATTTTGGTGTATGACCCGAAGGAATCTGTCAAATCTACTTGACTTAGATCCGGACATCGAGCAAAGCATACGGCGACGCCTAAAACTCCACGATCTCAATTCTCTAGATTTGGTTGAGTAATCCGAAGGTGATATTTTGTCTTCCTCTTCTTTTTCTTCTTCTACTTCCCCTTCATCTCAATTTTCTTCTATTTTGGGTAACCCAAATCCAAATATTGTCGATCAACAGTCTATGTCTTATTATGCTCGACCAAATTTGGATAATGGTCAATCAAGTATTGTTCGTCCCGCTATTACGAACAATAACTTTGAATTGAAGTCGAGCATCATTCAAATGGTAGAACAATATGTACAATTTCATGGGCTTCAAGATGAGGATCCCAACGCACATAATTCTAACTTTCTAGAAAAATGTGACAGTTTTAAAATTAATGGGGTTTCAGATGATGACATCTGGTTAAGTATTTTCCCTTTCACATTACGCAGCAAAGCTAAACAGTGGTTGGTTTCTTTACCAATAGGATCCATCACTACTTGGGCCGAGATGACGGAAAAATTTCTCACGAAATATTTTTCGCCCGCAAAAACGGCCAAGTTGCGCAATGATATTACATATTTCTCCCAAGTTGATACGGAAACATTATATGATACTTGGAAGCGATTTAAGGAATTGCTTCATCGTTGTCCGCATCATGCTATTCCCGATTGGTTGTAAATCCAAACCTTCTATAATGGCCTCAATCAAAAAACGAGACAACATATTGATGCCGCCGCTGGTGGAACGTTAAACAACAAGACACTGGAGGCCACCAAAGAACTTATAGAAGGTATGACCATGAATATATATATCAGTGGAGTACACCCCGGTCTCGTCCACCTAAACCGACCGGAATGTACAAAATCGATACGGTTTCAAGTTTGTCTCTCCAGGTTGAGAAACTACAAAAACAAATGGATGAGATGTCTTCTTCATCGTCCACACCTACTTGTGAACGCCAATTTTTGGAACCTTCCACTATTGACAAACATGTGGATTACATGGATAATCCGAATCGGCCACCTTTTAATTCGGGTAATAATTATGGTAATACTTATCACCCGGGTATAAGGAATCACTGCAACTTCTCTTGGAGTATTCCGGAGAATGTGGAACGCCGACCAAACACAATTCCACCCAATTATTTTCCACCACAGGCTCCAAAAGCTCCCAATCTTGAGAAGTTATTCACCAAATATACGACTACTAATGATGCCAATATCCAAAATCTCACCGGATCTCTTTGTAATATGGAGAACCAAATTGGCCAAATTGCTAAAATGCTCTCCGATCGCCAACAAGGAGCATTACCGGGCAATACGGAGCCCAACCCAAAGGAGCAAGCTAAAGCCATTACTCTACGGAGCGGGAAGGAGGTAACCCCTTCTCCAATTCGGGTTGATACGAAGGTAACAATTTCTTTATCTTCTCCTCCGCTTAAGCCTTCTAATTCTAATAAACTAAAAGCTTATCAACCACCTCTTCCCTATCCATCTAGAATGCAAAAAGACCAGGTGGATGAGCATCACGGTAAATTTTTAGATATGTTTAAGCAAATTCAAATAAATTTACTGTTTTGCGAAGTGATAACACAAATGCCGAAGTATGTCATGTACCTCAAGGAACGTTTATCCAATAAAAAGAAACTTGAGGATATCTCCACGGTTCAGTTGAATGCGGAGCGCTCGACAGTTTTACTTAATAAAATGCCTAAGAAATTACCCGATCCGGGTAGTTTCTCGATTCCTTGTTTATTTGGTGATTTATTAGTAAAACGTGCATTAGCCAATATAGGTGCCTCAATTAATTTAATGACTTATTCTTTGTGAAGAAATTGGGATTAGGAGAGCCTAAACCAACAAGAATGTGCATTCAATTGGTGGATTGGTCTGTCAAACTCCCTATGGGGATTATTGAGGATGTGCTTGTCAAAGTTGACAAATATATCTTTCTGGAAGATTTCATCATCTTTGACATCGAAGGGGACACCGAGGCACCACTTATTCCTGGTCGCAATTTACTTGACACCTCACGCTCAATTATAGACGTTAGTAACGGTAAACTTCTCCTTAGAGTCAGAGATGAAGAAGTTACCTTTACTATTGACTCGTCTATGAAAAATTCACTCTCAAATGACGACTCATGTTACTATTTGGAGACTTGTCCCGAAGAAGACTTCATTCCTTTTTCTGAATATTCTCTATCATCTATTGATCATGACGAAGATTTTGAAAATTTAAATTTAATTGCTCATGAAAATAGTGATAATGTTTCGATCACTCGCGCACCTATTTTTGAAATTTTGGAAGTTGATAGTGATCGTTTGAATACTTCTTATGATGAACCTCCCACGCTAGAATTAAAACAATTGCTTGATCATTTAGAGTATTTATTTTTAGCGAAGGATTTAAAACTTCCCATTATTGTGTGGGCCAACTTGACTGATGAAGAAAAAAATTAAATTATCTAATATTTTGAAACTTCATCGCCACGCAATTGCGTGGAAGATCGTGGATTGGAGTAGGATTAATCCCTCCTTTTGCACCCACAAAATTTTGTTAGAAGAACACGCCCATAAAACCATTCAACCTCAATGCCGGCTAAATCCTAACATAAAGGAGGTAGTTAAGGTGGAGGTAATAAAATTATTAGATGCGGGTATAATCTATCTGATTTCGGATAGCACTTGGGTAAGCTCGGTCCAAGTGGTGCCCAAGAAAGGAGAGTTAACGGTAGTGCCTAACAATAAGAATGAAAAAAATCTCTACTCGAACCGTTATCGAATGGCGGGTGTGCATCGACTACCTTAAATTTAATGATGCAACCTGTAAGGATCATTTTCCTTTGCCATTCATTGACCAAATCCTTGAACAGTTATCCAGGCACTCATTTTATTGTTTTCTTGATGGTCTTTTGGGATATTGTCAAATCACAATCGTGCCTGAAGAGTAAGAGAAAACAACCTTCACTTGTCTGTTTGGCACCTTCGCCTATCGAAGAATGACTTTTGGTTTATGCAATGTGTTAGCAACCTTCCAAAGGTGTATGCTAGCGATCTTTGACGAACTTGTGTAGGATATCATGGAGGTCTTCATTGACGATTTCTCCGTTTTTGTAGATTTGTTTGATTTATGTTTGACAAACCTTTCCCGTGTACTCCAAAGATGTGAGGACACGAACTTAGTTTTAAACTTGGAGAAGTGTCATTTTATGGTATAGGAATGTTTGGTTTTCGGACATAAAATTTCAAGCAAGGGCATACAGGTAGATAAAGCTAAAATTGAAACTATAGAAATGCTACCTCCCCCTTCAAATGTTAAGGTCTTACTCACTTATTAGAAAAAGATGCGCCATTTTTTTGATGAAAATTGTTTACATGCTTTTTCTCTTATTAAAGAAAAATTGATTAACGCTTCTATCATGATCACTCCAAATTGGGAACTTCCTTTTGAGATCATGTGTGACGCTAGTAGTTTTGTCGTTGGTGCGGTCTTAGGACAACGCATAAATAATAATTTTCACCACATATATTATGCGAGCAAAACACTCACCGCCACATAGGAAAATTACACGACTACAGAAAAAGAATTATTAGCCGTAATTTTCGCATTTGATAAATTCCGCTCATATCTTACCTTGTCAAAGATTATTGTTTTTACAGATCATTTGGCTTTGAGATATTTGTTAGCAAAAACAGATTCAAAGCCGTGATTGATTAGGTGTATCTTACTCGAATTTGACTTGGATATTCGTGACAAGAGAGGAGCGGAGAACCTGGCCGCTGATCATCTTTCTCGGTTGGAGAATCCCAATTCGGAGGAGCTCATAGAGGAGGACATTGATGACACTTTTCCTGAGGATCGCCTTCTCGCTATTAATAAGGCAATTACTCTCCCCACTCCTTAGTTCGCCGATTTTGCAAACTATCTTGTTGTGAGATTCCTCCCAAATACTTTTTTCTTATCAAGAAAAGAAGAAATTCTATTCTGATTTGAAAAAAAATTTTTGGGAGGATCCATTTCTTTTTTGTGTTTGCCCGAACCAAGTAGTGCGGAGGTGTGTTTCTCATGAGGAAGTCGCCCAAATTCTAAAACATTGTCACGAGAGATCCGTTGGAAGGCACTATAAAGCTAATCAGACGGCTCGGAAAATACTAGAAGCAGGCTTCTATTGGCCAAGCATCTTCAAGGATGCTCACACACATGTAAGTCATTGTGAACAATGCCAACGCTCAGGAAATATTTCCCGCCGTGATGAAATGTCATTGAATTCATTTTTAGAAATTGAAGTTTTTGATTTATGGGGGATCGACTTTGTTGGACCGCTACCACTGTCCTATGGAAATAAATATATTTTGGTAGTGGTCGACTACGTGTCAAGTTGGGCAGAAGTGCAAGCCCTTCCCACTAATGACGCCCGAGTCATGACCCAATTTCTTAAAAAATTAATTTCACGATTTGGAGCACCGCGGGCAATAGTTAGTGATAGGGGCACCCACTTTTGTAACACACAATTTGTTAAAGTTTTATCTAAATACGCCATTACACATAGGTTAGCCACCCCCTATCATCCTCAAACAAGTGGCCAGGTAGAAGTAGTTAACCTTGAAATCAAACGTTTATTAGAAAAAATGGTTTCTACTAGTATGAAGGATTGGTCGGTCAAGCTTGATGATGCTCTATGGGCTTATCGGCCCGCGTATAAGACCACTATTGGTGGTATGCTGTATTGATTGGTCTATGGTAAAGCATGTCATTTACAGGTTGAGCTTGATCATCGTGCCTTTTGGGCACTTAAATTTTTAAATCTTGATGAAAATTTGTCCTCTGAGATCCATAAATTTCAAATTAACGAGCTCGATGAATGGCGCTCCCTCGCTTCTGAGAATAATAAACTCTATAAGGAGCACACCAAATTTTATCATAATAAAAAAATTAAGCACCCAAAAAACTTCCAACCAGGAGACCAAGTCCTTCTATATAATTCGCGCTTACGTTTATTTTCGGGTAAACCTAAGTCCCGTTGGTCCGGCCCCTTTGTCGTAAAGAACGTTTGGCCCTACGTGACAGTACTTATCTCTCACCCGGAACGAGCTGAATTTAAATTAAATGGGCATCAAATGAAATTATTCTTGTCTGGTGATAATATTAATGAACATTTGGACCATATAATGTTGTCAAACCCATAATAAGCGCAGACCACTAGGGTTGAGCTCAACGACTATAAACAAAGCGCTTATGGGAGGCACCCTACAGTTATCATTTCTTTTTATTTTCATTTTTTATTTGAGTTTTTACAGGTTTGAAGGTTAATTGTTGCATGACGATCGGTTGGGTTTGAACGTCAAGTTCATGTGATTCCTTCATGTCGGTAATTTTATTTAGTTTATTTTATTTCTGTCAAAAAATATTAAAAAAATATGAAAAACTAAAAAAAAAACAAAATGAAGAAACAAAAAAAATTTTGTTCATACACGCCCATGTCACGGTCGTGACCTTTGGGTCACGGGCGTGACAGAGCCGTGTTTGGTTCGTCTAGCGAAACCCGAACTGGTTCCGTCGAGCGCATTTTTCGTTCGTTTCCCGTTGATGTCACGGCCGTGACCGGTGGGTCACGGGCGTGATGGACGCCGAGACCAATTTCATCGGACGCTATTTTCTCTTCGTCGCTCGCAGTTCGCAGTTCTCAGTCACTGGCGTGACCTTTATTGGTCTTGGGCGTGACAAGCACGGAATCCCGTTCGACGAAAAATTTTCGGGAAAAACGGAAATCTTCTTTTTTTCCATGTCACGCCCGTGACATATGAAAGACACAGTCGTGACTTTCTCGGGAACCCCAAAACAAAATTTTTTTTTATCTATTCAGCTACACGCCCCAGGGTCACGGGCGTGAGCCTGGGGCGTGTCAACTGAATCCGAGGCAATGACCCTGGTCAATGCCTCAGATTCCATTTTTTAGTATTTTATGTGACATGCCCAGTGTCACGGGCCTGACTCTGAGGCGTGACCCGCGAATCCGAGGCAGGAGCCGCGGATTCCCTGCCCTTATATTTTTCTTATTACATACCCCCTGTCATAGGCGTGACAGGGGGGGCTTGAACGACCCGAGAAATCCTATAAATAAGATTTCTCCCCCTTTTTTTCCTCTGCACCATCCATCCCTCCGCCTTCCCTTAGCTAACCTGAAAGCCTATTTACTTTCCTCCCACAATGCCTCGCCACCACCCTTGTTCCTCCGCTTCCTCCTCCGAGCACCCCGTGGATCTCGACGCAGCGGAAGCCATGCTCCTTTTGAAAACTCCACCCAGCAGGATCGAAGCGATTGCCTACGTGCCAAAACCTTTGGCGTATTATGGATCATGGATTGGGCAATCCTTGCAAACTTTTGGAGCAGCAGATTTGGTTAGGGAATTTCTATGCACCCTTGGATGGAGTTCCCTCTTCTCTATTTCGGAGCCCGCTTTCCTTGAGCTCACCGTCGAGTTCTTGGCATCCTTTGAGTTTCGTTGGGCGGAGAATGACGATTTCATCGTCTTTCGCATGGGTGGGGTGACGCATTAGCTCACCATCCGCCAACTCAATGTCGCCATGGGCTTTTGCTTAGAGGTTTTTTCCCATTCTCCCTCCTATCTCGATCTCTTTACTGATTTCCCTCCCGATTTCAACATTCTCACCTTTTGGGCGGAACTCAATAATGACACTGCGCCCTACACCCCAAAGAAATCTAAAGGCAACCACCTCATTTCCCCCGCTTTGCATATTCTCCACAACCTCCTCACCTTTACTCTTTTTGGTCATGGCGTCAGCCATTGAGTGGTGAATCGGGCAGATTTACTATATTTATATAGTATTTTTTACCGGGTCCCACTAAACCTTGGTTATATGCTCGTAATTTTCTTTCCGCACCTGGCCGAAATTGCGAGGTTGGGAGCGGTGCATGGGGCGAACTTCATCACTTATCTCGCCAAGCAGCTCAGTCTTTGGGATACACTTCCGCAATTGAGCTGCGTTCAAACGTCTCAAGTCGTTCAGTTCCAGAACATCCAGGCCCTCGGCATAGCGCGACGACGTGATGGCGAGTTTGAGGTTATTCCCCCAGCGGTCGGTGGCGGGGATCTCAATCTTGATTTCGGTGTCGGTCCTAGCGGTGCTCCTCACTCTCCATAGATTTCTCCACCAACTCTATACTCTACCCCAACGCGCAATCCTCGAAACTATTGGGATCATCAATTTGGGTTGATCACACTCGCCTAGACTAGATGCAGACTCATTTTTACGGCCGTTTTACTCATTTTGATGCACGTTTTTCCGCGCTAGAGCAGAGTCAAGCTTCTTCCGTGGAGCATATTTCATGAGAGTTTGCGGATCTGCGAACTCATTATCAGCCACGGGGAGGTGCTAGCGATGAGGAGTACTTCTTTTCTTTGGAGTTGTAATCGGTTGCCTATTTCTGTATCTTTTATTTTCAATTGCTATATATCTTTTATTTTTATTATATATATATATATATATATATATATATATATATATATATATATATATATATCAAAATTATGTTTTGCTTCAGTCATGTCTTACAGGTACACATTGGTGCTGATTTGACCTCTTCAGGGAAGTCTCCTTTTCTTTTCTTTACTTATTTTTTTCATTGGGGACAATGTATTGTTTAAGTATGGGGGGATATTTCTCAAGCAAAACATACAAAAAAAGTCATAAAAAATTTCCAGAAAATCATAAAAAAATTTCAATTTTAAAATCTTAGTTTTACTTATTATTCACAAAAATACAAAAAAATTTAAAAAAGAACAAAAATATTAAAAATTTCCAAAAGAAAATAGAAAATCGAAATTAAAATTCTTAGAAAGGGATGTTTGGGATATCACCCCATCTTACCTCCTATTACCGGTGAGAGCCCTTCACGGGGTATACCTCGGGAAGTCTAAGAAGTAACAAAAAAATTATTATGGTTAATTTTTAATTAGAGAAATCTTTATTTTTATATTTATTCACATGTGAAATCCATAGTTTTTAACATATACATAGTGTTTAGAAGATTTTGATACTTTAATTGAATTTTGAATTTTGGAGTAGAACTGTTGGTCATGTTGTGTTTTTAGTTAAGTGCACATGTAAGTAAAATTTAAGTAGAATTACAAATTAAGCATACAATTAGGGTTTTTGTCCCTCTAAATGCGTAAAAATAGTTTATTTTACTTTTACTTCGAAACCAGTAAAATCTAAAAATAATTTAGGAGAGTGTATAGAAGTTTATTAGAGCGATATTTCGCGGATCAAGAAAGAGGTATTCTTTCTCGATGTCTAGAACTTGCCCTCTAGCTATTCTCAAGACTTTGCATAAGTTAAACTCATTAGCATGAATATGATCTAGGCACTTCTTTTGGCAAGTTTGAGCCTTTGCACCCATACCTAAACATTTTATCTTTTCTATGCCAATTTGAGCCTATATCCAATCTTTTGTTTTAGCTCCACCAAATACTTTACCAAAAAATAAAAAGCATCCTAATTACACACTTAAGACCGAGCTTGAAAATATATATACAAAAACGATTTATGAGTGATTAGGAGTCATTTTATTTTGGTGGTCAATTGAGAAAAAAAGAGCTGATTTAATTTTCCTTCCTCCTCAAAAAAAAAGATAAAAAAAATAATAAATATGAAAATAAATAGAGGAAGTGAAAAAATCTTCAACATGTTAAGGAAAAGAAACAAAAAGATTTAGGAATTGGCGGCATTTTTCAAGCCATGACAATTTAATTCTTTTGTACAAGCTCTCCTTAAGTTTTGGTGTATCTAGCCATCGTTTGTTATCTTTGATTTTCCAAACCAAAAAAACTAAAGCTTATGTTTCAACCTAGTTAAGTCCTATAGAATTGTGTTTATAAGTTAAACTTGTGTCGTGGCGAGAGTGTGAAAGGGCAAGCCTATGGCCATCGACATTGATGGATTTCTTTGGAGGGTATCTCGATCTTCGATTTGTGCAATGTTATCTTAGTAAACATGTTACTTTCTCCCTAAATGTGATTTTAAGATTTACCGGGCTTTCATTTTCGAAGTAAAAATAATAAGTGAAAATACATTTTAGAAAAGTAAAAACTAATTTGTATGCTGAGTAGGTTTTTCTACAAAAATAACTACATGCATAGGCATAAGACTTGACAGTCTACTCCTTAGGTTCAATTTTTTTTTCCAGCGTTAAAACTTTTCTACTCCCTATGGAAAGTTGTTTGCTCGGGACGAGCAAACGAGTAAGTATGGGGGTATTTGAAAACTCCAATTTTATCTTTACTTTTATATAGTTTTTATTCAGTAATTAAAGAGATTATAATTATATTATATTAATTTTGTACCGATCACGTTCTTTTCTTATTTTAGGTCAAACTATGCTGCCAATAGAATTTTGACGTTTACAGGATTGATTAGGAGACAAAGCTGGACAAAAGTCAAAAAATCACAAACTACAAGCCCCTATCACGGGCATGACCTATTGGTCACGGGCATGACAGGCAGCCGTGATCCCGGCACATGTTCCATAGTACATCTCCACGTTAGTTAAAATTGCACGCCTATAGGTTCCGGGCGTGACCATTCTGACATGGGCGTGACAACCAGGCGTAACCTGCAGATGACGTTCCAGCCCTCGACTCCACGTCAGATTAAAGTTACACGCCCCTGTCACGGGCATGACCTATTGGTCTCGGGCTTGAATTCAAGGCGTGAAATCAAGATGTTCCGCGTTTAATGATGTAGTTTAATATCCTGATGATTTTTGCCTTACACGCCCTAGGTCACGGGTATGTCCATGGGGCGTGACCCTTCAACAATGGCCAGAATTACTCCCGTCATTTCTGCTTCCCGTCATTTCCAGCAACCGACAAGACACGCCCTAGGTCACGGGCATGACCCGCCACTAAACAATTTTTGGCAGTTTCCCTCCAACGTTCCCTGAACTTGAAGACAACGGTTCTGAACCTTGCACTCCCTAGGTCACGGGCGTGACCTAGGGCGTGACAATCCAGCAAACCTGCCTATAAATTTCAGACAGCTTCAGATGCTAAGGGGTCGAATTTTGGGGTGGAATTCTTGTATTTTGCTGCTTTATGTATTCTTTTATTTCCTAATCTAGATTACTTTTGTGTAAGCTTAAATTCTAGTTGTTTTTATTTCAAGCATGTCTTTCCCCACCTTATTTTGTAATTCCCTAATCATGATGAGTGGCTAAATTTCATTTAGTACTTGATCATGATGAACCTTGGAATAAAATAAACTTTTCATTTTCTTTCAAAAATGTCTTGTTCTTTATCTTGCTCACCAATGATTTATCTTTGAATTATATTTTGTCGAATTCATATTTCGCGGATATATTTTTTGATCTAAGATCCATATCTTAAATGACTGAGAGATTGCGGATATGAGGAGATCACTCAAGGATAAAAGGAGTTGCATGCACTGCTTGAGAGTGGACGACATAAATCTTACAGATTGGAGTCAAATCCAATAGTGGGGTTCACCGCCTAAAGCAATCTTAGGGGTTTCGACTGGCCGAGAGGTCTTAATCGATCAACATAAGGTTAGTCAAAATCATGAGCACGAGAAAGGCGCATTTGTACTGTAGGAACCTCCACGGTCGGGTGAGTAAATTTAAGAACTCGCATTACTTTAATTTTCAAGAATGTTTATTTTAGTCCAAGGGGATTCTAGATCAAGTGCTAGCTTCCCCAACATTGAATTTCTCTTCCTTAGTGTAACGTTTCTGTTTCCGTTATAAACAAAAACATATATTTTCGTCCGATAAAATAATAGCTCTTTCTTGTGAGTACAAGTACTCAACAAGCCCCGAGTTGAAATATGACACTTGATTCTATACTCCGAACGATAGGTATACTTGCCTCATCGATTGGAAACACACGTTAGCGTGGAGAAAATAAACATCAGTCCTCATCCTCGACCATGCACATGTTCCCGTCCTCGTGGAGCTAACGGAGGAAGGGAAGGAGGAGCATTCCCACCTAGCTGTGGGAAGTGATGTCGGATGTGGCCCGGTTGGTTGCATTGGAAGCAGACTCATTCGTATTTCTCCCTAGGCTGCAGGTATTATAGTTGTGGTGGAGGTCGTTCTAGCTACGGTGTCGGACGCTCCATCCTGAAATTCTGACGGAAGCGACCTCCGCCTCTATTGTTTCCTCTTCCCTGGTTGTCCTACATCCTTTTATAACTTGGGCCAGCCTCCATTACACCATCCGCGGGTCTCTTATTACTCCCCAAATGATCTGCCTACAACATTTTTTCCATGTTGATGATCTCAGCTAGACTCGAGTCTACTATAAATAAAAGCGCTTGACTCAGGGATCTCGCAAGCCTTTGTAAAATCGCTTTTCATAGCCTCGGTCATCCAGTTCATAGACATCAGCGAACCTAGCGAGATGTTGAAACTCCCACTGATATTTAATGATAGACTTGGATCCCTACTTCAGCTGCAAGAATCTTTCATCGAGTTCGTCTCTAGCGGTAGACGGGATGAAATGTTCCAAGAAAGCTTCCAAGAACTCAGTCGAACTAATTTCCGTATAAACCCGGCCCTGGAAGGTGGAGCCCATAAGGGACTTCCACCACCTCTTAGCCTGCAGTTCCAGGACAGACACTGCTAATGTCAAAGTCATGCTGGTTGGATAACGTATTCCTACCAACAGCTCCTGCACTGTATCAATCCATTCTTCTGTATGCATGACCTACTATATCCTAAGGTGGTAGAGGGAGAGAGAGCTCAGAAAGTGCTCAACCAGCTTGAGCCCGAAGCCTGTTGTTGTACTGCGTCATGTTGAGAACTAAAGGCATCCAGAATAGTCGTGAGCGTCTGTCCCAACTCTGATTGTTGGAATTGAGTGGGTACGGAAGTGGAGGGAATGCGCCCTACTTGCTCTACTTGTGATGGGATCTACACGTAAGGTACAAACCAATGGTCAGGTTGGCTAATCACAAAGTAGAAATTGGACATACTTAGTGTGAATTACATATGCTCACACCACTTCTTCCGCTAAGTCAGTTTGTCCCCAAACTGACTAATCGAACGGGGGTGTCCCATTGTTGAATGATTTCTTTAGTTCAAGATTGCAGCAAGCTGATACCATTTGTAAGACCCCCCTCCTGGAACATACAACACGGCATGAGGGGAGTATTATGCTCAGAACAGCCACCTTGCGGTAGTATTAGCACACGGGCTAACCTGTACTACAAGACGCCTATCCTGCCGGCTAAACATATCATCCATTCAAACCCAACATAAGAATAAATATAAGTCAAATGCACACTAGTATATAGGTCCGAAACAATACATCAAATTAAAGAAGCAACTAAGGCTTCTATAATATCAGAGTATAACATGGTGAAAAGGCTACAATATGAATCTCTCACAGACTCACATCAGTCACTGACGGTAATGACGGTACCGTCATATCAGTCCATGTCTCCCTGGCATGGCTGTCCCCCTGTATAACCTGCTGCTACTCTATCTGCTGGGTTCCCTCCTAAAAAGGAAGACGTGGAAACCGTTAGTCATAAATACTAAGTGGATATCACATCCGCTCCCCTGGCGACTACTTGGCAACAGGCGGATAAAGGAACAAGGGTACAATATAGATATATAAATAGTCGTACAAACATGTGGAATAGGAGTAAATAATATCAGTGTATATCAGAGTAAATACAACAAATGAGTAAACAATCTACTCTAGTAGTTTTATCATCAACAACAGTATAAAATATAGAACTACGACAGAAAGTAACTCAACTTATATGAATGCGTATACAGGCATATAAGTTAAGCATCGGCTCAATAGTAAAGTAACTCATCGTATAAGAATGCTCATACAAACTTATACGACAAGGATAATGTGTATGTGATGTGATGTAACGATATGAATGCAATGTAATGACTCACTCATGCACACTCACATGCAACTGCTATGTCGACATAGACTTGTAATTCCCACTTTTTGAGCAGGTAGCTAACCTCTCAGGAGCCATCCGTCGTGGCCAGACGGTGATAGTGGAACAAGCTTTTCCACTACTAGGAGGGCATCCACACTACATGGCCTAGGACTCCATACACCTCAATGCTAAGAACATAACAACGGAGCTCACATCCGTACTAAGGCTAAGAGGGGTCTCGGGTAGATGAGCACCAAGAACACAGCTTAAACTAGCCTTTCATCGTGGCACGGATGGTGCCTCTGTGAACATATCACCAAAGGACCAAGGCCAACCGTCCACTGGCACGGAGGGTGCCTCGGGAAGTAAGCACGGAGGGTGCCTCGAGAAGTAAGCACCGAGAACCAAGGCCTAGCCGTGCAAGTCTATCTATCTACTCCCATCGGTGTGATGACTAGCGAGCCCATAGACCTACCACACTATCCTTAACCCAGGATTATGACATCGCGTGTCAACTCACACCACATGCAATTTCATATCTAAGGGCTCCACGATGAGACCCTTATAATTATTCACATCCCATGCTCAACAGAACGCAAGGACTCCACACTGAGTCCCTCATCAACATGTCGTTTTAGTGCGAAAACACACTTTCACTTACAAGCTTTCCACATATCCATACCCCACCAGGGTTTATTGTCTACTCGGGTGGCGAGGCACCTTATACAATTTACCAAACTCACACTGCTACCTAAAGGGAGTCACGACACTAAGCAGTGGACCACTTTACACCTTTCCTTATTTAATGCTTCTCATGGCCATGCATCACACTTTTCCAGTTTATTTTAAGGGTCAAACATCCACCAACCGTTATGCTTCCATTGCCGAAATCTCATCAACATAAGTTAGTTCAGCCATTTCATTAGCATGAGTACACGATTTACTCGTTCATTGTTAAGTGTTACATCTTGTCCCAATCTATTCCATTTCACAAATTATGATCATGCCCAATTATGTTTCCAACCATTTGTTTATCACATTTCCATAAGGACAAATTCACCAAAAACCCCAATGAATTTTATAACCAATTCTCTACTCAAACCAAGCCCAATACTATACTAACACGAGAGCATTAAGTACAAGGAGTTGACCGTATAGCTATTCGACCAGACATTACTGTGTCTACCAGACTCGTATGAAGGCGCGTAACCATTCATTGGAAAGGTATTTACAGTGAATACAACTTTTGTATTCGTTCCATCACCCAGATCAGACCGTAAGGTACTCAAAATTAGCCTCGAAGTCTGTCGTGTACAGGAAACAGATTTCTGCACGAATAGAATATCAGACCAGCAAGTTTGATTGGGCTTTACTATGGATATATACCTCGCATGAAGACGTGTAACCATCCATTGGAAAATTATTTCCAAGTGCTACCACTCTTGTGTTTAGCTGAAGGACCAGATCCGGTCGTATCATGCCGGAAAATGGCCTCTAAGTTCGTTGCAAGCAAAAAATAGATTTCTGCGCCCATCTTAAATCGAAATGAATGACATTGGTTCATCTTCCTCCTCCAACCGATATTCCCAAACCATATCAAGAATTCCTCCTCCATTATTCGCCCTCAAAAGGCCAACTATCTTCACGAAATCAAGCCCTCATTTTCACATAGAAGGAAGGAGTGGTCGAAGACGTCTTATCTCTATTACACAAGTCCTAGCATGGCCTCTTCCTAGAAAACTCCTCCTCATGAATCAAGACACTTTTGAGTCGATATCTCTCCTAGGAATAACTAGATATCTAGCACAAAGGGAGAGGGTAGGAAGCTCGCCTTGTTTCCGACGGTTCCGGAATTTCTGGTCATGGATCTAGTCATTCTCCTTGGCAGCATTGTAACGACCTGGGAGTACCACGACATCGCCCTACCCATCAGCAGCCCAAGGTTTAGAGCTCAGAGGCCCACTGTGTAATAGTGTAGCTTGTCTCACCTCAAGGCGCCATGGTGGTATAGCCGGAATCTGCAAGTCCTGCAGGCTGTACACCCCAACCAAATCTCTGTGACTCTTTCTCACTACGGAAGGTTGTTTCCACGGGGTTTTGCACCTGCAACCTTGATAAGAATCTCTTCCACTGGTTGGTCGGTCGATGCTGTGGTCCTCCCAGCTCGTTACATGCATGACTTTCTCTCTTCGTTAGCGGTGTTCTTCCATGGAAACGAATGGATCTTCATCCAGAAATCTCCGACTCCGACGACTACTACTCTCCCACGGTTTCACATAGTTATGGCTTCAGCAAGATCGACAAGCGATGGCTAGGGTTTGGCTCTTCCATTTTATAATAAGGGATTAGGTTTAACTCACTTGCCATGTGTCGTCGTATTAGTGGACCACACATTTTTACCAATATTAAGCCTTATTTGAAGTGACCGATCCAAAGAAATCATCCAGCATGAATCTTGAAGCCCGGTTCAACCCGCCTACACAAGCCAGCGAATTCTGCCTGGGCCGAAAAACACACAAGTAAAATTCGGCGAGTATCATGCTTCATACTCGACCAATCGACGGATATAGCTGGGTATACTCGACGAATTCTTCATTGTTGTCTCTGAATCGCTTAAGTGATAATCGACAAATTCATCGAATTTCCTTAGTGATATTCGACAAATTCCCCTTGATCAAAAATACAACTTCTATGTCATCGAATTCCCTCAATGATATTCAACGAATTCGTCGAATATCATTAGTGATATTCAACGAAATACACTTAAACTATTTCTCCAAATCCAGGTGTCGAGTGCGTCGAGTATCATACAATGATACTCGACAAATAGTCATCATGCTCAAAGAATTTGTCAGATATCACCAGCGATATCTGACAAATTTCACTTAGCCTTTTAACCATTATCCTAGTGTCGAGTGTGTGGAGTATCTGCCAGCGATACTCGACGAATAAGGATCAAACTCGACGAATTCGTCGGATATCCTCAGCGATATCCGACGAATTTCACTTAGATTTTTCGTCCAATGATATTAGATGAATTCGTTGAATATCCCTGATGATATCCGAAGAATTTCCCTTGGCCAATTTCCCTTAGTGAAAGATATGGTACCTAAACACCTAGAGGGGGGGGGTGAATAGGTGACCTAAACCTTTTTGAAACTTACTTGGCATCAAGACAGTTATCTCACAGAGTTTTACAGTTAACAGCAACAACAGAATATAAACAGTTAATCCACAGCACAGCACAGCACAGCAGACACACAAATTTATAGTGGTTCCCCAATCTTTGGGTACATCCACTTTCCCCCTTCGCCTATCTAGCAGTGTACTAGATTCGGCCAACCTTCTCCACTATCTCAGAACCCAACAAGGTTCCTACACCTCAGGCCCAAAGCCTTACACTCAGCCACTAAGGCCTACACTCAGCCACCCAGGCCTACACTCAGCCAATTAAGGCCTACACTCAGCCACCCAGGCCTACACTCAGCCAATTAAGGCCTACACTCAGAGTTCTTCAACTCCTACACTCAGGCAACCAAGCCCTACCCTCAGCCTTTATAATATAGGCTTACAATTCTCTCAGATCCAATGGATCCTACAAGTTAAAATTGAAATACAATAATTAACTCTACAACTCAGAAAATAAGAGAGGAGTTGAGAGTTTCTTGAAGAGTTCTTGGAAGAACTCAGCTAGATCCAAACTGACTTAGCTTCCTTCAAAGCTTCTTAAGTTAGAACTGAATTAGTCTGAATCCTCTGCAGTTGATCCTTGACCTCTGCTTCTTGAGATCCAGAAGATTCTGAATCCTTCTTCTCAGCCTTAGTTCCAAAGACTGAATTCTTGATTGGAGCTCTCTCTCTCCAACTTCTTAGATCTGCAGTTGGACTGCCAGATCTTCTTGTGTTGATCCTCTGTGTATCACTTTTCAAACACTTCAATTATTCTCACTACTTGTAATAACAACAATCATCTGTTTCTGTAAACTATGGGTGCCTATTTATAGGCTTCCTTCATGGTAACCGGCTGGTCCGGTTCATAACAGACTTCTGATTTCTCTGACAGTTGCTGTAGACCGGCTGGATCGGCAGCTGTCATATCAACCAGTCACTTCTTGAAATTTTCTAACTGTCAGATAGTGTCGAGACTTTCTGTTCTTAAGTGTCGACACTTATAGACCAAGTGTCGACACATGTTGTGTAAGTGTCGACACAAGTCTACAAGGTCTCGACACAATTCCTTGTATGTCTCGACACAGATACTTCTGCATGTGTCGACACTGAAATTGAGTGTCGACACAAGTACTTGTTCTTCATTCTTTAACTGTATTCTTCTAAGTGTCGACACATCTCCTTTGTGTCGACACATTTTCATGTGTTGAAAC
Source organism: Platanthera guangdongensis (assembly GCA_039583875.1). Lineage (NCBI taxonomy): Eukaryota > Viridiplantae > Streptophyta > Magnoliopsida > Asparagales > Orchidaceae > Platanthera > Platanthera guangdongensis. The sequence goes on from CM077167.1 coordinate 90,803,337, forward strand.
TGTCAAGTGTCGACACTACTTCTTGGTGTCGACACAAGTCTTCAATTTTGTTTCCTCAGCTGAGTGTCGACACATCCCCTTAGTGTCGACACTTGTACTTAGAATATTTTGTAAACTTTTCTGTTTTTTGCTAAGTGTCGACACAGCTCCTTGTGTCGACACTTTCTTCAAGTGTAGAGTCTTCAACTAAGTGTCGACACATTGTGCTGGGTGTCGACACTTTCTTCAAGTGTTGACTCTTCTGGTTGTGTGTCGACACATTGTGCTGAGTGTCGACACATACTTCAAGTGTTGACTCCTTTGAGTGTGTGTCGACACATTGTGCTGAGTGTCGACACATTCTTCATATGTTGACTCTGCTGTTTGAGTGTCGACACATTGTGTTGAGTGTCGACACTTGTCCTTAGTCTCTGCAGAATTTTGCTGAGTGTCGACACAACTCCAAGTGTCGACACTTTCTGGTGTAGACACAGCTCTTCTGGGTGTCGACACTTCTGCTAAGTGTCGACACAGCTTTTCTGCATACTTTTTCACTGAGTGTCGACACAGCTCCAAGTGTCGACACTTTCTGTCTGGTGTCGACTCTTCTTCCCAGGTGTCGACACAATTACTCCAAGTGTCGACACTACTTGTCTGGGTGTCGACACAAGCTTTCTCAAGTGTCGACACTTTCCCTCTGGGTGTCGACACATGGACTTAGAAACTTTTAGCTTCAGTCCAGTGAATACCTAACCTGCACAAGTAACTCAAACAAACATCAAATACATTATGATGTATATCATTGAGTTAGGTGAGGCTTCTTCAAATCAGGTACATTTGACCAATGTACCCAACAATCTCCCCCTATTTGGAGAAGTCATAACCCTTAGTCAATGATATACACCACTCATAATTAAAACTTAGAGAATGATGTAAAGCAGGTATATATCAACAGGGTAAACTTAAACATGTAATAAAGCACACATGTATACTCATTCAGCATTACAGAACAAACAGAAATTAGACACATTCTTCTGAACAATCATGAAATATATTTATCAAAAATTGTTCAAACATTGTTTTTAATACATTTTCAATGATTTACAAAAATGTGTAGATGTAACAGATTACAACATTCTTCAGTCTAATCTTAGTCTAATTCTGATCAGGTTCTTTTATAACTATGCCTTTCCCAGCTTGTACTTTGGCCTTTACAGCAGCAGCAGCAGCAGGCTCAGTATCAGCAGTCTTCTTGCCTTTGGAGTCCTTCTTCTTTTGCTCTTCAGCCTTGATTTTCTGCCTCTCAAAATAATGATAGGGCTTAGGAAAGTACTTGTTAGGCTCCACAGCTGTAGGAGGTAGCTTTCCTAACTTAGCCTTCCTTCTATACTGGATAATGGCTTCCTGCCTAATCTCATGCTTCCTCCATTCTGCTTCTGAGAACCATTTGTTCCTCTCATGTGCATTGTCCTTGGCTGCTTTCCAGGCTGTGAGAATGATGTTCCTAGAAGTAGGGCTCCACTGTTCAAAATCTGGTTTTTGCTCAGCTAGTTCCCTGAACTTCTTCTTTGACAGCCTTGTCTCTTCTTCTTTGTCCATAGCCTCTTGCATAGCTGCTGTAACAGGTTGAACAACCTTTTCCAGAACAACATTAGGCTTTCCAGTAGTTGGACTATACATTGTGCTTACTTCTGCATGAACCATGTCAAAATCTGGAGGTGGATAGATCACCTGAGCTACTTCCTGTTGCTCACCTCCAAGATATGCACTTTGAATACCTGATTCAGCTACATTATCATCATCACACAGGGGAGGATAGCCCAGTGTAGCTCTGATGGAGTTAGAAATCCATTTGGCATGGTCAGAGCTAGCTTTGACTAACACCCTCTCCCCCTTTATGACTTCTTGTTCAACATGGTCTCTCACATCATCCTTTTGGAATCTGATCTGACTGTCCAAGTACCTGATGCCATCCTTAAAGTAAGGTCTAAGCTTTGTAAGCTGTTCAGAGATGACCTTCTGTGAATCCTTGATTGCAGTCTTGACAGCAGCAATTTCATCTTGAAATGCTTTATCAAATTCTGCCTTTGCAGCAGCAGATGATGTGGAAGGTTCAGCAGTCTTAGTCTTTAGTTCAGTGACTATAGCATTGTGAGATGCAGTCAAATTATCATTCATTCTTAATTGATTTTCCAGCAAATAGCCTTGTTTCAATGCTATATCATCTACCTTTTCTTTTATCTGTTCTTGATGTTTAGCCAGGTACACCACTGCATTTCCACCCTTGTGGAAGCATTCATTCATTTCCTTTTTATTCAGGTTCATCTCAAACCTTATTGACTTGATGTCTTGAGCTAAGTCAAATTGTAAAGACTTGTGGCCTTCATCAATATACTTCTCTATGGCCCTCCTGTGCTCATCCAGCTTAACTTGCATTGCTACCATTAATCCACTGTAATCAGTTGATGGAGCTTGTTGGACTAGGGAGTGTTGAGCAACAGTTTGTAGAGCCTTCTTGTAGCTCTGACTCCTTCTTTTGAATACAAAGAATTGCTTCTTCTTAGCTTGTTCAGCCTCATCTTCCTCAGACTCTGAAGTACTGGCTATATTCACCCTATCCTTAGGGCTTGATGGTTTTTCAGCTTGCACATCTAGTGCCTTCTCAGTGTCTAGCCTCAAAGGCTCATCCTGAACTTCCAAGTTCTCCCCCTCAACAGCAGCACCCTTCTCTTCAGCAGCAGCATTCTTGTCCATGTCAAAATCCTCTTGATCTAAATTAAGAAATAGATCTTCCATTGTATATTCAGGAGGTGACTGTGCAGGAGATGTACTGTGTTTATCAACTACTTTATCAGGAACTACTTCTTGTACTACTGATGTGTCTTGGAGAACAACATCTGGTTCTTGATTTGCTTGCTGAGTTTGCTGATGGACATCAGACAAATCAGAATCTATTACAGAAAAATCTAAAGTATTGAGGTCAGAAAGTACCTCTTGGATAATGAGTGTAGCTTGCTCACTCTCCAGTGTAGAGAGTTGTTCTACAGCTGGAGGCTCCCCCTGGCTTGGATCCTTTTGCATGGGGCTAGCTGTAGGCAGCTCCCCTTGGATTTCAGCTGTCTCTAGAGGAGCAGGAGACTTCTCTGCAGCCACATCTATTGGACTATCAGGAGTGAAAACAACTTGTTCTTCACTGCCTGAACTGCTGGAGGACTCCTGAGTTACATGAGCTATCTTCCTCTTCTTCTTTGGAGGTGAATCTTTCTTAGAAACTTGCTTCTCAGGGGTGGACAGTTCCTTTGACAGCACCATTTCCCACCTTGAGAAGATCCTCATGTCCATCTTTCTCATGTGGTTGATTTTGCTACCTACAGCAGTGCTCATGACCTCTGGTATTATACCAGCCAGGTAGAGACTAAGTATCCTGCCCAGATTGGGCTTCTTCAGACTTTCCTTAACTTTCTCAAACACAACCATTGACCAGTCTGTTTTGAGGTTGAAGATGATTCTGGTCATAACACTGAACATGGAGGCTGACACCCTGTCATGCCCTCCAGTCTTACTGAGTATTACTTTACCCACAATTTCTGACAGGAATTTTCCTTGGGTATTCATTCCTCTCCTGTTGAATACAGATCCTATCTTTAGCTTAGGATCTAGGCCACACCAGGTAAGTGCTTCCCTGGTCTTAGATGTAGTCACTTCCTCTTCAGCTTGAACTTTAGGTAGCTGAAGTACCTTTCTCAGAGATTTGGGTGAAATCTTGACCTTGGTGCCATGCACACGTGATTTGATTCTGTAACCTGAGTCATCTACAGAAGCTCCATTAAGGAATTCAATAACTTCCTTCTTCCATATTTTGGTTGGTTCTGAAACCAGAAACTCCAATCCAGAATCGGTGACTAGGGTTACCACCGATTTGATTTCTTGATCACCATCGTCGAATGCGCCACGAACCAGTTCATACCCTTCATTGACATTTTCCTCAAGCTTGGGAGCCATTAGGGTTTGTAGAATTAGTCTTTAGAGAAGAGAAATGTCGACACAGTAGTTTGGTCTCGAAACTCTGAAAGCGTGTCGACAAACAAAAACAGAACCCTATTTATACCTTTCTTGTTTGAAGACGAACAGGCGGGATGGATTACTAAAGATGTGTCGACACTGTCAATAAGTGTCGACACTGACTTATAATGTCTCGACACTCATGTGTCGACACAAGTTTAGTCAACAGATTTTATGTGTCGACACTTGGTTAAGTGTCGACACCCCACTACTCGACATGTAGTCGAGACTTTACTTAGAAAATTCTGAGTAAAACTTAAGTGTCGACACCTCATTGAATGTGTCGACACATACTCGACATGTGTCGACACTAACATTCTGAAGTGTCGACACCAACTTCCTAGATGTGTCGACACCATTTTCCTGAAGTGTCGACACTTACTATTCTGTGTCGACATAGACTTGTCTATGTGTCGACACCTTTTTACTTAGCCAATTTTTAGTTCTGTAAACTTAGTCTAAGTTTATCATACCTAGTTCAATTTTGAACCTATTGAACTTAGCTTCTTCTAAGGTCTTAGTAAACATATCAGCTATCTGATTATCAGTTTTAACATATTCAAGTGCAATATCATTTCTTTCTACATGCTCCCTAAGAAAGTGATATTTAATCTCAATATGTTTAGTTCTACTATGAGATACAGGGTTGTTAGCTATTGAAATAGCACTTGTAGAATCACAGTAAAGTGGAGTTCTACTTACCTGAAATCCATAGTCTTCTAGCTGATGTTGAATCCACAGAAGTTGAGCACAGCAACTTCCTGCAGCTACATATTCTGACTCAGCTGTGGAAATAGCCACACTGGTTTGCTTCTTACTACTCCATGAAATGAGTCTTCCACCTAGGAATTGACAGGATCCAGTAGTGCTCTTTCTATCTTCTTTGCATCCTGCAAAGTCTGCATCTGAATAGCCTGTTAGATCAAAATCTCCATTCCTAGGGTACCAGAGGCCTAGATAGGGAGTGCCCTTTAGATATCTCAAAATTCTCTTGACTGCAGTCAAGTGAGACTCTTTAGGGCAGGCTTGATACCTGGCACAAACACATGTAGCATACATAATGTCAGGCCTACTTGCAGTCAAGTACAGTAGGGAGCCAACTATCCCTCTATACAAGGTTTCATCTACAGGTTTCCCTGCATCATCCTTGCTTAGAGACATACTTGACCCCATAGGAGTCTTCATGGTACTGGAGGAATCCATACCATATTTCCTTATGAGTTCTAGGGTGAACTTGGACTGACATATGGATAAACCATTTTCAGTCTGTTTAACTTGGAGACCCAAGAAAAACTTCAGCTCTCCCATACTACTCATCTCAAATTGACTTTGCATAAGCTTGGCAAACTTTTTGCAAAGGCTACTTTCAGTAGACACAAATATAATGTCATCTACATATATTTAGACAAGTATGACTTTGCCTCTAGATTCCCTAAGAAATAGAGTCTTATCTATTTTCCCCCTTGAGAACTTGTTCTCAATGAGGAAACTAGATAGGGTTTCATACCAAGCTCTAGGGGCTTGCTTTAACCCATATAATGCTTTCCTAAGTCTATAGACATAATGAGATAAAGTTGGATCAACAAAACCTGCAGGCTGCTCCACATAGACTTCTTCTTTCAAATTACCATTTAGGAATGCTGACTTGACATCCATTTGGTATACCTTGAATCCTTAATAGGTTGCATAGGCCAAGAACATCCTTATGGCTTCCAGTCTGGCTACTGGAGCAAAGGTTTGATCAAAATCAATACCTTCTTCTTGCCTATATCCTTTTGCAACCAATCTTGCTTTATTCTTAATGATGACTCCTTGTTCATCTAACTTATTCCTGTAGATCCACTTTGTTCCTATCACATTGTGATCTTTAGGTTTAGGAACCAGGTCCCAAACCTTGCACCTTTTGAACTGATTAAGCTCTTCCTGCATTGCTTCAGTCCACTGTGGATCTTGTATAGCTTCTTCAAATTTCTTTGGTTCTATTTGAGACAGAAAACTTGAATATACTACAGCATTCTGATTTCTGCTCCTTGTCTGAACACCTTGTCTTGGATCTCCAATAATTAGCTCTACTGGATGATCTCTTAGATGCCTGTTGGCTGGAGGCATCCTTACTTCTGGTTGAACTTCTTCAGCATCTTCATCAAGCTGAGTTCCTTGTACTTCTTCAGCTCCTGGTACATGTAGTTCTCCCCCTGGACATAAGCCATCTTCTTCTACTTGCTGTCTTGCAGCAGGTACATCTTCTATGGTTAGCTTGTCCATCTTCTTAGTAAGACCTGTGGGGCTGCATACATTGCTAGACAACTCATTGTTAATTAGTTGTGTCTCATCAAAAACTACATGCACAGACTCCTCTACAACTTGTGTAGTCAAGTTGTAGACTCTATAAGCCTTACTATTATTGCTGTACCCAACAAACACTCCCTCTTGGGACTTGGCAGCAAACTTAGTTAAGTAAGACTTTCCATTGTTAAGTATGAAGCATTTGCAACCAAAAATCCTGAAATAGGATAGGTTTGGTTTCCTGCCTTTCACAACTTCATAGGGGGTCTTGTTTAACCTTTTAGTGATGGTAGCCCTATTTATCACATGGCATGCAGTGTTAACTGCTTCAGCCCAGAAATATTCTGGCAGTGATGAATCACTTAATAGGGTTCTACCAGCCTCTATCAAGGTCCTATTCTTCCTTTCAGCAATGCCATTTTGCTGAGGTGTTCTAGGTGAAGAGAATTCTTGAAATATCCCAAAATCTTCACACAGTTTTGTCATGCTTTCAGACTGAAACTCAGTACCATGGTCACTTCTAATTTTGACCACTGTACAGTTCAATTCATTCTGAATTTGCTTAACAAAGCTATAGAAGACACTAGGTGTTTCAGATTTCTGCCTTAAGAAGAACACCCAGGAAAACCTTGAGTAGTCATCAACAACTACAAAGGTATAGACCTTCCTACCTAAGCTGTGAACTGGCATTGGACCAAATAGATCCATATGCAAGAGGTATAAACACCTCACAGCATCTTTGTTGTTTAAGCTTCTAAAGGTGGATTTAGTCTGCTTGCCCTTTTGACAAGCTGAGCAAATGCCATCTTTGACACACTTAACTTGAGGACCATTCCTCACTAACTCTTTGCTAAAGAGTTTGCTAATAGTCTTGTAGTTAAGATGAGCTAGCCTCTTGTGCCACTTGACACAATGAGAGACTGTCTCATCAGCTACAAGACAGACAGGAGAACCATTGTTCTCAATCATAATGTCTAAACAGTAGACATTCCTCTTTCTATATCCTGTCAAAATGATCTCTTGATCACTTGACCTCTTGATATGACAACCATTTTTAACAAATGAGATGTCATACCCTACATCACTTAACTGACTTATACTAATGAGGTTGTGTTTCAACCCTTTAACATAAGCCACTTGAGTAATGGTAACAAGGTTTGAAGAGATGTTACCAAACCCTTTGATGATTCCTTTTTCAGAACCACCAAAGGTCACTTTAGGACCATTTTTGATTGGAATGTAGTCCTTCAGTAGTCCCCTAGTTCCAGTCATGTGTCTGGAACATCCACTATCCAAGTACCATGTAGGGGTATGGCCACTTGGATTCACCTGCAAAACAAATTAATGAACCTTAGAACCCAAAGTAAACTTGGGTCCTTGGTGATTGTTAGTTTGCAACTTGACAACAGCTACCTACTGGCTTTCCACCAGGTAGCTTGCTACTCCCAATGGCACTTGCATTGTGCCAACAGTCCAAGGCAAAGTGGCCAACTTTGCCACAGCACCAGCATTCAAACTTGTTGTACCTTTGCTTAGGTACAACCTTTGCTGTCTTGACTACAGCAGGCTTGTTGAATGTTGGGGCTTTGCCCTTGGACTTGGACTGGACTGAACAGTCCCTGCAGGTCTAACAAAACCTAGTCCAGCTTTCCTTTTTGATGAACAAATTCATCAATCAAGGGTAGCACTGATTTAGGTTTTGAAAACCTGGCAGCAAGTTCTTTCACCTTCTGAAGATTGATCTCCAGTCTCTTAATTTGATCATTTTTATAAGTGATAGTTCCCATCTGAATCACAGTGATGTGTTTCAGCCTGGCTACCTCATTGAGCTTTTGATCAAATTTCTTCTCAAAATCTGTTGCAGCTGCCTTGAGATCAGCAATCTCCTTTGCCTGACTTTTGGCTAGGGTCTTGCTTTTCTTATAGGCTTGCAACAGTACTTTATATTCATCTAAGAGCTGATGAATATCTCCCTCAGATTCAGAAACACTTCCATCACTTGATGAAGATGAATCTGACTCTGAACTAGAACTGGAATCTGAACTTTGAGTTGGACTTTGTACCTGACTAGGTCCTGGCTGCTCCAGGATTTTGGTACTTTCAGTCAATGCCATCAGTCCTTGGCACTGACACTCTTCTTGTTCATAGATTGATTCCAAGATCTGCATAAACTCTTCTTCTTCTTCAGCAAATAGCCCTATGTAGGCTTCAGCATCTGTCTCAGTGTCTGAAGAAGAAATGTCTGAAAGAGTCTTCTCATTCTTTGCAACAAAGGACTTCTCCTTCTTTCCTTTGAAGTGAGTCTTCTTTTTGTCACTGGATTCTTTTCTTCTATCAGGACAATCTGCAATAACATGACCCTGTCTATTGCAGCAGTAACACACTATCTTAGACCCAGTTGCCTTACTAGTCTTTGTCTTTTTCTTGTCCTTCTTTGAAGGCTTCTTCTCCTGATACTGGACTTCTTTCCCTTTGGAAAATGAAGGTCTGGACCTCCACTGTTTCTTCTTCAGGAATTTCTGAAAATGTCTGGTGAATGCAGCAAAGTCTTCATCACTTTCACTGCTTGTAGACTTTGTGCTAACAGACTCATCAGATTCTGATTCAACTACCTCTGGAGGAGGAGTTGATGACTTAGTCCTGCCTTTTCTAGGTACTTCTGACTTGAAGGCAACAGTCCTTTCCTTGTGCTCAGTCCTTGTTGATTTTTCTTCCTCTTTTCTCACTGACAGCTGCATCTCATAAGACAACAACTTGCCAAACAGTGTGGGAGGAGGAATTTCTCCCAACTTTGCCATTTCTCTGATGGCACAGATCTTAGTGTCCCAATCTTTGGTTAGGGACCTTAAGAACTTATCATTCAATTCATAGTTAGTGAACTCTCTTCCATAGGACATGAGTTCATTAACAATTCTATAAAACTTCTTGTAGCATTCAGTGATGCTATCTCCTCTTCCTTGCCTAAAGCTCTCATATTCTTGATTAAGCAAGGACTTCCTATCTTGCCTAACTTCTTCAGAACCTTCCATATAGACAATGAGGGTATCCCACATTTCTTTTGCTGTTTTACAGTGAATTAGGTTCTGAAAAGTTGCATCATCAATGGCACTTACTATTATGTTTTGTGCCCTTTTGTCCATAGTGGCTAGGACAATTTCATCCTTGGTCATCTCAGAGAAATCCTTTGGAGTCCTCTGATTTGCATCCAATACTGAGATCTTCATGGGCACATATGGCCCCTCTTTGACTGTGATGTAGATTCTAGGGTCTGAGGCCTCCATGAATAGCCTTACCCTCTCTTTCCAGATTCCAAAAATCTCCTTTCTGCATATGGGCAGTTTCATTGAACCCAATTCCTTGTGATTCTCTGAAGACCCCATGTTTCTTGATTTTCTTGAAACTGTGTTCTGACTTATACTGAGTCTGCCAAACTAGATCTCCTCAGACAGTTAGTCCTTTTTGAGGAACCTGGCTCTGATACCACTTGAAAGATATGGTACCTAAACACCTAGAGGGGGGGTGAATAGGTGACCTAAACCTTTTTGAAACTTTGTTGGCAGCAAGACAGTTATCTCACAGATTTTACAGTTAACAGCAACAACAGAATATAAACAGTTAATCCACAGCACAGCACAGCACAGCAGACACACAAATTTATAGCGGTTCCCCAATCTTTGGGTACATCCACTTTCCCCCTTCGCCTATCTAGCAGTGTACTAGATTCGGCCAACCTTCTCCACTATCTCAGAACCCAACAAGGTTCCTACACCTCAGGCCCAAGCCTTACACTCAGCCACTAAGGCCTACACTCAGCCACCCAGGCCTACACTCAGCCAATAGGCCTATACTCAGCCACCCAGGCCTACACTCAGCCAATTAAGGCCTACACTCAGAGTTCTTCAACTCCTACACTCAGGCAACCAAGCCCTACCCTCAGCCTTTATAATATAGGCTTACAATTCTCTCAGATCCAATGGATCCTACAATGTTAAAATTGAAATACAATAATTAACTCTACAACTCAGAAAATAAGAGAGGAGTTGAGAGTTTCTTGAAGAGTTCTTGGAAGAACTCAGCTAGATCCAAACTGACTTAGCTTCCTTCAAAGCTTCTTGAGTTAGAACTGAATTAGTCTGAATCCTCTGCAGTTGATCCTTGACCTCTGCTTCTTGAGATCCAGAAGATTCTGAATCCTTCTTCTCAGCCTTAGTTCCAAAGACTGAATTCTTGATTGGAGCTCTCTCTCTCCAACTTCTTAGATCTGCAGTTGGACTGCCAGATCTTCTTGTGTTGATCCTTTGTGTATCACTTTTCAAACACTTCAATTATTCTCACTACTTGTAATAACAACAATCATCTGTTTCTGTAAACTATGGGTGCCTATTTATAGGCTTCCTTCATGGTAACCGGCTGGTCCGGTTCATAACAGACTTCTGATTTCTCTGACAGTTGCTGTAGACCGGCTGGATCGGCAGCTGTCATGTCAACCAGTCACTTCTTGAAATTCTCTAACTGTCAGATAGTGTCGAGACTTTCTGTTCTTAAGTGTCGACACTTATAGACCAAGTGTCGACACATGTTGTGTAAGTGTCGACACAAGTCTACAAGGTGTCGACACAATTCCTTGTATGTCTCGACACAGATTACTTCTGCATGTGTCGACACTGAAATTGAGTGTCGACACAAGTACTTGTTCTTCATTCTTTAACTGTATTCTTCTAAGTGTCGACACATCTCCTTTGTGTCGACACATCTTCATGTGTTGAAACTGTCAAGTGTCGACACTACTTCTTGGTGTCGACACAAGTCTTCAATTTTGTTTCCTCAGCTGAGTGTCGACACATTCCCTTAGTGTCGACACTTGTACTTAGAATATTTTGTAAACTTTTCTGTTTTTTGCTAAGTGTCGACACAGCTCCTTGTGTCGACACTTTCTTCAAGTGTAGAGTCTTCAACTAAGTGTCGACACATTGTGCTGGGTGTCGACACTTTCTTCAAGTGTTGACTCTTCTGGTTGTGTGTCGACACATTGTGCTGAGTGTCGACACATACTTCAAGTGTTGACTCCTTTGAGTGTGTGTCGACACATTGTGCTGAGTGTCGACACATTCTTCATATGTTGACTCTGCTGTTTGAGTGTCGACACATTGTGTTGAGTGTCGACACTTGTCCTTAGTCTCTGCAGAATTTTGCTGAGTGTCGACACAACTCCAAGTGTCGACACTTTCTGGTGTAGACACAGCTCTTCTGGGTGTCGACACTTCTGCTAAGTGTCGACACAGCTTTTCTGCATACTTCTTCACTGAGTGTCGACACAGCTCCAAGTGTCGACACTTTCTGTCTGGTGTCGACTCTTCTTCCCAGGTGTCGACACAATTACTCCAAGTGTCGACACTGCTTGTCTGGGTGTCGACACAAGCTTTCTCAAGTGTCGACACTTTCCCTCTGGGTGTCGACACATGGACTTAGAAACTTTTAGCTTCAGTCCAGTGAATACCTAACCTGCACAAGTAACTCAAACAAACATCAAATACATTATGATGTATATCATTGAGTTAGGTGAGGCTTCTTCAAATCAGGTACATTTGACCAATGTACCAAACACTTAGTCTGTTCCCCTTCGATCCGTTGGGTATCACCCAACCCAACACTTCATCCAATGCACACGACACCTTTTTCCAGTCCACCCGGAGCATGAGTCAAGTCTCTTGACTCAGAATGCGCATGAGGGCCCTAGCATGAAATAGGATGTTACAACGAGTATCGCACTAGGACCAGCTCGTGATCAAAATATGGATCAGGGACCCCTGTTATAATGTGAAAAGGATCTTAGTCGACAAAAGGAGCTCTATCAACGTCATGTTCATTTCCACTCTCCAGAGCTTGAGACATACTAGAGAGCATCTCAGCCCCACAGTAGAGCCAATCTAAAAATTTAATAATTATCCCATCCCGCTTCAAGGAATGATCGCTCTCCCGGTCATATTGGGTGAGTTTCAAAAGTAGGCAATTCACTACATCTAGTTTGTAGTCATAAATTCTAGTTCCCCTTAAGGAGACCAATTCAATCCACCTTTGGAGCAATTCCATCCATCCCAAACATAGCTATGAAATTCCTGACCCTCAGAAGAATAAGTGTCGTTCATGAAAACAGGGGGCAGCCCGAACCTGCTACTTGAAGTAGACTCAGCCAGTGAAGGCGACCGCCCTCTGCATCAATAACTTCAATTTGCAAGATGAAACTTCTCTACAGCATGAGGAGCCCGTCAAAGGTCTACTGGAGGTATTGCGTGTTGGGTTTTGTTACCACAATAAACTTGATTTGATGAAGTCCCCCTAAAACTAAGGTGAATTATAGTTGTATTTGATGATGTTTGTTTGGATGTGCTTACAGGTTATAATTACCAAGTGTAGACCAATGTCAGTCTACAATGAGTCACCAAATACAAGACCATACAATGTATCCCTCATTGTGTGATCCATGGTGTTGACTCATGTGTAGCCTCTCTATTGGGACACACTTCATTCTCAAGTACTAAAATAATGGAAGAAAGAATAGTTGTATACCTTGAAGAAAATAATTTTGAGAAAGTAAAATTTTCTTAGTCCAATACTCGAGTAAGCCTTGGAGTACTCGAGTACTACTTATCTATGTCTCGAGTACTCAGAAATTTTTTAAGTGTTATACTCGAGTAACATTATTTAGTTCTCGAGAAGGCCATGCCCTGTCTCGAGAAGTCAGTGGACTAGTACTCGAGTAAGAAGAAGTCTTGTTCTCGAGAAGTCATGGTAGTTCTCGAGAAGTCTTACTATAGTTCTCGAGTAGTTTAAGTCTAGTAGTCGAGTATGTTTAGCCTATTAATCAAGTAAGCAGATATGCTAAGTCCAGTACTCGAGTAGTCCAAGCCAGTTCTCGAGAAGTAGAATTCATCACTCGATAATGCCAAAACTAGTTCTCGAGTAACATAATCTAATTCTCGAGTAAATTCCTTTGGTTCCTGAGAAGGGAGAATCTAGTTCTCGAGTAAAGTCCTTTAGTTCTCCAGACACCTGAATTAATTTTCCTTTAGTACTTGTTCTCGAGACCTTCATACTTTGGTCTCAAGAATCAGAAGTTGTTCTCGAGTTGTCACTCCTTCACTAGAGAATTGAAGATCAAAATTGCTGAAATTTTCGCCAAGTCCCGACCGAAGTGATTTCAAACTAACCTCGATTCTTATTGGTCCACGTATGCAGTCATTTATGATTATGGCCATTACGCTTGTCCTATAAAAGGTCTTATCAATTTCGACTAACCCTAACATGAAAAAATAAGTTTTCTGAATCGTTCTTTCATTCTAAATCGGTAAATCCGCTGCTCCTCATCGTCGTTCTCACCGCTGCTCTTCTCCGATTAAAGACGTTTAGAAGAAGAATCAATCAACAGATCAAGGGGTTTAATTTCTATAGATCTCTTTCTTGATCATGTTGATCTTAAGAGTTTCAGATCCAGAGATTTCGACAGTCTTCCTCGATCTATTCCTAACAGAGTTTTAACTTTCAAGAAGGAAGAAATCTGAAGTTCTCAGATCTGAAGTGAAGTTTGTTTTACTGTTATTGCAAATCTATTTCAATTCTTGTAGGAGATTTTGTCTCCGAGTTTTGTAGGAAGTTTTTCTTCCGAGTGTAGATCCCGTTTCAGGATCGAGTTGTAGGAGATTCTTCTCTGAGTTGTATGAGTTTTTACTCCGAGTTGTAGGAACATTGTTCCAAGTGGTAGGATTATTTTTAATCTGAGATTAGTGGAGTAGCCCAGTCTAGTGCATTGCTAGATCGGTGAGGTGGAAAGTGGATGTACCCAAGGTTGGGTAACTACTATAACTCTTGGTGTCGTCTGTGAATGCTTGGTTATTTTTTGTGCATCGTTCGCTAAATTTTTATTCCGCAAAAGAATGCACAACTCACCTATTCATCCCATCTAGGAGATTTAGGTTGACAACTTAAACATTTTCAATTGGTATCAAAGCGAGGTTGTTCATCAAAAGGTTAACACCTTGAACAGATCCGCCCCAAGTTGTCTTTTGAGTGTTTCAAGCATGGTAAGATCCAAGGACTCCACTAAGCTTCCAGTGTGCAATAAGGCAAACTTTCCCATGTGGAAAGAAAGAGTAAAGTTCTTCATGGAAGTTGTTGACCCCGCATCTTCATGATAGTGGAAGAAGGCCCTCATGTGCCTATGATCGCTTCCACTATTGATCCTACTAAGAAGGTGCCAAAGAAAGTGATGGACCTAACAAAGACGAGATTGCACTTGTCTCTCTTTGTTAGAAATGAACAAAAAACAAGCCGGAAGTGGAGCTAAAACAAACCGGAAGAGGTTTTAACAGAAACTTTATTATCTGAAAAAGGTATCTATTACAAAGGTATGCCCTCCCTTATATAGAATGGAGGAGAGATGAGAGAATACAAATAAGAGATGTGAGACTAAAAATTTACAGGACTAAGCGGACTATACAAAACAAACCGCACAAGCCGCGCGGTTAGACAGAAGGGCTAACTGCACGGCTACCATCAGAGAGAAAGAGTGACTGACAGGGTAGACCGCCAGACCGCCCGGTCTCCAAGCCGGCTGCGACAAACCGCCAGACTGCGCGGTCTTCAACCCGCCAAGACAGACCACCAGACCGCCCGGTCACCAATTTCAACACTCCCCCTCAAGTTGGAGCATATATACCGATCATGCCCAGCTTGTCGCAGATGTGGAAAAAGGAAGCGGACACCGGCTTGGTGAAGACATCTGCCAACTCGTTGTCGGAAGTGACAAATGGAGTGAAAATCTGTTTCTTCAATATTTCTTCCCGAATAAAATGACAGTCGACTTCTATGTGTTTTGTTCTCTCATGAAAGACCGGATTTTTGGAAATGTATATCGCGGCCTTATTGTCACAGAACATAGGAAGAGGATAGTTGTAAACCTCTCCTAAGTCAAGCACGAGAGCCCGTAACCACTTCAACTCACATGTAGTCGATGTCATGCTGCGATATTCCACCTCTGTATTAGACTTGGAAACTACAGACTGTTTCTTGCTCTTCCAACTCACAAGATTGCCTCCAACAAATGTGCAGAAACCTAATATCGATTTGCGGTCCCCTTTGTCATCCGCATAGCTTGAATCAGAGTAAGCTTCAACCCTTAGGTGACAATTCTTCTGAAATAGGAGTCCTTTCCCTGAAGCAGCTTTAATATACTCTAATATCCTCAGAGCAGATTGTAGATGACACTCCTTCGGAGCTTGCATGAACTAGCTCACCTTGCCAACAGCATAAGAGATGTCGGGTCTGGTTACCGTGAGATATATGAGCTTGCCCACCAGACGTCGATATCTCGTAAGATCGAAGAGAAGAGGCGAGTCATCTGTCCAAGTTTTGTCTTCTCCAGCAGCCATAGGACAACGTGCAGGTTTAGCACCAGTGAGTCCTGCCTCCTTTAAAAGATCAAGATGTAACACCCCAGTTTTTGCTTCAGGGTCAGTCTGCAGTTCTGGAAAATTTTTGGATTTCTGGAAGGAGGCACACGGCCTGCGACACGGGCGTGTCGCAGGGCGTGTCGAGGCCGTGTCGACACTCGGCCCAAGTGTCGACACTTTGTGCTCGACAGAGTGTCGAGAGTGGGGCACACGGCCTGCGACACGGGCGTGTCGCAGGGCGTGTCGAGGCCGTGTCGACACTCGGCCCAAGTGTCGACACTTTGTGCTCGACAGAGTGTCGAGAGTGGGGCACACGGCCTGCGACACGGGCGTGTCGCAGGGCGTGTCGAGGCCGTGTCGACACTCGGCCCAAGTGTCGACACTTTCGCTCGACAGTGTGTCGAGACTAGGGCACACGGCCTGTGACACGGGCGTGTCACAGGGCGTGTCCCGCCTGGTCGACGATCTTCGCTCGACGTTTTTCCGCGGTGTCGACACAAAGCCTGTCGACGGGTGTCGAGACTTGGCACACGGCTTGGGACACGGGCGTGTCCCAGGCCGTGTCACCTCTCAGGTTGGTGTTGGGGCCGTGTCGTTGGAGACACACGGCAGGCCACACGGCCGTGTCGCTGGGGACACGGGCGTGTCGGATTGAACACGGGCGTGTCGAATGCCCGTGTCTGATTCCAGGCGCGTCGATTTGAGACGGCGAATGAGGCACACGGCCCTGGACACGGGCGTGTGCCAGGCCGTGTTCGGCCCAGGTCTTCTGTTTTCCAGGCGAATCGCAGCCATTCTTTTTCTGGTTTTGGGATCTAACGGTTTCAGGCCATCTCCTGGGGATTTAAGTCCGAAGTTAGGGTTGCAGATCCTCACTTTTTTTCCAAGTCCTCTCTTTCTAAGATCTTGAGAAAACCTAGAGCAAGGAGGAAGAAGAAGAACTCTTGGGCTGTAGGAAGGGTTTCGGAGCTCCGAATCGCGAGCCGAGTCCGGATCCGTGAAGCTTGGAGCGTTGCGAAGTTTTCCATCTGGCTATTTTGTCATGGCAAAGAAGAGGAGTCGGAAGGTAACGACATCTCTCCTCTCGGTCTTTAGGATGCACGTTTTAGCATCATCTAGTTTTCTTTTCTCTAATTTTTTGGGCACCAAACTCTCAAATGAGAGGGGTTTTGGCTTGCCAAGTTTCAAGAGGAACTTCCGGGTCGATTGAGTCCGTCCCCGGCATATCTTTGCATTAGAGATCCGCTTCGCTAGTGGATTAGGCATGGTGGGTGAAGCCGTAGTCGCGACCGTTAGTCCGACTCGGTGATGTTGCATACGAACTAGGGATTCGTAGAGATTTCCGTTGCGGCAAGATGTCGTTTGTGTTGTGGTGGTGATTGTCCCGTTTGCTTGAAAAGAGTACATGTAGTCGAACCCGGACAAGGTTAGCTCCTCGTGGTGGTAGATGGTTTCCTTGACAAGGTTAGCTCCGTATGAGAATGGAGATGGTTTCCTTGGTGGACAAGGTTAGCTCCGTACGAGTTGGAGATGTTTTCCTTGGTGCGCGGGAACGCTGCGGTACAAAGAGGGATTGCGATGTGTTTAGTCTTGGTTGTGTTGTGCCAAGGCGTGGCTATGTCTCCGTGGTCGGCTGGCTATCCCGTGACATGTGCGTCATGTGTGGAGGGTGTCCCGGCGAGACTAGTCCCCTTCTGTGAGACTGACGAGAATGCCAAGCTTGGGGCAAGCCCGGGCAAAGAGGCCATGAGCGGGTGGGGTCCAGCAAGGCTTCTTAGAATCGGTCAGTCTGTGGTTGTTGGAATCCTGACATGAGACGTCAGAGCTTGCAGGCAAGCCCGGGCTAAGCCCACGAGCGGGTGGGGCCTTGGCAAGAATTCCATGTGGCGGCCTGTGCGCCGTGTGAGGGAGTTGTGTCTCCCTCAATGTTTGAGGCTTTATGCCAATTGGGGAAATGTGAGTACCCAACTGATGTGATGTTGTGCTAGATGCATACGGTGTAGGGTACCTTGGGTGAAGCCCGGGTGTTGCATTCATGTTGCATAGTAGGCCCTTTCTTTATATGCTCAACCACTAGAGAACATGTTTGTTGATTGAGACATCCAAGCATGTTTTAATGTTTTTCTATTTATAGAAATTTATATTGCATATGAAGTGCTGACTTGCAGGTTGGAGGGTTCCCCGGGGTCCGTTAGGGGCGGCCGGGAGGAGATGTGTTGTTACACAGTTTGAGGTCAGCCTTTGCTGACCCACGTTACTAATAATTTTTACAGGGCAAGGATCGCACACAGGAGCTAGCACGCCGGCCAAAAAGGCCTAAGCCCATGAAGTGTTTTCTCTTTTGTAGCACTACTTTTTGATGATGTATGTTTGAGACTATTTTGTCCGGATTGCATGCCGAGGTAGACTAGGAGTGCTGAGCACATTCATGTTTGATTGTACTGTTTACCTTTTGGACATTTGATGTAAGGCCTTAAGGCCATTTGTTTACTTTTTTGGGTTAGTGGATAACTTCTAGTTGTGCTTGGTTTTCCGCTATGTTGTGCAAGTGTTTTGAGTTTGGGTAGCTATATCAACTTTTAATACTAAAGCTGTGGCGTTCGTATGTTGTGGGGCCCCGGCCGGACCCATATTATACGTCCATTACAGGGGAGGTGTTACAATTTGGTATCAGAGCCAGGTTTGATTCAAGGTCAGTGCGTAGAGAAGTTATCCACATAAGAGTAACGCAGGACCATGAGTGTCCTTATGTTTTAGTCTTGAGATTGGAGACTAATCCCTTATTTCTTGTCTTCCTGAAGAGTGCAAGCAACGAGGCGGGCACTTCAAGAGCAAGGGATGATCTCTCAGCGAGCAGTGCTACTGCTCCAGGTCTTTTGGGCACGGGTGTAGACCCGGCCGACTTCTGCCGCATGCTTGCAGAAGCGATGGTGGCAGCTCAAGCTGCAGCAGCAGCTCAGGTGGCAGCCCCTGCTACACCAGATACGGCAACGGCCGTGCCAGGAGCAGGAGCCAGGCGAGTGGAGCCTTTGGCGGAGAGGGTAGTTGTCGGACATGGAGACCGACACATGAAGTATTTCCTGAGTTTCCATCCCCCGTCTTTCAAGGGTGTTGGAACGCCAACGGATGCGGAGGACTGGTGGGTTCGCATTCAAGAACTGTTAAGGGCGGCAGAGACGCCAGAGGAAAAGAAAGTTGAGTATGCGGCGTTCATGTTGGAAGGAGACGCCAAGTTATGGTGGGTGAGCCATAGCGGCCGCCAGTTTCCGGGACGCACCCCGTCAGTGGAAGAGTTCGGGGACGCTTTTCTTAAGAGATATATCCCAGTTTCAACTCGGTTGGCCCTGCAGAGGCAGTTTCTGCATCTAATGCAGCGAGACAAGACAGTGGATGAGTACGTGCAAGAGTTCACCCGTTTGGGTCGTTATGCGGGAACGACAATGGCGGATGATGTAGAGAGGGATAACCTCTTCTACCAAGGGTTGAGGGAAAATCTGAGACAACCCCTCATCTCCATGAAGAGGGCGGGATTTAATGAGCTAGTTGAAGCCGCCAGGAGTTTGGAGAATGATCTGGAGCGAACCCAGCGCCGTAAGGGTTTTACTCCCAAGAGCGGGGAAGGGAAGCCTTCCCAATCTCAAGGAAAATCTGATGGGAGTAGGTGGAGGAAGAAGCCTCACACTCCCAGATCTGGTGAGAGGAGCAATTGGACGCCTGGGGGTTCCCACTCTAGGGGACCGCCGACGTGCTACAACTGCGGGAAGGTTGGGCACATAGCCCGTACTTGTCAGCAAGGGGGAGCGGGGCAAGAGTCAAAGCAGGAGCAGTCTCTGCGCTCGGGCCCCAGTGCTGCAGAAAAAGGAAAGATGGCGGAGTCGAGCGCTTCTCGGTTCCAACCAGTGCAACCAAGGGCTTACAACCTTGGACAACAAGAAGCGATCCGCCAAACTGATGTGGTGACAGGTATGAAGAGAATTTGAGTTTAAACTTTGTGCTTCATCCTTTTAGACTTTTGTGTAATGTCTATGTTGTAGGCTTCGTGTTAGTTTCCGGATACCCCGCTAGGGTATTGTTTGATACGGGAGCATCGCACTCCTTTCTTGCGGAGAGCTTCATCCGGAGATTAGGAGTTGAGTCTTTCTCGTCGGGAGCAGAGCTGAAAGTACGCATGCCCAATGGGTCATCTATGACCACCGGGGCTAAAGGGCGCATTTGTTGGGAGCTTGACGGAGTTGTCTTCGCTCTGGAAGCGGCAGTGTTACCATTAGTGGAATTCGATGTCATTTTGGGCATGGACTGGCTTGCAGAGCAGCGCGCCAGTATTGATTGCCTTTCTAAGGTGGTGACCTTAAGGAGTAAAGGGCAAGCAGAAGTCAAGTTTGAGGGCCTTGGTGGAGTGGCCTGTTCCCTAATATCGGCCATGCAGTTGGTGCGGGCGGTTAACCAGGGTAGTGTAGTGCTTGTAGCGTTACTGGAGGTTCGTCTCTCCCAACTGTCTATTGAGGAAGTGCCTGTGGTGGCAGAGTTCAAGGATGTGTTTCCGGATGAACTTCCTGGAGCGCCTCCTCGGCGGGAAATCGACTTCTCGATCGAGTTAGTGCCGGAGGCTAGACCGGTGTCACGTCCTCCATTTAGGATGGCACCAAAGGAGTTGGCGGAACTTAAGGTTCAGTTACAGGAACTGTTGGAGCAGGGGTATATTAGACCCAGTTCTTCACCGTGGAGTGCACCGGTGTTGTTTGTTAAGAAGAAAGACGGTAGCATGCGCCTGTGCATAGTCTACCGAGAGCTTAATAAGTTGACCGTCAAGAATAAGTATCCGATCCCTCGGATAGACGACCTGTTTGACCAATTGGTGGGGTCAGTGGTATATTCGAAGTTGGACTTGAAGTCAGGATACTATCAGCTACGAATTCGGGATGAGGACATACCCAAAACTGCCTTTGGTACAAGGTATGGGCACTTTGAGTTTACGGTGATGCCGTTCGGGCTGACGAACGCACCATCGGTGTTCATGGATCTGATGAATCGGGTATTCCGGGAATACTTGGATTCTTTTGTGGTTGTTTTCATTGATGACATTTTGGTGTATTCCAAATCGGAAGTGGAGCATGAGACCCACTTGAGAATAGTTTTGCAAGTGTTGGGGGAGAATGAGTTGTATGCAAAATTCTCCAAATGCGAGTTTTGGTTGGAGAAGGTGGCATTTTTGGGTCACGTGATTAGTGGTGATGGGGTGGCAGTGGATCCAGCGAAGGTGGAGGCCATCAGAGATTGGCCGGTGTTAAGGACCGTGGCGGAAGTCCGAAGTTTTCTTGGACTAGCCGGGTATTATAGGAGATTCGTGGAGAATTTCTCGAAGTAGCTCTACCCCTCACCTCTCTCACTCGCAAAGACCATAAATTTGTGTGGACCCAAGAGTGCGGTCAAGCATTTGAGGCCCTAAAGGAGAGGCTTATGATGGCTCCGATCTTGAGTTTACCGCAAGGGACCGATGGATTTCAAATTTTCAGTGACGCATCGGGATGCGGTTTGGGTTGCATGTTAGTGCAGCATGGCAAGGTGATAGCTTTTGGGTCTAGACAGCTGAAACCTCATGAGAGGAATTACCCCGTCCATGACTTGGAGTTGGCGGCGGTAATCTTCGCGCTGAAAATTTGGCGGCATTATGTTTATGGCGCAAGAGTGGAGATCTTCACAGACCATAAAAGCCTGAAGTATCTCTTGGATCAAAAGGACTTGAATATGCGGCAACGCAGATGGGTTGAGTTTCTTGGAGACTACGAAGTGGCGATCCAGTATACGCCGGGTAAAGCCAATGTGGTGGCGGATGCGCTGAGTAGAAAGTACTCGGGGCAAGGAAATTGGATCGAAGCTCATGATGAGCGGTTGGTTCGGGAATGGGAGTCCCTTGGATTGGAATGTGTTGCGAGAGGCGAGTCTAGCGTGGCTCGGTTGAACTGGATTGAAGTGCAAAACGACTTGTCCGATCGTATTCGGGAAGCGACTCGATTAGATGTGGAGTTTCAACCTTTTGTGTTGGAGGCTCAAACGGGTGAGAGCAGCACCTGGGAGATGATCGGGGGAATCTTGAGAAAGGATGGACGGGTTTGTGTACCGCAGTTTGGCAATCTCCGTGAGGAGTTGATGTTTGAGGCTCACTTCTCAAAGTACTCCATTCACCCGGGCAGTACAAAGATGTACTTGGATATGAAGAAATCCTTTTGGTGGCCGGGGTTGAAGCGAGATGTAGCTTTGTATGTGAGTCGTTGCCAAACATGTGCCTTGGTGAAGGCCGAATGTCAGAAACCGGGCGGGCTCCTGAAGCCCCTTCCAATTCCTGAATGGAAATTTGAGGACATCTCCATGGACTTCGTGCATGGGTTGCCTAGATCGCAGCATGGGAATGATGCTACTTGGGTGATCGTGGATCGCCTAACCAAGGTGGCTCACTTCATCCCAAATCGGAAAGAGGACAGCGTGGAGAAGCTGGTGGAGTTGTATGTTCGCAACATTGTGCGACTGCACGGAATTCCTAAGAGCATAGTCAGTGATCGAGATGGACGGTTTACGTCCAAGGACTGGAGGTTGGTACAGAAAAGCTTGGGCACGAAGCTAAGGTTTAGTACGGCGTTCCATCCTCAAACTGATGGGCAAACGGAGAGAACGAACCGTACTATGGAGGACATGTTGAGGATGTACGTTCTTGATTTTGGCAAGAGGTGGGAGGATCACCTCTTCATGGTAGAATTTGCGTACAACAACAGTTTTCAAGCTAGTATAAAGATGGCGCCTTACGAAGCTTTGTATGGGAGGCGGTGTCGAACGCCAATATCTTGGGCAGAGGCGGGAGACACCAAACTTTTGGGAAAGGATGCGGTAGTTGACGCTTGTGAGATGGTACGGACCATCCAAGAGCGTATGAAGGTGGCACAAGACAGGCAAGCGAAATATTTTAATGCTCGTCACCGGAAGTTAGAATTTGCAGTTGGTGATTGGGTTTATCTGAAGGTCAAGCCGTTCAAAGGCGTCTCGCGGATTCGCCGACTCAAGAAGTCGAGTCCGAGGTTTTTGGGGCCTTTTGAAATTGTTGAGCGGGTAGGAGAAGCAGCCTATCGTCTGGCATTGTCCGCAGATTTGAGTGGATTACATGACGTCTTCCACGTCTCCGTGTTGAGGAAAGCCTTGGTGGAGGCTAGCGTGGTGATGGAGCCGGCATCGGTGCCGATTGACGAAGACTTGAGGACGCGAGTCCTTCCAATCGCTATAGAAGATTCGGAGACTCGGCAGTTGCGGAATAAAGAAGTCAAGCTCGTGAAAGTTCGTTGGGACAACTGCGGTCGTGAGGAGTTCTCGTGGGAGCGAGAACAGGCCATGCTAGAAGACTATCCAGAACTATTTTTGTCAGGTACAATTTAAGTTTTGTACCCTTTCGTTTTGAAAATTTCGGGACGAAATTCTGTTAAGTGGGGGAGAGTTGTAACACCCCAGTTTTTGCTTCAGGGTCAGTCTGCAGTTCTGGAAAATTTTTGGATTTCTGGAAGGAGGCACACGGCCTGCGACACGGGCGTGTCGCAGGGCGTGTCGAGGCCGTGTCGACACTCGGCCCAAGTGTCGACACTTTGTGCTCGACAGAGTGTCGAGAGTGGGGCACACGGCCTGCGACACGGGCGTGTCGCAGGGAGTGTCGAGGCCGTGTCGACACTCGGCCCAAGTGTCGACACTTTGTGCTCGACAGAGTGTCGAGAGTGGGGCACACGGCCTGCGACACGGGCGTGTCGCAGGGCGTGTCGAGGCCGTGTCGACACTCGGCCCAAGTGTCGACACTTTCGCTCGACAGTGTATCGAGACTAGGGCACACGGCCTGTGACACGGGCGTGTCACAGGGCGTGTCCCGCCTGGTCGACGATCTTCGCTCGACGTTTTTCCGCGGTGTCGACACAAAGCCTGTCGACGGGTGTCGAGACTTGGCACACGGCTTGGGACACGGGCGTGTCCCAGGCCGTGTCACCTCTCGGGTTGGTGTTGGGGCCGTGTCGTTGGAGACACACGGCAGGCCACATGGCTGTGTCGCTGGGGACACGGGCGTGTCGGATTGAACACGGGCGTGTCGAATGCCCGTGTCTGATTCCAGGCGCGTCGATTTGAGACGGCGAATGAGGCACACGGCCCTGGACACGGGCGTGTGCCAGGCCGTGTTCGGCCCAGGTCTTCTGTTTTCCAGGCGAATCGCAGCCATTCTTTTTCTGGTTTTGGGATCTAACGGTTCAGGCCATCTCCTGGGGATTTAAGTCCGAAGTTAGGGTTGCAGATCCTCACTTTTTTTCCAAGTCCTCTCTTTCTAAGATCTTGAGAAAACCTAGAGCAAGGAGGAAGAAGAAGAACTCTTGGGCTGTAGGAAGGGTTTCGGAGCTCCGAATCGCGAGCCGAGTCCGGATCCGTGAAGCTTGGAGCGTTGCGAAGTTTTCCATCCGGCTAGTTTGTCATGGCAAGGAAGAGGAGTCGGAAGGTAACGACATCTCTCCTCTCGGTCTTTAGGATGCACGTTTTAGCATCATCTAGTTTTCTTTTCTCTAATTTTTGGGCACCAAACTCTCAAATGAGAGGGGTTTTGGCTTGCCAAGTTTCAAGAGGAACTTCCGGGTCGATTGAGTCCGTCCCCGGCATATCTTTGCATTAGAGATCCGCTTCGCTAGTGGATTAGGCATGGTGGGTGAAGCCGTAGTCGCGACCGTTAGTCCGACTCGGTGATGTTGCATACGAACTAGGGATTCGTAGAGATTTCCGTTGCGGCAAGATGCCGTTTGTGTTGTGGTGGTGATTGTCCCGTTTGCTTGAAAAGAGTACATGTAGTCGAACCCGGACAAGGTTAGCTCCTCGTGGTGGTAGATGGTTTCCTTGACAAGGTTAGCTCCGTATGAGAATGGAGATGGTTTCCTTGGTGGACAAGGTTAGCTCCGCACGAGTTGGAGATGTTTTCCTTGGTGCGCGGGAACGCTGCGGTACAAAGAGGGATTGCGATGTGTTTAGTCTTGGTTGTGTTGTGCCAAGGCGTGGCTATGTCTCCGTGGTCGGCTGGCTATCCCGTGACATGTGCGTCATGTGTGGAGGGTGTCCCGGTGAGACTAGTCCCCTTCTGTGAGACTGACGAGAATGCCAAGCTTGGGGCAAGCCCGGGCAAAGAGGCCATGAGCGGGTGGGGTCCAGCAAGGCTTCTTAGAATCGGTCAGTCTGTGGTTGTTGGAATCCTGACATGAGACGTCAGAGCTTGTAGGCAAGCCCGGGGCTAAGCCCACGAGCGGGTGGGGCCTTGGCAAGAATTCCATGTGGCGGCCTGTGCGCCGTGTGAGGGAGTTGTGTCTCCCTCAATGTTTGAGGCTTTATGCCAATTGGGGAAATGTGAGTACCCAACTGATGTGATGTTGTGCTAGATGCATACGGTGTAGGGTACCTTGGGTGAAGCCCGGGTGTTGCATTCATGTTGCATAGTAGGCCCTTTCTTTATATGCTCAACCAGTAGAGAACATGTTTGTTGATTGAGACATCCAAGCCTGTTTTAATGTTTTTCTATTTATAGAAATTTATATTGCATATGAAGTGCTGACTTGCAGGTTGGAGGGTTCCCCGGGGTCCGTTAGGGGCGGCCGGGAGGAGATGTGTTGTTACACAGTTTGAGGTCAGCCTTTGCTGACCCACGTTACTAATAATTTTACAGGGCAAGGATCGCACACAGGAGCTAGCACGCCGGCCAAAAAGGCCTAAGCCCATGAAGTGTTTTCTCTTTTGTAGCACTACTTTTTGATGATGTATGTTTGAGACTATTTTGTCCGGCTTGCATGCCGAGGTAGACTAGGAGTGCTGAGCACATTCATGTTTGATTGTACTGTTTACCTTTTGGACATTTGATGTAAGGCCTTAAGGCCATTTGTTTACTCTTTTGGGTTAGTGGATAACTTCTAGTTGTGCTTGGTTTTCCGCTGTGTTGTGCAAGTGTTTTGAGTTTGGGTAGCTATATCAACTTTTAATACTAAAGTTGTGGCGTTCGTATGTTGTGGGGCACCGGCCGGACCCATATTATACGTCCATTACAGGGGAGGTGTTACACAAGAGCATACTTTCGTTGGGAAAGGACAATGGAGTTGGGCTTTCTAGAGATTTCAATCCCCAGAAAGTATTTCGGGGAGCCCATATCCTTTGTGACCAGATGTTGACGAACGTATTTCTTGGTCATCAATACCCCATCCTGGTCATCGCCAGTAAGAAGAATGTCATCAACATAAACCGCAAGAACAACAAGACCAGAGGCGGTTTTCCGAACAAACAAGTAGTGATCTGCTGAGATTCTTGTAAAACCAATGGCCTCAACAATGCCACTAAACTTGTCAAACCAGGTACGAGGACTCTGCTTGAGACCATAGATAGCCTTCTTTAGCCGGCATACCCGTGTCTCCCCCTGAGCAACATACCCAGGAGGTTGCTCCATGTAAACATCTTCCTGCAGATCACCATAGAGGAAGGCATTCTTAACATCTAGCTGCGAGATGGGTCAATCCCTGTTGACAGCTACAGAGAGAAGAACCCTAATAGTGCTGAGATGAGCCACTGGAGAGAAAGTGTCAAAGTAATCAATGCCATAAGTTTGGGTAAAACCCTTGGCAACCAGGCGAGCCTTATAACGATCCACACTGCCATCCGGGAGAAACTTCACCACGAGGACTCATCGACAACCAACAACATCCGTGCCGAAAGGAGGAGGAACAAGGGTCCAGGTACCCCGTTCAGTTAGAGTAGCAATCTCCTCATCCATGGCAACTTTCCAATGAGGAATAGTAAGGGCCTCCTGGTAGGAACGGGGGGTGGCAGTGGCCGAGATAGCCAGTGCAAAAGCTCGGCGAGAAGGGGTAAGACGATCGTAGGAAACAACTGCAACAAGTGGGTGTTGGGTACATGCCCGAACCCCTTTGCGAAGAGCAATCGGGAGATCCAGGTCAGCAGGTGCCTTAGTATCCGGAGTATCCATGGTGGAGAGAGCTGGCCTGGGAGTAGAGAGAGATGGCAGCGGAGTGGAGGGAGAAAGCGGAGTAGAGGGTGGAGATGATGGGGATGGGGAAGAGGGTAGAGAGGGTGGAGATGGCGGAACGTCAGTGGGAGCAGAGGGAATGGATGGGTTGGTAGGAAAAGTAGGATCAGGAGGAGGAGAGGAGGAAGCGGGAGAGAAGTAAGATGCATTGGCAAAGAAGGTGACATCTGCAGAGACAAATTGCTTGCGGGTAACGGGGTCAAAGCAACAATAACCTTTCTGAGTGGGAGAGTGCCCCAGAAAGACACATTTAGTGGCACGTGGTGAGAGTTTATCACGGGTGATAGCGGGAGAGTGCACAAAGGCAGTGCACCCAAAGATGTGCAGAGGAAGAGGAAAGGGATCCTTGTCCGGATAAAGAATGGAGAAGGGGGTAGCACCGTGGAGAACTATGGAGGGAAGGCGATTGATGAGATAGCAGGAGAGGAGGATAGCATAGCCCCAATAGGAGCGAGGAACATGCATTTGAGTCATCATAGTGCGAGCGACACAAGGGGGTGACGGTTTTTGCATTCCGCCACTCCATTTTGTTGTGAGGTGTAGACACAGCTTGTTTGACGAATAACACCGTGGTGAATACAAAAAGAGGAGAAGTCTTGGATAAGATATTCCTTAGCATTGTCAGAACAAAGGATCTTAATAGACGTATCAAACTGAGTCTTAACCATAGAATAAAATGAGGTCCAAACAGAGAACAGCTCGGAGCGATCTTTGAGAAGATACACCCACGTACACCGAGAGAAATCATCAATGAAGGTGACAAAATAGGAACTATCCCGACCGATGGTGATGTTAGGAGCGGGACCCCATATGTCAGAGTGAACGAGGTCGAACGGACGAGAAGAGCCCCGACTTTGCGTTGGTGGGAAGGATAAGCGGTGATGTTTGCCAAGTTGACATGCATCACAGTTTAGAGGAGGATGATGAGGAGGGATATGCGGCAGGAGCTGGCGTAGAATTCTGGGAGGAGCATGTCCAAGACGAAGATGTCATTGGAGAAGATCTGTAGTGGAGGAGGAGAAGGAGGATAGAGCAGAGACATTATCGAGGAAGTAGAGGCCACCACTCTCAGTCCCGGTAGCAATCGTCCGTTGGGAGTCCGGATCCTGAAAAGCACAAGAGCTAGGGGTGAATAAGACAGAACACCGTAGTTGCTTGCATAAAGAAGTAACCGATAATAAATTGCACAAAAACTTGGGCACATAGAGGGTATCAGCCAGGCACAGAGATGGAGTGACTTGAACCATGCCCGTCCCATGGACCGGTTAGGGAGATCCATCCGCAACAATGACCGGGGGCAATGGAGCATGTGTTTCAAGAAGAGAGAAACATTGAGGATTGCCTGTCATATAATTTGTTGCACCAGAGTCGATTAGCCATCTTCCGCGGGTAACAACGTGAGCACTACCAGAAGAGGTGACCACCTAGGCGGACAGACTGGAGGAGGGGAAAGCCATGGAAGCAAGAGAGGAGCAAACCGCGACGATAAGAACAAGCCGCGAGAAGAGGAAGAAGCCGAACGGTGAAGCGAAGAAGAGAAAAGAGCACCAAGCCGGGCGAACAGAAAACAGGTCGTGCTGCTAGGAAGGCCGCTACCAAGAAGCAAAGCAAAGGGAAAGAAGTCGCTTGGCTTGAAAAAGTCGGGCGAACAGAGGAGAACAAGTCGCACAGCTAAATATGAGGCCGGGGAGACAAGTAAACAGGCCGCAGTGACTAAGAGGAGCAGCGAGAAGAGAAGCAAGGAGAAACAAGCCGCACGAACAGGGCAGCGATCAAAAGAGAAGGCAAGCCGCGAAGACAGGTCGCGGGAAGACGAGAATCAAGCGGAGAGAAAGAAGTCGAGCGGCTAGAAGGTAGCCCACGCGAACAGAAGAAGAAGCTGAATCAGGAGGAAAAGATTGTTTCCTCTGATACCATGTTAGAAATGAACAAAAAACAAGCTGGAAGTGGAGCTAAAACAAACCGGAAGAGGTTTTAACAGAAACTTTATTATCTGAAAAAGGTATCTATTACAAAGGTATGCCCTCCCTTATATAGAATGGAGGAGAGATGAGAGAATACAAATAAGAGATGTGGGACTAAAAATTTACAGGACTAAGCAGACTATACAAAACAAACCGCACAAGCCGAGCGGTTAGACAAAAGGGCTAACCGCACGGCTACAATCATAGAGAAAGAGAGACTGACAGGGTAGACCGCCAGACCGCCCGGTCTCCAAGCCGGCTGTGACAAATCGCCAAACCGCGCGGTCTTCAACCCGCCAAGACAGACCGCCAGACCGCCCGGTCACCAATTTCAACACTCTTGACAAGAAAACCAAAAACATCATCGCAAGCGCACTCGATGACTCTATGTTGTAGAGCCTCATTCACTGCAATTCTGCCAAGGAGATGTGGCTATCTCTAATCATCTTGATGGAAGGCACATAAGAAGTAAGGGATGACAGAAGATCCCTTCTGAATCAGAAGTATGAGGCCTTCAAGCAAGGCCCCAAGGAAGCAATTGTCAACACATATGAAAACTTTTTCAAAATAGTCAATGGCCTAAAGAACTACGGTCGGGTGTTCACAGATGGTGAACTAAATGACAAGTTCCTGAGATCCTTGAAAAAGAAATGGGACAACAAAATATGTGCCATCAGGGAGTTCGGGAGATTAGCAAAAACAGACCCTTAGAACCTCTTCGGGAATCTTATGTCATATGAGCTTCAAATCAGTACAAGAAAAGCTGAAGAAGAGGGCAACGGATCTTCGTCAAAAGAAAACTCTATTGCACTGAAGGAAGACAGCTCAAGAAAGGCTAAAGCTGCATCTTCTGTTTCCACTCAAGAAGACTATGAAGAAGAAGACTCGGAGCCAAGCACCTCAGGCTCAGAGTTATCTGATGGAGAGTTCTTCCTACTCTCCCGACAATTCAAAAATTTTCTCAGCAAGAAGAAACAAATGAGAGGAAATGATTCCTCATTCAGAAGATTACATCACGACGGTGACTATCAAAAGAAAAGTCACACATCTGATAGGTATAAATCTAAGCCGAACAAACATGTTTCAACTTCTAACACCCCCTATCCGTCGCATAGCATATATCAGTAGGTCCGGCTGGTGCCCGATGTCATATACCACAGACAGATCGGGTGGTTACTCAATGGAAACCATCCAACCAATCCAACGTCCTACACAGGGCATTCTAGCGGAAGCAATTTTATTAGTTGCAATAATAAAGAACCCAACACTAGCATGAATGTCCACTAATATGTCAAAAGGAATGAAGTACAAATACACAAACACAGGTCTTATGGCCTTACAATTGTTTTCCTCAAATTACATGTCTTTCATACCTCGGCATGTAGTCCGGCCATACATGAATAAAAGAAAACACTCAAATTAGGCCTTCGAGGGCCGGCTCAGCAACTTAGGCTTTAGCCCGCTATTTACCGCTTAGCTCCGCAGCACCTGCAAGCACAATCCACCGCAACGGTGGCAAACCAAAGCAACGGTCAGCCGTGCTGACCAAATTATAACGATCCCGCCCCCAATTCGGGGCAGCGATGCTCCTTCCCTGCAGTTTATGTTGGATCCCTAGTTGATTTTGGCTAGGTTCACTAGCTTAGGATGTGACCCATCATATATAGCCAGGGTCAATTTGTGTCCTAGAGTCTAGGACAAGTCCTTGGAGTCAACATCAGATAGACCAGCTATCAACAAGATCATCAGAGACTCAAGAATTAGAATATTTCAAGACTAAGTAAAATGAGTTCGACATTCGTCGAACTCAGCTCGACGATCTTGAGACATTTCTCTGTACTGAGCTCGACGATCTTTGTTCTCTGTTCGACGAAGACTGAGATACTTCAACAAGCTAAAGTCAGGATAACTCTAGATGTTTCTAAGTCCAACTTGAGGCTTTTGTCGACGAGAAAGATTCTGAGCTAGACGAACTTGGACCTCAAATTCACAACTTCCCAGGTCGACGAATTCAGTACTCTTTTCGACGAATTGTGGTCTACGATTTGAATCCTTCTCAGTCAAAGACTTTTCAGATTCTAAGTCCACAATCATTCTCAGCTCGACGAATATGGATCTCAGCTCGACGAATGAAGATTGTCAGTTTGACGAAGGTTAAAGCTAAATTGACAAGTTTCCCTTGAAGACTATTTGTTATTGTCTGGTCGACGAACTCATTCAAGCTCAGCTCGACGAACTCATCAGCTCAGCTCGATGAACTCAAACTCAGCTCGACGATTTTTGTTCTTCGTTCGACGATTCCAGACTAGGTCTTCTCCAGTTTACCGTCCCTTTTCTCGGCGATGATTCCGGAGTAATCAATGCTCAATCCTCTCGGAATGTTACCGTTAGAATGCGCATTGATCATGGATTATTACATGCCATTTTTCCATGTGACAGTTGGGGAAATCATTGATTGTCGCTTCCTTCCCAGGTCGACTGCAATTACTGCTCAAGGCTTCAAATTTTGAATGTTCTTCAATCAGTCCATAGTCAGAAAATAAAAGATTAACCAGTACTACAAGCATACTGACAGACATAGTACACAAGGACAATCTGACAGAAATCAAAAGTTCTTTTTCTGCAATCAGCCTTGGCCAGAGAACATCTTCAAGAAGAAGAAAAAGAACATTCAATCACTATCAAGTGTCTTCTTCCTTCAATACTATAGGACAACTTTAGAAGGACAACAAACATTCTATCAGTCAAAGAAGTTCCTGAAGCAATCTCTAGTCCAGGCACTCAAGTCTTTGAAGACCTATCACCCTGAAGTAGTGCTCCAGTATTCCTGATCCATTCAAGATCTCAGGGGGAGAAATCTGCTAACATCAATCCACAAGTCTTCTCAGTTGTTATTGAGAAAGAGAAAACTCCATCACCATTTTTCCATCCTCTGTACAGGGTTTTAATTCTCTCCTACCAAAATACTTGAGGTTTTGGTTTTTGAGCACCTGAACAAAAGCTCATTGTTGTTAGGCACCTGATCAAAAACCTGAATGGATTCCTACCAGGGTGGTAGAAGATTGGATGTACCCAGGTTGGGGAACCACTATAAATTTCTTGTGTCATCTGGTTGCCCCTTTTCTTTTGTTTTGGCTATGCTCTGTGATTTACTAGGTTGTTTTGCTTATTGCTCTGATTACTAACCTGTTCACCTAGGATTACAGCAAAAGCAGTAAAAAGTTTTTTTGTGAGCACAATACTCTATTCACCCCCCCCCCCCTCTAAAGTATTTCAGATCTAACCTGTACTTTCAATTGGTATCAGATGGAGGTTGGTTAAATTACCTTGATTAACTCACCTGAGCTTGGTTAATCTACCACATCTTAAGAGGTTAATTGGTTGTACAGGCTAACTCCTGAACCATAAAGATCCCTCTTGTTAGATTTGATTGTTTTGGTTTTGTTTTTAGATTTATTTCTTCACAGAAATGGCCCAAAATAAAGATTATGCAAGCATCAGACCTCCAGTATGCAATCTTAACAGATTTGCCATCTGGAAGGCAATAATCAAATTATATATGAATTCTATTGATGAGGATATTTTTTCTTCTATCTTGACAGGAGTACCTCCAGCACCTACAGCTTCTACAAGCACCTCTACCAACATGACTGCAGTACCTCCTCCAGAGAATAATGATGCCTATAAGAAAGCCAAAATTGCAGATGCAAAGGCAATGAACATCTTGGCACAGACTATGTCAGATGACATATTTCAAAAGGTGGCTGAGTGCACCTCAGCCAAGGACATTTGGGATTCCCTCAACCAAATGGTAGCTGGTTCAGCAGATGAAAGGAAAGACAAGAGATCAAATCTCATATCCCTGTATGAGAATTTTAAGAAGGATGAGACTGAATCAGTGGCTGAAATGTACAATAGGTTGAGCTCAATCATCAATGAGATCAAAAACTTGGATAAAGACATCACCCTGACAAAGGTGAATGATAAAATTTTGATGTGCTTCCCTAGCTCTTGGGATTCAAGAATCTGGCCTATCAAAGAAGCCAGAAGTCTGAATGAGATATCAACTAAATCACTGCTAGGCAAATTAAAGTCTTTTGAGAAGTTGATCAAATCAAGAGAAGCAGCTGAACAGAAGTCATCAACTCTAGTGAGAAAGGATCATAGTATAGCCTTCAAGGCATCTGAGGAAAGTGAGACTTCAACATCCAATGAGGAACTCATGAGCCTCTTTGCAAAAAGATTCTATAAGATGGCTAGAAAGGATTTCAGAAGGAAATCATCAAGGCAGGATGATAAGCCCAGATTTGACAAGACACCAACCAAGGAGGTTATATGCTTTGGATAAAGAAATCCTGGAAACTACATCTCAGAATGTCTAGAAAACCAGAAGAAGGAGAAAAGCAGAGAAAAGGACTCCAGAAGAAAACACAGCAGCAGACCCTCCTACAGCAAATACAAAAAGAAAGACAAGGGCTTTGTTGCTGAGACATGGAGTGATACTAAATAAGAATCATCCACTTCCAGCTCAAGTGAAGAAGAGGAAGAAGCAAGATCCAAGCAGGTTTGCCTTATGACAATTGATGCCTCCAGGAGCAATTCAGGATCAGAATGAGAATTTGAAGATGAGCCAGCCTCAGACTCAGAGGCTGATCAGGTTCTTTCAAGATTTGACTTTAATTCTGATTTATTTAAAATTGAGTTCAAAACTATGTGTTTAGATTTGATTAATTCAGAGACAGAAATAAAAACCCTTAGAGAAAGTCTAGGAAATCTTGAATCTGTTAACTCAGAAAATATTAAACTACAAGATCAACTAACCTTAGCAAATGAACAAATAATTAAATTAAAATCTGATTTATGTGAGGCCAAACAACTTGAGCAATCTCTCAATGGGAGAAGTCTCAAGCTGATGGACATAACAAGCACAGTAAATGCCAGATTAAATGGCAACCTGTGCTTGGGTGCATCATCAGGTTTGCCTCCCATAATTAAGAAAAATATACTTACAACACCCATTAAATTTGTTTCAGCCAAAGGTAAAGAAAAGATAATAAACAAACCAATATCTGAAAACAATCCAAAACCCATAGACAAGAGAAATAAAATCAGAAAATAGTTAATAAAAACAAGGTTCAGCAGCATTCGTCGAACTCAGATCGACGAAATGTGGCCAGTTCGTCGAACCCGGATCGACGAACGTTGAACGCAAACTTCAGTAATAACAATTCGTCTAACTGCAATCGACGAACTTTGTATGGTTCGTCGAGCAGAGGTCGACGAACTTGGGGCGCAGAAAATGACTATTGTCATTCTCTAAGCAGAGATCGATGATCTCAGCCCTATTTGTCGAACTCTGGTCGACGAACTTACAAGAATTCGTCGAACCCAAAAGGACCAAACTTAAATCATTTCTCTTACAGAAATTCTAAGTCAGCTAATAAACCATTCAATCCAGTAACTGATTGGGTTATTCCACCTAGGAGATATCACCCCTTAGGTTATAAATCTCAACCTACTTTATCAGTTATATCTAGTTTTTCATTTCAACAAAATAAAGGACCCAAGGTAACCTGGGTCAAGAACAATTGAGTTTTTTTTTTCATTACAGGTATAAGTGAAGAGCTGTCCAAGGGTGAGTCAGACCTAGTACTTGGACAGTGGTTGCTCCAAGCATATGATAGGCAGCAAGGACAATCTATCCAATTACAAGTCCAAGCTAGGACCAAAGGTGATCTTTGGTGATTCTAACAGTGGCCAGTCTGAAGGATATGGAGCAGTAAAGATTGGAACAGTTACCTTCAAGAGAGTAACATATGTAAGATGACTTAAACATAACCTAATATCCATAAGTCAATTATGTGATGAAGGTTATCAGGTACACTTTAAATCTACCTCTTGTTCTATTATTAATAATGAAAACCAAACTGTTTTAATTGGAATTAGACAAGGTAACATATATCAAGTAGATTTTATTTCTGCCAAAACTGATGTTTGTTTACTCAATATCACTAGTAACCATAATGAGTTGTGGCATAAAATATTAGGACATGTAAACCTTAAAAATATAGCTAGGTTATCTAAAGACAACCTTGTTAGAGGTTTACCTTCTGGTCCCTACAAGAAGGAAAACCTATGCAGGGCTTGTCAATTAGGCAAGCAAACTAAAACTAGTTTCAAATCCATTAATAAAAGTGATTCGCCAAGGATTTTGTATTTGCTTCATATGGATCTATTTGGACTCATTGCAGTACAAAGC
This sequence comes from Platanthera guangdongensis, assembly GCA_039583875.1. Taxonomy (NCBI): domain Eukaryota; kingdom Viridiplantae; phylum Streptophyta; class Magnoliopsida; order Asparagales; family Orchidaceae; genus Platanthera; species Platanthera guangdongensis. The sequence goes on from CM077167.1 coordinate 90,838,413, forward strand.
CTAGGAGGGAAGTCTTACACTTTAGTGATTGTTGATGAATTCTCCAGATTCAGTTGGGTAGCCTTTCTGAAAGCAAAGTCAGATACATTCAAGGTTCTTATAGATTTTCTCAGGACCATACAGATTGAGTTCTGTACTCATGTTGCGTTGATCAGAAGTGATCATGGCATAGAGTTTGAGTCTCTTCTTATGCATGCATTCTGTGAGAAGGAAGGTATCATACAGTGCTTCTCAGCTCCTAGAACTCCCCAACAAAATGGGGTAGCTGAAAGGAAAAATAGGACACTCATTGAATCTGCAGGTACATTATTGGCAGATGCTTACATGCCTCTATCCTTTTGGGCAGAAGCTGTAAACACTGCTAACTATGTCCTGAATAGAAGCCTTATACATAAGCTGAAAAAAAGACCTCCTATGAATTGCTTAAAGGGAAGAAACCTAAAATCACATATTTTAAAGTTTTTGGTTGTATATGTTATATTCACACTAAAAATAAAAGATACATTAGAAAGTTTGAGGCTAAGGCTGAAGAAGGGATTTTTCTAGGATACTCCCAAGTAAGCAAGGCCTATAGGGTATGTAATATATCCACTCTTAAAATTTAAGAGTCAGTCCATGTATCTTTTGATGAAGCTAACATGTCTTATAAGGAGAAAGAGATTTCTACCAATAGCTCTTTGCAGGTTCCACAACTGTGTGACTCTATGGATGGACTAAACCTTACCCAAGAGGTATCAACCCATCCTTCTCCACAGGTTGCTGAAGACAGTGAAGAAGAGATTCAAGTGGAAGTGGCTGAACTTCCCTCAACAGCTAATAACATTCCCCAAGAGGAATTAATTACAGAAGCTGTTGCTGAACAAACTCCACCAACTAATCTTGTCACACTTAGAGATCACCCCAGATCTCAAGTGATTGGAGACATCTCAGTAGGTGTACGGACAAGGCATCAAATCAACCAAGACTTGATGCATGCCTATTTTCTCTCTCAGATTGAACCTCTCTTCATTCATGAAGCTGAGCAAGATCCCCACTGGATCATTGCAATGCAAGAGGAACTAAATCAGTTTGACAGATGTAGAGTTTGGGATTTGGTTCCAAGACCTCATAACTACCCAGTTATTGAAACCAAATGGGTCTACAAAAACAAGTTTGATGCCCAAGGAAACATAGTGAGAAACAAGGCTAGGCTTGTTTCTCAGGGCTACAGGCAAGTGGAAGGAATTGACTATGACTAAACCTTTGCCCCTGTTGCAAGGTTAGAGGCCATAAGAATATTCCTTGCCTATGCAGCTCATAGGAGCTTCAAAGTTTTCCAAATAGATGTCAAGAGTGCATTTTTGAATGGAGTGCTTCAAGAAGAGGTTTTTGTGGAACAGCCTCCAGGTTTTATCTCTCTAACTCAACCATCTTTTATATTTAAATTGAATAAAGCTCTCTATGGTTTAAAGCAAGCTCCAAGAGCTTGGTATGAGACCTTAGCAAGTTTTCTTTTAGAGCATAAATTTACAAGAGGAACCATAGATAAAACTCTTTTCACTAGACATCATAAGGACCAAATTTTGTTAGTACAAATATATGTGGATGACATCATCTTTGGGTCTACTGATCCCAAATTATGCAAGAGGTTTGCTGACCTCATGCATTCCAAATTTGAGATGAGTAGCATGGGTGAGCTTTCCTACTTCCTTGGTCTCCAAGTGAAGCAGCTCCCTGATGGTATCTTCCTCTCCCAAGCTAAGTATGTTAAAGAGCTTATTAAGAAGTTTGGGATGGGTGATGCTTTAGGAATGAAAATACCTATGGCTATAAATGTTGTTGTGGATTCTGATGCAGCAGGGAAACCTGTAGATCAGAAACATTATAGGGTAATTGTTGGATCCTTATTATACCTAACAGCCAGCATGCCTGATATCATGTTTGTCGCATGCCTTTGTACTAGGTTCCAAGTGAACCTTAAAGAATCTCACCTTATTTTCTTAAAAAGAATTTTGAGATATATAAAGAGTTGCCCAAATCTAGGACTCTGGTATCCTGCAGAGTCAGAGTTTGAGTTAACTGGATACTCAGATGTTGATTATGCTGGATGTAGAGTTGACAGGAAGAGTACCTCTGGAACTTGCCAGTTCCTGGGTATGAGACTTGTCTCCTGGTTTTATAAAAATCAAACATCTGTGTCTACATCAACTGCAGAAGCAGAATATATGGCTGTTGGCAGCTGCTGTTCACAAATGTTATGGATACAAAACCAACTCCTAGACTATGGTGTCAACTTAAATAATTCAACATTATTTTATGATAATACTAGTGTTATTGCTATAGCACAGAATCCAGTTCACCATTCTAGGACTAAGCATATTGATATAAGACATCATTTCATTAGAGATAGTGTAGACAAAAAGAAAATTAACCTAATACATATTCCTACTGATTTACAGAGAGCAGTCATTTTCACCAAACCCTTGGATGAGAAAAATCATCTGTTATTTATAAATTAACTGGGAATGATCAATGGAGAAGAGTTAAATTAGTTTCTGTCTGCATTCGATGAATTTTCCAGAGTTCGTCGAACGGAGTTCGACGAATTAGGGAAAGTTTTGGAGATGCTCGTCGAACGGAGATCGACGAATTCTCTGTGTGGAAACAATTTTCGTCGACCGGAGATCGACGAACTTTGCTTCAGAAGATATTTCGTCGAACGGAGTTCGACGAATTATGTTTGTTTCTTCTGGTGAGATCGACGAATTATTTATCTATAATTTATTTCATCGACCTCAGTTCGAAGAATTTTTCTTTTTCGTGGAACGGAGATTGTCGATTCATATTCTGGAAAACCTTATATCTAGGTTTTCTTCGACCTCCATCCCACGCTTTCTATTCCCTTGCTCTTGATCGCCGTTTTCTCTATCTCTCTTGTAGGTCATCAATGGCGATTCCGGCGAGAACCTTGGCTGCCATGAAATTTGACACCGGTTTTGACATGGATTTCGATTCATTCCAACACTCTGACCCAATATTTCTCTACATTCTAGAACTTTTAGAAGAACTTGGTCTTAAAGATTTTATGACCAGAAGAATTAAACTGCATGCAACTGCAATTTGAGAATGGGTATACACTTCATCTGTTTTTGAGGAAAATATCTTGACAGGAAATATCGGGAGCAATGCTGTTTCATTATCTCCCGCCGTTCTTTCTGAAATTTTTAGATTGGTAAATGGAGAAGACAATGTGGATGTTGATTCTGACGAGTATAGCTCGATGCTGAAATTGATGGGGTTTACTAGGAGTAACCCTAACATGTTGTTAAAGAAACAACTCTCTGCCGCCTACCAGTTCTGGGCAGACATAGTGGGAAAAGGGCTGATGGGCAAGCACTCTGCGCATGACTACATCACAAGACACCAATTTCTTGTTATGTGTGCAGTGGTCAACAAGAGATAAGTTGCTTGGGGCCAGATCTTCTTTGAGTCGATCAAGAAGAAGAACAGCAAGAAATAAGTCTGCTTTGGAAGAATCTTGGGGATCTTCCTTCAAGAAAAGGCTGGTGAATTCATGGTCTCCCCGACCATCTTCATCAATGCCAGCAAGCGCCTCACCTGCACTTTGTTTGGCAGATGGGAGAGGACGATCACCAAGCCATCCAAGGCTTCCTCCTCTTCCATCGCTGCTTCTGAGAGCACCATGGCTGTAAAGGCCAGTCCCCACCCTGCAGAAGAGGTTATCCCATCTCCACACCATCTTCCAGCAACCAATCTTCCATCTCCTCCAGCACCCCAATCCCAACAACATTCTCATGTCCTCACTCCTCCTCCCTCTCCACCACTTGACATTCCTAACAGTCCATCTATCCCCCTTCCAGAGATTCCAAACCCAACTCCTCCAGCATCACCTATTCCACCTCATCTGTCTAGCATCCCACATTTTCTTATACCATCCCCTTCTCCTCCTCCACCAGAAACCACCATAACAGATGTCATTCCTCCTCTATCTCCTCCATTTGTTCCCCTCCCTTCATCTACTTCTCTACCCTCACCATCTACCTCTCCATCTTTGGAATCCTCCACTGTATCTACAATCATATCCCTGCTCACTCCCCTCATCAAATCCCTAATCACAGAGGCCATTACACCTCTTGTGAATTCTATTAATTCTTTATCTGCACAAGTTTCTCTTCTCTCTGCTGCCCCCTCTTCTTTCAGGGGCCTGGCTCCATGTTCTCCTGAACCCAGGCAGGGGGAGATGCTCTGTGATGAAGATGCATCAGCAGATCCAGTAGCAGTTCCTCCAGCAGCAGATGCAGCAGCAGCCCCTCCAGCAGCAGATGCAGATGCAGTTTCAGATTCAGATGCAGAAATTTTGCCAGAATATGATTTAGAGCTGATTGAATTGATTCATTTTATGGATACTGACATTGACTTAGATGAGTAAGTTCCAGAGCAAATAAAAACTGTTGGTGATTTCCATTTAAATCCCGCAGTTAATTTGACTGTTTTGTTGAAGAATTTTGATATTGTATATATGCAGTCTCTTCCAGAAGACTTTACTAAGCCACAGTTGGTTATTGTTCCCTATACATCTCCAATAAGTCCAGCAGTTGCTAAGCAACTCTATGACAGTTTTTCAATTCCTGTTGATGCTCCTACCTCTACAGTTATTCCAGAAGATGTCTCTGCACCAACTTTTGTTATGGATGACTCACCAATGCCTGATCTGGATGAGTTAATCCTGGCAGATATTGAAGAGGAAAATAAGGCAACAACTGAAAGCTCTGTCCAAATTGCTTCTGATTTCTGTACAGTTTCTTCTCCCACTATTCCTGAAACTCCAGTTGTTGAAACTTCAACTTCTGTCCCTGCTTCAGAAAGGGCTGTCATTGATGCTAAAACACTGAAAGCATTGGATACTTTATATGATGACCCTCAGGGTTCTGATAGTGAAAATAATGAAGATGATGATGATGATGATGATGATTCAGATAAAGAAGCTTCAAAGAAAAAGAAGAAAATGCTGTCAAAGAAAAGGAAGGCTCCTCCTCCTCCTGCTCGCAAGCCTAATCCAACTGCTGACACTCCCTACTATATTTTGCATAATGTTGCACCTTATAAGGGAATGCCTGCTTGGATGTGGCTATCTAAGAAGCAGCAAAAGGAAAGGAAAAGAAGTAGGAGATATTCTCCTCCCCCAGTCCATAGATATAGAAAGGATCCACCTCCTCCTCCTCCTCCAGCAGCTGGTGCCACTGGCTCTAGCTCTCAAAGATCTGCCCCCATGCAAACCTATCAGAGACATCAAGGGAGATCCTCTGGAAGTAGTCAGTAAGGCCATCATTCCTCAGGAAAACATCAACAACAGCATCAGCAGCAACAACAACATATATTTGAAGAACAGAAGGATAAGAATCCTAAAAGACCTTACTCCCCTCCTATTCCATTTGAAGATCCTGAAACAGCCAACACTGTAAGAATGGCTAGGTTTCAGGAACTTATTGGTCTGTCATTGATTAATAAAGACAAATCTGAAGGTAAAGACATTTCAGGTTTTACAACTATGTCAAAGTACAGGAAGGAAGAACTTAAGAGATTTGATAAAGGCAACAAACTTTTCAATGTTGATGATTATATGAAGCTCCATCCTGAAGCAATTGTCCCCAGAGCTACATCACTGAAAATCATTGGGGCAGCTGACATGACAATGACTCAGGCTCAGGCTCTAGATCCAAACAGAGAGATTATCTTCAAAAAGCCAGGAGAGAAGACAACAGAAGACAAGCCCCTGCAGAAAAGGAAGAAGAAGTAATCTTTATTTTGTTTCAATTTTTTTATGCATTTTTTTTCATCTATGATATTTGTTTAAACAAAGCTTATGTATATATATATCTGCTGCATGTGTTAGTAATTCTCTGCCACATATATTTCTTTTTCTTGTTTTATTTATCTGTTTATTTATGTTTTGAGTCTCTTAGTGACCTCACCCAAATAGGGAGAGATTGTTGGATCCCTAGTTGATTTGGGCTAGGTTCACTAGCTTAGGATGTGACCCATCATGTATAGCCAGGGTCAATGTGTGTCCTAGAGTCTAGGCCAAGTCCTTGGAGTCAACATCAGATAGATCAGCTATCAACAAGACCATCAGAGACTAAAGAATTAGAAGATTTCAAGACTAAGTAAAATGAGTTCGACATTCGTCGAACTCAGCTCGACGAAAGGCGTTCTGAGCTCGACGATCTTGAGACATTTCTCTGTACTGAGCTCGACGATCTTTGTTCTCTGTTCGACGAAGACTGAGATACTTCAACAAGCTAAAGTTAGGATAACTCCAGATTTTTCTAAGTCTAACTTGAGGCTTTGGTCGATGAACAAGATTCTGAGCTCGACTAACTTGGACCTCAAATTCACAACTTCTCAGGTCGACGAAGTCAACTTCTCCGGTCGATGAATTCAGTACTCTGCTCGACGAATTGTGGTCTACGATTTGAATCCTTCTCAGTCAGAGACTTTTCAGATTCTAAGTCCACAATCATTCTCAGCTCGACAAATGTGGATATCAGCTCGACGAATGAAGATTGTCAGTTCGACGAAGGTTAAAACAAAATTGACAAGTTTCCCTTGAAGACTATTTGCTAATGTCTGGTCGACGAACACATTCAAGCTCAGCTCAGCTCAAGTAACTCAAACTCAGCTCGACGATTTATGTTCTTCGTTCGACGATTATAGACTGGGTCTTCTCCAGTTTCCCGTCCCTTTTCTCGGCGATGATACCGGAGTAATCAATGCTCAATCCTCTCGGAATGTTACTGTTAGAACGCGCATTGATCATGGATTATTACATGCCGTTTTTCCATGGGACAGTTGGGGAAATCATTAATTGTCGCTTCCTTCCCAGGCCGACTGCAATTACTGCTCAAGGCTTCAAATTTTGAATGTTCTTCAATCAGTCCATAGTCAGAAAAGAAAAGATTAACCAGTACTACAAGCATACTGACAAACATAGTACACAAGGACAATCTGACAGAAATCAAAAGTTCTTTTTCTACAATCAGCCTTGGCCAGAGAACATCTTCAAGAAGAAGAAGAAGAACATTCAATCACTATCAAGAGTCTTCTTCCTTCAATCCTACAGGACAACTTCAGAAGGACAACAAACATTCTATCAGTCAAAGAAGTTCCTGAAGCAATCTCTGGTCCAGGCACTCAAGTTTTTGAAGACCTATCACCATGAAGCAGTGCTCCAGTATTCCTGATCCATTCAAGATCTCAGGGGGAGCAATCTGCTAACATCAATCCACAAGTCTTCTCAGTTATTATTGAGAAAGAGAAGACTCCATCACCCTTTTTCCATCCTCTGTACATGGTTTTAATTCCCTTCAAAATTATTCCTGTTTGTAAGACTCCTATCAAAAAACTTGAGGTTTTGGTTTTTGAGCACCTGAACAAAAGCACATTGGTGTCAGGCATCTGATCAAAAACCTGAGTGGATTCCTATCAGGGTGGTAGAAGAGTGGATGTACCCAGGTTGGGGTACCACTATAAATTTCTTGTGTCGTCTGGTTGCCCCTTTTCTTTTGTTTTGGTTGTGCTCTGTGATTTACTAGGTTGTTTTGCTTATTGCTCTGATTACTAACCTGTTCACCTAGGATTACAGCAAAAGCTGTAAAAAGTTTTTTTTTATGAGCACAATACTCTATTCACCCCCCCCCCCCTCTAGAGTATTTCAGATCTAACCTGCACTTTCACTTTATTAGCATAACCAAGCAATATATAAATACATTGCATCACAGGCGTTGGCACGCACGGCCACACGCCCCGTTCTCTCAGGGCACATTCTCGGTGATCATGGTCTAATCCCACCGACTCACCATCGTCCCAGGGACGACAATCTCTCGTGAGCATTTGGTCTTTCTGGCCACTGCCTAAGACCCTCCATCTATGCCAACGGTGAGTGCCAAGTCAATTTAGGTCTCTTTAACCGAACGACATAGAGCGGGTATGGTTCCTCCTGACCCGTTGTGATGTAGGGAAGACCGTGAGACGTGCTCGATACACTAACGGAAACTATCGCCTCAAAACATAAAGACAAGATGGGAGCGGTCCGACCAAAAGCGAGCGAAAAGGGTCGGGTTGGCTCCCAAAATCTGAGTGATAAAATCAATATAGAGGAATCAAGCCGGACTCGATACAACGTCCTTAGGACCTACCTCTCCAACAAGCACACAACTCACCGTAAGCCGGACTCGATACAACGTCCTTAAGACCTACCTCTCCAATAACCACACAACTCACCGCACCTACACAAGCATCTATTGTACCAACTTGAGCTGTTTCAACACAGCAATAATTTACTTTTGGAGCGGCGGAAAACTTCAATAGGCGATCGAGTTCGAGTTGAGATTAACTCCCTTGTCAACACCAAAATGTGCCAATCTTGGAGGGCAAGTCAAGGCTAGGCCAAGTCTCGCTCTCGCAACGGATCTTCCCAATCCGGATCACAAGAGGTTCAATAACAACGAAATCGAAAATCGGATTTTGCAAGCGACGTATTTAAAAATCACGGAAGAAACGGTTTGTAAAAACCTCCACAAACTCTAAAGCAAGAATCACTAAAGGGGAAGGAGTTACCCAACCAAGAACATCAATCACTCAAGATAAGGTGGGAGAATCACTCTCTCCACGGATCCACCGGCTTCACACCGAATGGGCTGCAACCTTCTTCCTTGGAGTCGCACCGAAAGGAAACCACGACGGCGTCGCACCGAAGTAGGGGAGGAAGCAAGGGGGGCGGCGGCTTCACACCTTGGCCGGCGGCTATGGAGGAACTCCTTTGCCGAACTCTCTGAAAGAGGGTTAGGGTTTCTTTTAATTTCTTCTCTAACTTCATTCTCAAAAGGATCTCCTTATATAGGAGTTACAACACACATCTAGCCATCCAATATGGAGATGAAATCTCATCCATCCGTAAGGCTAAATACACACCAATTGTTTGCAGGAAATAAATAAAGATTACAAGTCCCAAATGAATATATAATTATTAACCAAGATTGGAATAATTTTATATTCACACATAAAATAATAAAAGCAGGGAAAATTAATTAAAATAGTCTTCAAGTGGGTGTAGCACGCCGCGGGCGGAGGCTGTAGCGGCGTCTTCCGTTAGCGTCATCACGGCTCCGAAGGTCTTTATGTTGTAGTGCCGCGGCAACTGGATCGTCATCAAGTGGAGGTAGTGGGCGGCAACATCAATCCTCCCCTCCTCAAAATCACGTATCTCCGATGCGTGGTCCCAGAGATAGCGGCGAAGAAGCGCGGCATCCAAACGTTGAAGCTCTGTCGCAAGTACCCATGAATCATCTAAAGGAGGGAGGTCTCACCAACGGATGAGGAAGCGGTAGGTAGCACCATCAGGAGTAGCAAGCGGCTCAGCAGCAAGTATCATGTCTGGAGTGAGAAATGTCTTCGGAAACCTGGGAAACATGTCAGCAGTAGGAAAAAAAGAAGGCAACGTACCATCCGATGTTATACCTGCGGGGACCGAAATAGAGAGATCATCCGAACTACCACTCCCCAACCCATTAGAAATTTTAGTGGAGGGAGAAGACGACAAAGAATTCAACTCAGGTGGACGCGAAACAACCAGCGTCAAATCCGAGACATTAAAAATAGGGGAGATACCCCAATCAGCTGGCAAATCCAACACGAAAGTGTTGTCACCTAGTTTCTTTATAATCCGAAAAGGGTCGGCGTGCTTTGGTGCCCACTTTTTGACGGTGCCAGATGGCAAGCGTTCGGGAACTAACCGGACTAGGACAAAATCACCGACGTTGAAGTGTGACACCCTCCTATGTAGATTACCGTGCGTCTGATAAGACTCATATTGAGCAGTCAAGGTAGCTCGTATACGTGCATGTAGGTCATGAATATGTTGGGCGAAGGATTGTGAAAATTGACTTGTCTTATATGTTGGGGGCAATGGAACCAAGTCAAGAGGCACAGGGGCCTTGTACCCGTGAATAATTTCATTTGGAGACAGACCGGTGGAACGATTTTTGGAATTATTATATGTAACAACCCCTATCCGTCACATAGCATATAGCAGTAGGTCCGGCCAGGGCCAGACGCCATATACTATAGACAGACCAGGTGGTTACTCAATGGAAACCATCCAACCAATCCAACGTCCTACACAGAGCATTCTAGCGAAAGCAGTTTATATAAGTTGCAATAAAGAACCCAACACAAAAGCATGAATGTCCACTAATACCAAATAGGAATGTCGTACATACACGAGTACAAGCCTTAAGGCTTTACAAAATGGTTTACTTCAATATTACATGATTTACAAACCACGGCACGCAGGCCGATCATACATGAGTAAAAGCAGTAAACACTCCAATTAGGCCTTTGAGGGCCGGCTTCGCAATTTGGGCTTTAGCCCTCTATTGACCGCTTGGTCCAGCAGCACCTGCAAGCAACAAAACCACCGCACGGTGGCAAACAAGGCAACGGTCAGCAATGCTGACCAAATTATAACGATCCCTCCCACAGCTCGGGGCGGCGATGCTCCTTCCCTGCATTTCATTAGCATAAGCGAGCAATATATCAACTCATTGCATCACAGGCGTTGGCACGCAAGGCCACACGCCCCGTGCTCTCAGGGCACATTCTCGGTGATCGCAGTCTAAGCCGCTAACTCACCACCATCTCCAGGACGACAATATCTCGTGAACAAATTGGTCTTTCAGGAAGATGTTACGACACTTAAATGTCATCAACAGCCTATGTCACGACACTTTAATGTCATCGACAGAAAGACCCGACCTCTATACCCTCGTCATAAAGCAGGAACGGTTCCCACTCAACCCGTTGCTCACTTGCCACGACACTTAAATATCATCGGCACGAGTTAAGTTTCCCCGAAGCCCGTGAATTGAACGTAGAATATTACATAAGCCAGTTATGTACAAGTTGGCTCCTAGGCCCACAAGTTGGCAAGATCACGCATCCGCCCAGTTTTCCGGGTGCACCTTTGGGTTAATCCCCAAGGCTCCATGTTGAAATCTACCACGTAGAAAACCCGAAAAACAACCAATCGGGCGGAGTCTTCTCCGGCATTTATGCAATGCAACATCACCGATCCAGACCAACATGTCCGGGTAGGCTTCACACATCATGCCTATGTCTGTTCTCGCTTACGGACTCTAAACAACGGGGACTTCACATATCTACCCGAAGGAACGCCTCCAACTCACCGCAAACTCGCGAGAGCGGGCTTCCTATGCAAAGAAGGAGAGCGACACATGCTCAAGAAGAGAATCGTTACCCTAGTGTTCTTCTTTGGCGCCATGGAAAAGTAATCGGATGAAAAGCACCGCACTCTCTTCGCCTCCGTGGATCCGGAGTCGGCTCGCGATTTGGAGCTTCGAAGCTCCTCCAATGGCCGGATCTAGCTTCTTCTTCCTTCCTTGGCTCTCCTCTCTCTCTAAGCTTTAGAAAGATAACCACTCATGAAAAGTGAGGGTTTCTAAGGCCCAATCCCGGGTATATCCCATCAGGAACAACCCCCAGCCGTTGGATCATCAATTAAAAAAACGAACGGCTTTGATTCGGGACTGAAATGTCCAATCTGGACCGAACACGGCCTGGCACACGCCCGTGTCCAGGGCCGTGTGCCTCATTCTCCATCATAATCAACGCTCCTAGAACAACACGGGCATCGAACACACCTGTGTTCGACCTGACACGCCCATGTTCCAACTGACACGGCCGTGTGGCCGGCCGTGTACCCCCATCGATTTATCCTGAAAACAACGCGAGCACTGCACGGGTTCTAGGACACGCCCGTGTCCTTGCCCGTGTCTACCTCAACACGCCTGGGCTCCAGGTCGTGTACACGGTCTCGATACTCGACACTTCGTCGAGCGAAGTTCGTCGACCTCACGACACGTCCTGGGACACGCCCGTATCCTAGGCCGTGTGCCTTGTCTCGACACATCGTCGACTCCCCGAGACGAGTGTTGATACGCCCTGCGACACGCCCGTGTCGCAGGCCGTGTGCCATGTCTCGACACTTCGTCGAGCGCAGAGTGTCGACTTCGCGGGCTGAGTGTCGACACGGGTCGACACGCCCTGCGACATGCCCGTGTCGCAGGCCGTGTGCCACCTGCCAGAACCCAAAACTGGCCCAAAACGTCCCCCGTCGCTCTTGTGAGTTTCGGGGCATTACAACCTTCCCCCTCTTAAAAGAATTTCGTCCACGAAATTATATAAATGAAAGACATGTACAAAACCAAAATTTGTACTTGAGCGGAACAACTCCGGATACTCGTCAAGCATAGTCTGCTCTCGTTCCCAAGAGAGCTCCTCATGACCGCAATTGTCCCAACGGACCTTGACCATCCTGATCTCTTTATTGCGTAGCCGCTTGACCTCCGAGTCCTCAATCTGTACGGGCTTGACCTTTGTCGTCAGCCCACTTTCCACCGGCACTTGATCAACCGCGATCACTTGCGTAGGCTCTTGCACCGCCTTCCGAAGCACCGAAATATGAAATACATCGTGTAATCCACAAAGCTCCACTGAAAGCTTCAACCGATAGGCCGCTTCACCAACTCGCTCCAGAACCTCAAACGGCCCAAGGTACTGTTGGGTATTGTATCCACAACGTACCTGATTTGAAGAAGCCCCTGAACAAGCTAAGGTAAATAGACAATGTATTTGACAAAATATTTCAAGTTGTGCTTGCAGTTATTCCACGCTAAGTGCCCACCAATGTCAGGGTGCAGTAGGTCAATATACACGGGTCTGCACGACGTAATCCCTCGTTGAGCAGATCAGTGTGTTGGCCTACGTGTACTCTCTCTATTGGAGTGTTCTTACTTTCAAGTACAGGGCTGTGATAAGGGAAGAGCAGACAAGGAGCACCTCATGGGTGGAAAGACGAAAAATCGTCTAAGTGTAAATCGACGAGAATCACCAAGTGATTCTCGCCGATTCGGCGAGAATCATCGTTGATTCTCGCCGAATCGTCGAGAATCATCGTTGATTCTCGCCGAATCGTCGAGAATCATTGGCTGATTCTCGCCGACTCGATCCAGCTACTTCTAAGTGAGCAACTCTGATGCTAAGTAATAATCGACGAGAATCACCAAGTGATTCTCTCCGATTCGGCGAGAATCACTAGTGATTCTCGCCGAATCGTCGAGAATCACTGGCTGATTCTCGACGTCTCGACCCGGCTAAATCAGAGTGTGCAATCAAGTCAACATCGTCGAGAATCATCTTTGATTCTCGCCGAATCGACGAGAATCACCTTTGATTCTCGCCGAATCGACGAGAATCACCTTCGATTCTCGCCGATTTTGACTTAGGCGATTTTTCTGGAAACAGCTGGACCGGCTTCTGCCGCTGGCACTATTCTGAACCGGAGTTAGGGTTTCTTCAGGTGGGACCCATAACGGTTATATTGGAGTATTTCCTCCGTATAAATATACGAGTATTTTTGAACAGTGAGAAAAAACACACAGAAAGAAGTCGAGCGACGATCTTGACCTAAAATCGCGAAACTGCTTCGCCGCCGCCGTCGCCGCTCGTGCTAGTTGGTCACCTCTTTTGATCGTGGTTCTTCCAGAACTTCCGGCGAAAGAATCTTAGCCAAGCTTAGAGTCTCACGCGTCTAACCAGAGATCCTTTGTCTCTTGATTTGTTGATCGGGAAATCCTTCCCCGTCCGAATCGATCGAGACGATCGATCCTAGTGTGACCGTTGGAAGACCTAGCTAGCTTCGCTACGAAGTTTGGATCTCCAAGTGTAGCAGCCGCACACCGTTGTCGCCGCCGATCCCGTGAACCAAGCCGCCGCCCATCTTGCCGCCGCCGGTTCCGGGGAGATTCTCTCCAAGAGAGATCTAGGGTTGTGGACTCTTCGTGGACTTCAAGAACACGTCGTCAACGAAGAGGGATACCTTAGCCTCCAAACGTAGTTTGTATTTCTTGTACATTCTAGTTCATTTTTATTGTAAAGGAACGTTGGTTCCGAGGTGTAAGGGTTGGGTGCAACCCGTGTTGTGGGAGTGTTGTCTCCTACGTGTGGAAGGGTTCCTTCCGATAGTGCAAGGATTGGATTTCAATCCTGTTGGTGAAGTGACCGAGTCGTCCCTTGTTGGGAGATAGGTCGTAGGGGGAAAGTGAATGTACCCAAATCGGGGAACCACTATAAATAGCTTGTGTACTCTGTTTGCTGTGCTGTTTTATTTTCATGTGCAGGTACAATTTTAATTCCGCAAAAACGCTGCACGTCACCTATCCCCCCCCCCCCATAGGTGAAGCTAGTTGACACTAGGTGGACTTTCAATTGGTATCAGAGGGAGGTTACTCATCAAAAAGGTCAACACCTTGAGTTGAATCCTGCCACTAGTGTCAAGAGGAAGGAAAACATCTACCATGGACGGGCTTAAGTACACAGGCAAGATTCCAGTGTGCACCAGAATCAACTTTCCTATCTGGAAGGAAAGGATCCGGTTCTACATGGAAGCAGTTGATCCTCGACTCTTTTTGATCGTGGAGGAGGGACCTTATGTCCGCACTAAGGTCTCCACCATTGATCCTACCAAGAAAGTACCAAAGAAACTTTCAGAAATGGACAAGGACGAGATGGTGCTAGTGGGACTTGACAAGAAGGCGCAGAAGATTCTGGTCAGCGCGGTTGATGACTCAATGATGCAGAACTTCTGCAACTGCAGGACAGCAAAGGAGATCTGGCATTGCCTGATCATCCTAATGGAGGGCACTGATGAAGTGAGGGATGATCGTAGATCCCTCCTGAACCAGAAATATGAGGCCTTCAGGCAAGGGCCTAAGGAAGAGATCAGAGTCACCTTCGAGAACTTCCTCAAGATTGTCAATGCCCTCAAAGGATATGGAAGAGTGTTCACTGATGGTGAACTTAATGATAAATTCCTTAGGTCCCTTACGAAGGAATGGGACACAAAGATCTGCGCCATCCGCGAGTTTGGCAGACTAGCTGAAACAGACCCGCAAATTCTGTTTGGGAAGCTGATGTCCTATGAGCTTCAACTAAATACCAGGAAAGCAGAAGAAGAAGCAGAGAAGGCTGCAGCCAAAGAAAAGACTATGGCTCTAAAAGCTACTCACTCCAGAAAGGGCAAGGGTGCGGTTTCATACCGTGCCAGGAAAAAGAATGAGGAGGAGGACTCCGAGCCATGCTCCTCCAGCTCAGAGCTGTCTGAGGAGGATTTCTCCCTCATCACCCGAGAATTCAAGAAGTTCCTCAAGATGAGGAATCAAAGAAAGAGAGACGGCTCCTCCTCCAGGCATCAGAAGAAAAATTACTCTTCTGACAGGTATGCTGCTAAATCGAACAAACATCGCTCCTCTGACATTATTTGTTTTGGATGCAATAAGCCAGGACACGTCGTGGCCGACTGCTACAAAGGCAAGAGAGAAAAAGGGAAAGGAGAGGAGCACAAATCCTCTAGAGATAACAAGAAAGAGTGGAGCTACATCGCCAAAAGGCCAAAGACACTGAGTGAGTCTGATTCCTGAGACTCCAGTGATGATGAGGAAGCCTACTTCGGGCTAGTGGGTCGCTTCGACTCAGAAGGAGAATGCCCCTCATTTACTGGGAAGGTAAAAGCTCACACCCCTCTCTCCGACTCTGATTCTGATCCTGAGTCTCAGGATGATGAACCTGAGGATAGCCTTTCGGCCCGTGAAGCGGAGCTCCTCGAGAAGTATGAGCTTCTGCTCAACACTTTCGAGGAGTGCCGTAAGAGATTGAAGGCTGAGAAAAAGGAAGTGAAATTCCTTAAGGGTGAGAGTGTCTCCCTAAGGGAAGAGATCACTAGTTTGATTTCTCTCCGACAGGAGCACCTAGACCTGACTTCAAAGCATTCAGAGTCTCTTAAGCTCCTTGATCTTAAGCAGGAGGAAGTTGACAAGTTGGAATAACAGCTTGCGGCAGAAAGGAAGATCGTCAAGAGCTTCTCTATGCTAAAAACAGTTCTTCCAGTTGTTGATACCTTCTCTGCTCAGGCCAAAGGAGCTGGCTTGGGGCATGTTGGTGTATCTGGTTCCTCTTCCAGGAGAAACAGGAACCAGAGGAAGAATAAGGCTGCCAAGAAGGCCTCTGCTGCTGAAAAGGGAAAGGCTCCGCTCAGTCCTGTTGCGTTCAGAAAGCCTACCTTTCCTGGCAACCAACATGACTTTGAGTCAACCTTTGGTCATCATTTTCGGCCCTCGGTTGCAAAGCCAAAGAGCCGATATGATGGTTGGACTTTTCCCCGCAACTTCGGTGAGAGTGCCTTTAAGGCACCTTATGAGGAAATCCACATGGGAAATTATGGTCAATTCTCCAGCGGCCATAATGGAAAGCAGGCACCAAGAGCCAAGCCTGTTATACTGAAGGAATAGAAGGTGAAGAAGTCATGTGACTGCTATCACCATGAGGCCTCCTCCTCCAGATCCAAGGCCCCAGCTGTACCCATAATTCCCAGGGTAAAGCAGGAGCCTAGGAAGAGGTACAACAGATTTGACTGTTGGTGTTGTGGCAAAGTCGGTCACTTTGTCGTGGATTGTTGGTTTAATCCAAGGTATCACGAGACTCCCTATGTTAGCAATGCGAGGCCGACCACTCGTAGGGTTAACCAACCGAGGGGGAGTATGCTAACCAAGAATCTAGGACCCAAGTTCGATTAGGTTCCTAAGGGAAATTAATTTTGTTTTGCAGGAATGTTCAAAGGCCACCAAAACGCCGATCTGGTACTTGGACAGTGGATGCTCCCGGCATATGACTGGGAAAAGAAGCCTGCTGCGTGATTACACTCCCGTCGAGAATGGACCCAAAGTCATCTTTGGGGGATCAGATCGAGGAGTCACCAGAGGTTATGGTATGATCTCCAACGGTATAATCTCTATCACCGACGTGGCTTATGTTGAATGGTTAAACCATAACCTGATCAGTGTAAGTCAGTTATGTGATAAAGGTTATGACGTTAAGTTCTGCAAGGATAAATGCCTAATAATTTCATGTGCCTCTTCTGAGATGATATTAACAGGCATTAGGAGCCGAAATATTTTCTGCTTAAATTTTCTCAATTTAGATTCATCTACCCCCGTATGCCTTGTGGCAACAGGCAGTGCATCTCTTTGTGAACAATGGCACAAGAGATTGGCACATATTAATTACAAAACAATTAGTATGTTGTTTTCTAAAAACTTAGTAAGGGATGCTCTCGTTATCAAGTGCATCAAAGATAGCCCCTGTCCTGCATGCCAGATGGGCAAACAGACTCGGGCTACCTTTAAGAGCATTGCAGACAAAGACTCTTCCCGATGTCTTTACCTTCTACACATGGACTTGTTTGGTCCAATGCAAGTTCATAGCTTGGGAGGCAAGTCCTATACGCTAGTGATAGTTGATGATCATTCTCGGTTTACATGAGTGTTCTTCTTAAAACGAAAGTCGGATACGTTTGACATCTTCACTAGTTTTGTCAAGCAGGTTCAGAACGAATTTAACTGCTCAGTGGTCAAAATCAGAAGTGACCATGGAACAGAATTCGAATCTGGTGCTATGACAGAGTTTTGTGAAGAACAAGGTATCTTTCATGAGTTTTCCTCCCCGCGCACTCCTCAGCAAAATGGAGTTGCGGAGAGGAGAAATAGAACTCTCATTGAAGCCTGCACGACAATGTTGAAAGACGCTTCTCTCCCAGAATACTTCTAGGCAGAGGCTGTCAATACAGCTTGTCATGTACAAAACCGAGCATTGATCAACAAGCATCATAGTAAGACGCCTTATGAGCTACTGAAAGGCAGGAAACCAACCATGTCCTACTTGAGGATCTTTGGTTGCAGATGCTATGTACTGAATAATGGGAAGTACCCGCG
The DNA here is from genome assembly GCA_039583875.1 of Platanthera guangdongensis. Lineage (NCBI taxonomy): Eukaryota > Viridiplantae > Streptophyta > Magnoliopsida > Asparagales > Orchidaceae > Platanthera > Platanthera guangdongensis. The sequence goes on from CM077167.1 coordinate 90,856,313, forward strand.
TACTAAATTTGGTGAAAAATTCTTCGAAGGCATATTCATGAGCTATAGTTCCCTCAGTCGGGCATATAGGGTCTTCAATAAGAAAACACTAGTGGTAGAAGAATCAATTAATGTTGTATTTGATGAAGGAAGTTTGCTTAACAACAATTCTTCCAGTGGTATTCTTGAAGATGCAGGTGCACGACTTGAACAGCTGGATCTCGATGAGAGAGCTAAAGATGAAACTCCTAAGTACGTCAAAGTTTCCACCTCCACGTCATCTGGGAATGTTGAAGATCAAAATGGAACAAATCTCTTAGAAGAAGGAGAAGCCCAAGAAGTAGTCGACGCTCCAGACGCCAGACTTCTAGAGCTCCGGCACGTGAGGGATCACCCTAGAGATCAGATCATCGGAGATCCTCGTGTCGGTGTCAGAACTTGAAGAGGTACTATTAACGAAATTTTGCATCTTAACTTCCTGTCACAGGTTGAGCCAAAGAAGTTCGACGAAGCGAACAAAGATGCGACATGGATTCTGGCCATGCAAGATGAACTACATCAATTCGACCGTTGCAACGTTTGGACGCTGGTTCCCAGACCATACAAGCAGAATGTGATTGGCACCAAGTGGATCTTCAGAAACAAGCTGGATGAACATGGTGTCATCATAAAGAACAAGGCAAGGCTGGTGGCTCAAGGCTACAGACAGGAGGAGGGGATTGATTTCGACCAGACCTTTGCACCAGTGGCAAGGCTCGAGGAAATCAGATTGTTCCTGGCATACGCTTCGCACAAAGGATTCACAGTCTATCAAATGGATGTGAAATCAGCATTCTTGAATGGAAACCTGAAAGAGGAAGTATATGTCGCTCAACCCCCAGGTTTTGTCAACCCTACTCATCCCAATCATGTATATTTTCTTAATAAAGCTTTATATGGTTTAAAACAAGCTCCACGAGCTTGGTATGAGACTTTATCTAGTTTTCGTCTTGAGAACAAGTTCTCTAGAGGTAAAATAGATAAGACATTGTTTCTCAGGGAAGTCAAAGGCAAGATTTTGCTGGTGCAAATCTATGTCGATGACATAATATTCGGCTCAACGGATAACAATCTTTGCAAAAAGTTTTCCAAACTTATGCAAGTAAAGTTTGAAATGAGCAGTATGGGAGAGCTAAAGTATTTCTTGGGACTTCAAGTGAAAAAGTCTGAGAATGGAATCTTCATCTCTCAGACGAAGTTCACAAATGAACTCCTCAAGAAATTCGGCATGGAAAGTGCAACCTCTATAAGGACTCCAATGGGATCCACTATGTCTCTGGATAAGGATGAGAAAGGTAAACCTTTCGATGAAACCAAATACAGAAGCATCATTGGATCCCTGCTCTACCTTACTACTTGTAGACCGGATATTATGTTCTCCACATGTGTCTGTGCCCGATATCAGGTGAACACTAAGGAATCTCACTATGTCGCTGCAAAGCGAATTCTAAGATACCTTAAATGTACTCCTAATCTTGGCTTGTGGTACCCGAGAAACAATGATGTCGAGCTAATAGGTTTTTCAGATGCTGATTTTGCAGGGAGTAGGGATGACAGGAAAAGCACTTCTGGGACGTGTCAATTCCTCGGAAGAAGGCTTATCTCATGGAACAGCAAGAAGCAGAATTGTGTAGCTACCTCCACAGCAGAGTCTGAGTACATCTCGGCTGGCAGTTGTTGCGCACAACTCCTATGGATCAGAAACCAGTTAGCCGACTACGACCTTCAGTTCAAGGAAGTACCAATGTACTGCGACTCCTCCAGTGCAATTGCAATTGCCAACAATCCGGTATCGCACAGCAGAACGAAGCATATTGAAGTGCGCTACCACTTCATTCGGGAGCACGTGGAGAACAAGGACATCTCTCTCTGTTATGTCCCCACGGACAAGCAAATTGCAGATATATTCACAAAGCCCTTAGACGAAGCTAAGTTCAGTCTTTTCAAAACTGAATTGGGGATGTTAAACTATGAGTAATAAAGCCTACAGAAGCTCCAGGATCGTGCATCTAGGGGGAGTCTCTGCCAGGAACTCAAGTGTGAGCACAGGTGCAAGTACTAAGGGGGAGCAAGGGGTCAAATGCAACAGACCCAGATTTGCAGAAGCCGAAAAGGGGGAGATTACCCTCTCGGCTAAGGCTAAGGTGGCTCCAAGTTTGCTCTTAAGAAATTGGTATTGGTAATGAATATCTCTCTCACCTAAATTTCAAGGTTATGATCTTCATTCTCATATGCTTTATTCACCTTAGCTTGTAGGGTTTAGGCTTCTTCAAATAGGGGGAGATTGTTTGGTATTGTATCCACAACGTACCTGATTTGAAGAAGCCCCTGAACAAGCTAAGGTAATTAGACAATGTATTTGACAAAATATTTCAAGTTATGCTTGCAGTTATTCCACGCTAAGTGCACACCAATGTCAGGGTGCAGTAGGTCAATATACACGGGTCTGCACGACGTAATCCCTCGTTGAGCAGATCAGTGTGTTGGCCTACGTGTACTCTCTCTATTGGAGTGTACTTACTTTCAAGTACAGGGCTGTGATAAGGGAAGAGCTGACAAGGAGCAAGGATGGGTCAAGGAGCACCTCATGGGTGGAAAGACGAAAAATCGTCGAAGTGTAAATCGACGAGAATCACCATTGATTCTCGCCGATTTGGCGAGAATCATCGTTGATTCTTGCCGATTCGGCGAGAATCATCGTTGATTCTCGCCGAATCGTCGAGAATCATTGGCTGATTCTCGCCGACTCGATCCAACTACTTCTAAGTGAGCAACTCTGATGCTAAGTAATAATCAACGAGAATCACCAAGTGATTCTCGCCGATTCGATCCAGCTACTTCTAGTGATTCTCGCTGAATCGTCGAGAATCACTGGCTGATTCTCGACGTCTCGACCCGGCTAAATCAGAGTGTGCAATCAAGTCAACATCGCCGAGAATCATCTTTGATTCTCGCCGAATCGACGAGAATCACCTTTGATTCTCGCCGATTCGACGAGAATCACCTTCGATTCTCGCCGATTTTGACTTAGGCGATTTTTCTGGAAACAGCTGGACCGGATTCTGCCGCTGGCACTATTCTGAACCGGAGTTAGGGTTTCTTCAGGTGGGACCCATAACGGTTATATTGGAGTATTTCCTCCGTATAAATATACGAGTATTTTTGAACAGTGAGAAAAAACACACAGAAAGAAGTCGAGCGACGATCTTGACCTAAAATCGCGAAACTGCTCCGCCGCCGCAGTCGCCGCTCGTGCTAGTTGGTCGCCGCTTTTGATCGTGGTTCTTCCAGAACTTCCGGCGACAGAAGCTTAGCCAAGCTTAGAGTCTCACGCGTCTAACCAGTGAAAGATATGGTACCTAAACACCTAGAGGGGGGGTGAATAGGTGACCTAATCCTTTTTACACTTTAATGGCAGCAAACAGTTCTATCACAAAATCTAGTTTACTTTTGCACAGCAATAATCACAGCATACACAGTCACAGCACATTCACAGCACAGCATACACAAGCTTTTATAGTGGTTCCCCAATCTTTGGGTACATCCACTTTCCCCCTTCGCCTATCTAGCAGTGTACTAGATTCGGCCAAACTTCTCCACTGTCTCAGAACCCAAATTGGTTCCTACACCTCAGGCCCAAAGCCTTACAACTCAGCTTTATCCCAAAGCCTACACTCAGCCACAAGGGCCTACTCTCAGCCAATCAAGGCCTACACTCAGCCAACCAAGGCCTACACTCAGCCAACAAGGCCTACACTCAGAGATCTCTATCTCCTACACTCAGGCTAACAAGCCCTACCCTCAGCCTTTATAATTATAGGCTTACAAATCACTCAGATCCAATGGATCCTACAAGATAAAAATGTTTTACAAATATTGACTCTACAACTCAGAAATAAAAGAGGGGAGTTGAGAGTTTCTTTATGAGTTCTTGGAAGAACTCAGCTGGATCCAATCTGACTTAGCTTTCTTCAAAGCTTCTTGAGTAGAACTGAATAACACTGAATCCTCCTGCAGTTGTTCCTTGAACTCTGCCACTTAAGATCCAGAATGTATCTGAATCCTTCTTCTAAGCCTAGTTCTAGAGGCTGATTTCTTGGATGGAGCCCTCTCTCTCCAACTTCTTAGATCTGCACTTGGACTGCAAGATCTTCTTGATTTGATAACTTGTTCTTCAACAATGTGATCCACTTGAACAACAATCTGAATCACTGAACAACTCTTCAATTCTGAACCACTGTTTCTGTAAACTGTAGGTGCCTATTTTTAGGCTTTCTTCATGGTAACCGGCTGGTCCGGTCCATAACTGACTTCTGATATCTCTGACAGGTGCTGTAGACCGGCTGGAACGGCATCTGTCAAATCATCCAGTCATTTCTTGAAAATCTCTAACTGTCTGATAGTGTCGAGACTTTCTGTCTTTAAGTGTCGACACTTATAGTCCAAGTGTCGACACATGCTGTGTAAGTGTCGACACAAGTCTACAAGGTGTCGACACAACTTCTTGTATGTCTCGACACAGATTCTTCTTCATGTGTCGACACTGAAATTGAGTGTCGACACAAGTACTTGTTCTTCTAGATTTTGCTGAATTCTTCTAAGTGTCGACACATCTCCTTTGTGTCGACACATCTTCTTGTGTTGAATCTGTTAAGTGTCGACACTACTTCTTGGTGTCGACACATAGTCTTCTATGTTGATTCTTGCTGAGTGTCGACACAGCTCCTTGTGTCGACACACCTTCTTCTTGTTGAGACTTCAGCTGAGTGTCGACACATTCCTTTAGTGTCGACACTTGTACTTAGAATATTTTGGAGATAATTCTGTTCTTTGCTAAGTGTCGACACAGCTCCTTGTGTCGACACTTTCTTCAAGTGTAGAGTCTTTAGCTGAGTGTCGACACATTGTGCTGGGTGTCGACACTTACTTCATGTGTTGACTCTTCTGGTGTGTGTCGACACATTGTGCTGGGTGTCGACACTTACTTCAAATGCTGACTCTTCTGCTTAGTGTCAACACATTGTGTTGAGTGTCGACACTTATACTTAGTCTCTGCAGACTTTTGCTGAGTGTCGACACAGCTCCAAGTGTCGACACTTTCTGGTGTAGACACAGCTTCACTGAGTGTCGACACAGCTCCTTGTGTCGACACATTCTATCTGCACTTTTCTTCACTGAGTGTCGACACAGCTCCAAGTGTTGACACTTTCTGTCTGGTGTCGACTCTGCATCCAGGTGTCGACACAATGACTCCAAGTGTCGACACTGCTTGTCTGGGTGTCGACACAAGTCTTCTTAAGTGTCGACACTTTCCCTCTGGGTGTCGACACATGGACTTAGAAACTTTTTGCTTCAGTCCAGTGATTTCTTAACCTGCACAAGTAAACTCAACATACATCAAATACATTATGATGTATATCATTGAGTTCGGTGAGGCTTCTTCAAATTAGGTACATTTGACCAATGTACCCAACAATCTCCCCCTATTTGGAGAAGTCATAACCCTTAGTCAATGATATACACCATTCATAATTAAAGATTACAAAATGATGTAAAGCAGATTATTTACAGCAGGGTAAACATAAACATGTAATAATTCACACATGTATACACATTCATCATTTCAGAACAAGAAATAGACACATTCACAGAACAATCATGAAATATATTTATCATATATTGTTCTAACATTTTTCTAATACACCTTCAATGGTTTACAAAAATGTGTTACATTTAAAAGATTACAAAATAATCTTCAAGTAATTTCTTAATCTATTTCTGGTCTGGTTCTTTGATAACTATGCCTTTGCCAGGTTGGACTTGAGCTTTGACAGTGGCTTCAGCAGTTTCAGCAACAGCAGGCTTCTTGCCTTTTAGATCTTTTTGTTTGAGTGCTTCTGCCTTGATCTTCCGCCTCTCAAAGTAGTGATATGGCTTGGGGAAGTACTTGCTAGGCTCCACTGCAGTAGGAGGTAGCTTTCCCATCTTAGCCTTCCTTCTGAATTGAACAATGGCCTCTTGTCTTATTTCATGTTTTCTCCATTCAGCTTCAGAGAAACATTTGTTCCTTTCATGAGCATTGTCCTTGGCAGCTTTCCAGGCAGTTAAAATTATATTCCTAGAGGTAGGGCTCCACTGTTCAAAATCTGGCTTTTGTTCTGCTTGTTCCCTAAATCTCTTATTGGCCAACCTTGTCTCTTCCTCTTTCTGTAGAGCCTCTTGCATAGCTTCAGATATAGGTTGAACAACCTTGTCAATGTGGACATTGTCCTTGCCCTCAAGTGGACTATACATTGTGCTCACATCTGCTTGAATCATTTCAAAATCTGGAGGTGGGTAAATGACCTGAGCTACTTCCGGTTGCTCACCTCCAAAATAAGTAGGGTTAATGCCTGATTCAGCAACTTCTTGGTCATCACACAGAGGAGGGTATCCAAGTGTAGCCCTGATTGAATTTGATATCCATTTGGCATGCTCAGAACTTGCCTTGACTAACACTCTCTCCCCCTTTATGACTTCTCTGGCCATGTGATCTCTGACATCATCCTTTTGAAATCTGATCTGTGCATCCAAGTATCTGATTCCTTCTTTAAAGTAAGGTTTAAGCTTTGTAAGTTGTTCAGATATAGCTTTCTGAGAGGCTTGGATAGCAGTCTTGACAGCAGTAATTTCCTTTTGAAAGACTTTATCAAATTTAGCTTTAGCAGCATCAGTAGATGTAGAAGGTTCAGCAGCCTTATTCTTTAACTCAGAGACTATAGCATTATGGGATTCGGTCAAATTGTCATTCATTCTTAATTGATTTTCAAGAACATATCCTTGTTTCAATGCTATATCATCCACCTGTGCCTTAATCTTCTCCTGGTGTGTTGCTAAATACACCACTGCATTTACACCTTTGTGGAAGCAATCAGTCATTTCCTTTTTGTTAAGGTTCATTTCAAGCCTTATAGACTTTATTTCCTGGGCCAGATCAAATTGAAGTGATTTCTGCCCTTCATCTACATACTTCTCTATTGCCTGCCTTTGCTCATCCAATTTTATCTGTAGGGCAACCATTAATGCACTATAATCAGCAGTTGGAGCTTGCTGAACTATAGGCTGTGGGGCAATGGATTGCAAAGCCTTCTTATAACTCTGGCTTCTCCTCTTGAAGACATAGAGTTTCTTCCTCTTGGCCCTAGCACTCTCCTCATCTTCAGAGGCAGAAGTGCTGGCAATATCAACCCTGTCCTTAGGGCTTTGAGGCTTCTCAGTTTGCACATCAGGTGCTTTCTCAGTTTCCAGCCTAATAGGCTCTTCCAGATCTTGTACTTGCTCCCCCTCAGTAGCAGCAGTCTCTTCTTCAGCAGCATCAATTTCTTTGTCAAAATCTGCTTGATCCAGATTTAGGAACAAGTCTTACATGGTGTATTCAGGAGGGGATGGAGCTGGAGATAGTCTTTGCTCTTCAACTACTGAATCAGTTACCACTTCCTGGATAGCAGATGTGTCTACTCTAACAACATCTGGTTCTTGACTATACAGCTGAGTTTGCTGAGAAACATCATACAAATCAGCATCTTCTATAAGATATTCTAAAGTTTTTAGGTCAGTGAGTACCTCTTGGATGATGATGGTGGCTTGCTCACTGTCCAGTGTAGATGCTGCTTCTACAACTGGATGCTCCCCCTGGCTTTGATCCCTGGGGATGGGGCTAGCTGGAGGCAGCTCCCCCTGGATCTCAGCAGTCTCTTGAGCAGCAGGGGTCTTCTCTGTAGTCACTTCCTCTTGGTCATCAGGAGTGAAGACAACCTGTTCTTCACTATCAGAATCACTAGTGGACTCTTGTACCACTTGTACAGTCTTTCTCTTCTTCTTTGGAGGAATTTCTTTTTCAGATACTGGCTTCTCAGGGGTTGACAGTTCCTTGGACAACACCCTGTCCCATCTAGAAAAGATCCTTAGATCCATCTTCCTCATATGATTTATCTTGCTGCCTGCAGCAGTATTCATTACCTCTGGTATGGTACCAGCTAGGTAGAGACTAATGATCCTGCCCAGATTGGGCTTCTTCAAGCTCTCCTTGATCTTGTCAAAAACCACTATTGACCAGTCTATTTTCAGAGTGAATATGATTCTAGTCATAATTCCAAACATATAGGCAGACACTCTGTCATGCCCTCCAGGTTTGCTGAGTAAGATCTTCCCTACAATCTCAGACATGAACTTTCCTTGATTATTCATGTCTTTCCTGTTAAAGACAGAACCTATCTTCATCTTTGGATCAATATCACACCAGGTTAAAGATTCCCTGGTCTTTGAAGCAGTAACCTCTTCTTCATCTTGAATTTTTGGTAGCTGAAGTACCTTCCTCAGACTCTTAGGTGAAACCTTGACCTTAGTTCCATGAACTCTGGATTTGATTCTGTATCCAGAGTCATCTACTTCAGCTCCATTAAGGAATTCAAGCACTTCCTTCTTCCATATCTTAGTTGGTTCTGAAACTAAGTATTCCAATCCAGAATCGGCGACTAGGGTTACTACCGCCTTGATTTCCGCATCTGCATCGTCGAACGCGCCGCGCACAAGCTCATAGCCTTCGTTAACATTCTCCTCAAGCTTAGGTGCCATTAGGGTTTGTAGAATTTGTCTTTAGAAAAGAGAGGTGTCGACACAGTAGTTTTGGTCTCGAAACTTTGAAAGCGTGTCGACAATCAAAGACAGAACCCTATTTATACCTTTCTGATTTTGAAGATGAACAGGCGGGACAGCTAACTTAAAATGTGTCGACACTGGCAACAAGTGTCGACACTGACTTACAATGTCTCGACACATATGTGTCGACACAAGTTTAGTCAACAGATTTTTTGTGTCGACACATGGTTATGTGTCGACACAACATAACTCGACACATTGTCGAGACTTTACTTAGAAAAATTCTGAGTAAAACTTAAGTGTCGACACCATATTGGATGTGTCGACACCTACTTGACATGTGTCGACACTAACATTCTGAAGTGTCGACATCACATTCCTAGATGTGTCGACACCTTTTTCCTGAAGTGTCGACACCACTATTCTATGTCGACATAGACTTGTCTATGTGTCGACACTTTTTGACTTAGTCATTTTCAAATCTGTAAACTTACTCTAAGTTTATCATTCCTAGTTCAATTTTGAATCTATTGAACTTAGCTTCTTCTAGTGGCTTAGTAAACATATCAGCTACTTGTTCATCTGTTTTAACATATTCTAATAAAATATCTTCTCTTTCTACATGCTTCCTAAGAAAATGATATTTAATCTCAATATGTTTTGTCCTACTATGGGATACAGGGTTATTAGCTATTGAAATAGCACTTGTAGAATCACAGAAAAGTGGAGTTCTACTTACCTGAAATCCATAGTCCTCTAGCTGATGTTGAATCCACAGAAGTTGAGCACAGCAACTTCCTGCAGCCATATACTCTGACTCTGTTGTGGAGATAGCCACACTGGTTTGCTTCTTGCTACTCAATGAAATTAGTCTCCCACCTAGGAATTGACAGGTTCCAGTAGTGCTCTTTCTATCCTCTTTGCATCCTGCAAAGTCTGCATCTGAATAACCTGTTAGATCAAAATCTCCATTCCTAGGGTACCAGAGGCCTAGATAGGGAGTGCCCTTTAGATATCTCAATATTCTTTTGACTGCTGTCAAGTGAGACTCTTTAGGGCAGGCTTGATACCTGGCACAAACACATGTAGCATACATGATGTCAGGTCTACTAGCAGTCAAGTATAATAGGGAGCCAACTATTCCTCTATACAAGGTTTCATCTACAGGTTTCCCTGCATCATCCTTGCTAAGAGACATACTTGACCCCATAGGAGTCTTCATGGTGCTGGATGAATCTATATCATACTTCATTATGAGTTCTAGGGTGAACTTTGACTGACAAATGGACAAACCACTCTCAGTTTGTTTAACTTGGAGACCCAAGAAAAACTTCAGCTCTCCCATACTACTCATCTCAAACTGACCTTGCATAAGTTTTGCAAACTTTTTGCAAAGACTGCTTTCAGTAGACCCAAATATAATGCCAGCTACATATATTTGGACTAGTATGATTTTGCCTCTAGATTCCCTAAGGAATAGAGTCTTATCTATTTTCCCCCTTGAGAACTTGTTCTCAATGAGGAAACTAGATAGGGTTTCATACCAAGCCCTAGGGGCTTGCTTTAACCCATATAAAGCTTTTCTAAGTCTATAGACATAATGAGGTAGAGTTGGATCAACAAAACCTGTAGGCTGTTCCACATAAACTTCTTCTTTCAAATTACCATTTAGGAATGCTGACTTGACATCCATTTGGTATACCTTGAATCCTTGATAGGTTGCATAGGCCAAGAACATCCTTATGGCTTCCAGTCTGGCTACTGGAGCAAAGGTTTGATCAAAATCAATACCTTCTTCTTGCCTATATCCTTTAGCAACCAGTCTAGCTTTATTCTTAATGATGGCACCTTGTTCATCCATATTATTCCTGTAGATCCACTTAACTCCTATTACATTGTGGTCTTTAGGTTTAGGAACAAGTTCCCAAACCTTGCACCTCTTGAACTGATTAAGCTCTTCTTGCATTGCTTTAGTCCATTGTGGATCTTGTATTGCTTCTTCAAACTTTTTAGGTTCAACTTCTGACAGAAAGCTGAAATAGATTGCAGCATTCTGATTTCTGCTCCTTGTTTGAACTCCTTGTCTTGGATCTCCAATAATCAGCTCTACTGGATGATCTCTAAGATGCCTGTGGGCTGGAGGCATCCTCACTTCTGGTTGAACCATTTCAGCATCTGCTTCATGTTGTACACCTTGTATTTCTTCAGCAACTGGCACATGTAGTTCTCCCCCTGGACAACAGCTACTCTCTTCTCCTTGCTGTCTTGCAGCAGGCACTTCTTCTATAGTAAGCTTGTCCATTTTCTTTGATAAACCTGTGGGGCTGCATACACTGCTAGACAACTCATTATTAATAAGTTTAGTCTCATCAAAAACTACATGCACTGATTCTTCTACAACTTGTGTAGTCAAGTTGTAGACTCTATAAGCCTTACTATTATTGCTGTACCCAACAAAAATTCCCTCTTGGGACTTGGCAGCAAACTTAGTTAAGTAAGACTTCCCATTGTTAAGTATGAAGCATTTACAACCAAAGATCCTGAAGTAGGATAGGTTTGGTTTCCTGCCTTTCACAACTTCATAGGGGGTCTTGTTTAGCCCTTTAGTGATGGTAGCCCTATTTATAACATGGCATGCAGTGTTAACTGCTTCAGCCCAGAAATACTCAGGCAGTGATGTATCACTTAGTAGGGTTCTACCAGCCTCTATCAAGGTCCTATTCTTCCTCTCAGCAATGTCATTTTGCTGAGGTGTTCTAGGTGAAGAGAATTCTTGAAATAACCCAAAGTCTTCACATAGTTTTGTCATGCTCTCAGACTGAAACTCAGTACCATGGTCACTTCTAATTTTGACCACAGTACTATTTAGTTCATTCTGAATTTGCTTGACAAAGTTGTAGAAGACACTAGGTGTTTCAGATTTCTGTCTTAAGAAGAACACCCAGGAAAACCTTGAGTAGTCATCTACAACTACAAGGGTATAGACCTTCCTACCTAAGCTGTGAACTGGCATTGGACCAAAGAGATCCAAATGCAAGAGGTAAAAACACCTCACAGCATCTTTGTTTTCTATGCTTTTAAAGGTGGATTTAATCCGCTTGCCCTTTTGACAAGCTGAGCAAATACCATCTTTGACACACTTAACTTGAGGACCATTCCTCACTAACTCTTTGCTAAAGAGTTTGCTAATAGTCTTGTAGTTAAGATGGGCTAGCCTCTTGTGCCATTTGACACAATGAGAGACTGTCTCATCAGCTACAAGACAAACTGGAGAACCATTATTCTCAATCATAATGTCTAGGCAGTAGACATTCCTCTTCCTATAACCTATCAAAATGATCTCTTGATCACTTGACCTCTTGATATGACAACCATTTTTAACAAATGAGATGTCATACCCTACATCACTTAATTGACTTATACTTATTAGGTTGTGTTTCAACCCTTTAACATAAGCCACTTGAGTAATGGTAACTAAGTTTGTAGAAATGTTACCAAATCCTTTGATGATTCCTTTTTCAGAACCACCAAAGGTTACTTTTGGACCATCTTTTACTGGAATGTAGTCTTTTAGTAATCTTCTTGTTCCAGTCATGTGTCTGGAACATCCACTGTCCAAGTACCATGTTGGGGTGTGGCCACTTGGACTTACCTGCAAAACAGATTAATGGACCTTAGAACCCAAAGAATTCTTGGGTCCTTGGTATTTGTTAGTCTGCAATCTGACAAAGCTCCCTGCAGGCTTTCCAACAGGTAGCTTGCTACTCACCTTGGCACTGGTATTGTGCCAACAGTCCACTGCAAAGTGGCCAATTTTGCCACAGCACCAACATTCAAACTTGTTGTACCTTTGCTTAGGTACAGCCTTTGCTGTATTATCTACAGCAATCTGGTTGAATGCTGGGGCTTTGCCCTTGGACTTAGACTTGGACTGCTCAGTCCTTGCAGGTCTAATAAAGCCCAGTCCAGCCTTGCCTTTTTGATGAACAAATTCATCAATTAAAGGTAACACTGACTTAGGTTTAGAAAACCTAGCAACTAAGTCCTTCTCCTTCTGAAGATTGATCTCCAGACTCTTAATTTGATCATTCTTAAATGATATAGTACCCCTCTGAATCACTGTTATGTGTTTCAGCCTAGCTATCTCATTCAACTTTTGATCAAATTGCTTCTCAAAATCTGTTGCACCAGCTTTAAGTTCAGCAATTTCCTTTGCCTGACTTTTGGCTAGGGATTTGCTTTTCTTGTAAGCTTGCAACAGCACCTTATATTCATCTATAAGTTGATGAATATCATCCTCAGACTCAGATACACTTTCATCACTTGATGAAGATGAATCTGATTCTGAACTAGAACAAGAAACTGAATTTAAACTTGAACCTTGTACCTGACTGGGTCCTGGCTGCTCCAGGATTTTGGCACTGTCTGTCAAAGCCATTAGTCCTTGGCATTGACTGTCTTCTTGTTCATAAATAGACTCCATGATCTGCATTAATTCTTCCTCTTCTTCTCCAGCAAACAGCCCTATGTAGGCTTCAGCCTCAGACTCAGTTTCTGAAGAAGAAATGTCTGATAGAGTCTTCTCCTTCTTGGCAACAAAAGACTTCTCTTTCTTGCCTTTGAAGTGAGCCTTTTTCCTGTCACCAGATTCCTTTCTCTTCTCTGGACAATCTGCAATAACATGTCCCTGTCTATTGCAGCAATAGCACACTATCTTTGAATTAGTTGCCTTGCTAGATTTTGTTCTTTTCTTGTCATTCTTTGAAGACCTCTTTTTCTGATAAGAGTCTTCCTTTCCATGTGATATAGAAGGCCTTGACCTCCACTGTTTCTTTTTCAAAAACTTCTGAAAGTGTCTAGTGAAAGCAGCAAAGTCTTCATCACTTTCACTGCTTTCTGACTTGGTGCTGACTGTTTCATCTGACTCTGATTCAGCACTCTTTGGAGGTGGAGTTGGTGATTTATGCCTGCACTTCCTGGGGACATCTGCCTTGAAAGCAACTGATCTTTCCGTGTGCTCAGTCCTTGTTGATTTCTCCTCCTCTTTTCTCACTGTCAACTGCATCTCATATGACAATAACTTGCCAAACAGTGTAGGAGGAGGAATTTCCCCCAACTTAGCCATTTCTCTTATGCCACAGATCTTTGTGTCCCAATCTTTGGTTAGGGACCTTAAGAACTTATCATTTAGTTCATAGTTACTGAACTCTCTTCCATAAGACATGAGTTCATTAACTATTCTGTAGAACTTCTTGTAGCATTCAGTTATGCTATCACCTTTACCTTGTCTAAAGCTCTCATACTCCTGATTTAGCAAGGATTTTCTATCTTGCCTGACTTCTTCAGATCCTTCCATATACACTATAAGAGTGTCCCACATCTCTTTAGCTGTCTTACAGTGTATAAGATTCTGAAAAGTTGCATCATCTATGGCACTTACAATAATGTTTTGTGCCCTCTTGTCCATTGTAGCTAGGACAATCTCATCCTTAGTCATCTCAGAGAAATCCTTTGGAGTTCTCTGATTTGCATCCAAAACTGAAATCTTCATTGGCACATAAGGCCCTTCCTTTACTGTGATGTAGATTCTAGGGTCAGAGGCTTCCATAAATAGCCTTACCCTTTCTTTCCAGATCCCAAAGATCTCTTTCCTGCATATGGGTAATTTCATGGAACCCAATTCCTTGTGATTCTCAGAAGAACCCATGTTTCTTGATTTTCTTGAATTTCTTGAAACTGTGTACACTTATACTGAATCTGCCAAACAGGATCTCCTCAGACTGTTAGTCCTTTTTGAGGAACCTCCCTCTGATACCACTTGAAAGATATGGTACCTAAACACCTAGAGGGGGGGGTGAATAGGTGACCTAATCCTTTTTACACTTTAATGGCAGCAAACAGTTCTATCACAAAATCTAGTTTACTTTTGCACAGCAATAATCACAGCATACACAGTCACAGCACATTCACAGCACAACATACACAAGGTTTTATAGTGGTACCCCAATCTTTGGGTACATCCACTTTCCCCCTTCGCCTATCTAGCAGTGTACTAGATTTGGCCAAACTTCTCCACTGTCTCAGAACCCAAATTGGTTCCTACACCTCAGGCCCAAAGCCTTACAACTCAGCTTTATCCCAAAGCCTACACTCAGCCACAAGGGCCTACTCTCAGCCAATCAAGGCCTACACTCAGCCAACCAAGGCCTACACTCAGCCAACAAGGCCTACACTCAGAGATCTCTATCTCTTACACTCAGGCTAACAAGCCCTACCCTCAGCCTTTATAATTATAGGCTTACAAATCACTCAGATCCAATGGATCCTACAAGATAAAAATGTTTTACAAATATTGACTCTACAACTCAGAAATAAAAGAGGGGAGTTGAGAGTTTCTTTATGAGTTCTTGGAAGAACTCAGCTGGATCCAATCTGACTTAGCTTTCTTCAAAGCTTCTTGAGTAGAACTGAATAACACTGAATCCTCCTGCAGTTGTTCCTTGAACTCTGCCACTTAAGATCCAGAATGTATCTGAATCCTTCTTCTCAGCCTAGTTCCAGAGGCTGATTTCTTGGATGGAGCCCTCTCTCTCCAACTTCTTAGATCTGCACTTGGACTGCAAGATCTTCTTGATTTGATAACTTGTTCTTCAACAATGTGATCCACTTGAACAACAATCTGAATCACTGAACAACTCTTCAATTCTGAACCACTGTTTCTGTAAACTGTAGGTGCCTATTTATAGGCTTTCTTTATGGTAACCGGCTGGTCCGGTCCATAACTGACTTCTGATATCTCTGACAGGTGCTGTAGATCGGCTGGAACGGCATCTGTCAAATCATCCAGTCATTTCTTGAAAATCTCTAACTGTCTGATAGTGTCGAGACTTTCTGTCTTTAAGTGTCGACACTTATAGTCCAAGTGTTGACACATGCTGTGTAAGTGTCGACACAAGTCTACAAGGTGTCGACACAACTTCTTGTGTGTCTCGACACAGATTCTTCTTCATGTGTCGACACTGAAATTGAGTGTAGACACAAGTACATGTTCTTCTAGCTTTTGCTGAATTCTTCTAACTGTCGACACATCTCCTTTGTGTCGACACATCTTCTTGTGTTGAATCTGTTAAGTGTCGACACTACTTCTTGGTGTCGACACATAGTCTTCTATGTTGATTCTTGCTGAGTGTCGACACAGCTCCTTGTGTCGACACACCTTCTTCTTGTTGAGACTTCAGCTGAGTGTCGACACATTCCTTTAGTATCGACACTTGTACTTAGAATATTTTGGAGATAATTCTGTTCTTTGCTAAGTGTCGACACAGCTCCTTGTATCGACACTTTCTTCAAGTGTAGAGTCTTTAGCTGAGTGTCGACACATTGTGCTGGGTGTCGACACTTACTTCATGTGTTGACTCTTCTGGTGTGTGTCGACACATTGTGCTGGGTGTCGACACTTACTTCAAATGCTGACTCTTCTGCTTAGTGTCGACACATTGTGTTGAGTGTCGACACTTATACTTAGTCTCTGCAGACTTTTGCTGAGTGTCGACACAGCTCCAAGTGTCGACACTTTCTGGTGTAGACACAGCTTCACTGAGTGTCGACACGGCTTTTTGTGTCGACACATTCTGTCTGCACTTTTCTTCACTGAGTGTCGACACAGCTCCAAGTGTTGACACTTTCTGTCTAGTGTCGACTCTGCATCCAGGTGTCGACACAATGACTACAAATGCCGACACTGCTTGTCTGGGTGTCGACACAAGTCTTCTTAAGTGTCGACACTTTCCCTCTGGGTGTCGACACATGGACTTAGAAACTTTTTGCTTCAGTCCAGTGATTTCTTAACCTGCACAAGTAAACTCAACATACATCAAATACATTATGATGTATATCATTGAGTTGGCTGAGGCTTCTTCAAATCAGGTACATTTGACCAATGTACCCAACAACCAGAGATCCTTTGTCTCTTGATTTGTTGATCGGGAAATCCTTCCCCGTCTGAATCGATCGAGACGATCGATCCTAGTGTGACCGTTGGAAGACCTAGCTAGCTTTGCTACGAGTTTGGATCTCCAAGTACAGCAGCCACACACCGTTGTCGCCGCCGATCCCGTGAACCAAGCCGACACCCATCTTGCCGCCGCCGGTTCCGGGGAGATTCTCTCCAAGAGAGATCTAGGGTTGTGGACTCTTCGTGGACTTCAAGAACACGTCGTCAACGAAGAGGGACACCTTAGCCTCCAAACGTAGTTTGTATTTCTTGTACATTCTAGTTCATTTTTGTTGTAAAGGAACGTTGGTTCCGAGGTGTAAGGGTTGGGTGCAACCCGTGTTGTGGGAGTGTTGTCTCCTACGTGTGGAAGGGTTCCTTCCGATAGTGCAAGTATTGGATTTCAATCATGTTGGTGAAGTGACCGAGTCGTCCCTTGTTGGGAGATAGGTCGTAGGGGGAAAGTGGATGTACCCAAATCGGGGAACCACTATAAATAGCTTGTGTACTCTGTTTGCTGTGCTGTTTTATTTTCGTGTGCAGGTACAATTTTAATTCCGCAAAAATGCTGCATGTCACCTATCCCCCCCCATAGGTGAAGCTAGTTGACACTAGGTGGACTTTCAGGTACCTCGGGCTTAACTTTTTCAATCGCCGCACCCGCGAGACACCCTTGAACGGCTTGATCTTTAAGTACACATAGTCGCCCACAGCGAACTCCACGTTCCTGTGCTTGGCATTATAGTACTTCGCTTGTCAGTGCTGAGCGATAAGCAAACTCTCCCGAATGGTTCTCACCAAAGAAGTAGCATCCTCCACTTCTAATCGCTTATAATACTTTGACTCACCTGTTTCTAGCCAAGACAATGGCGTGCGACATTTTCTAACATATAGGGCCTCGAAGGGCGCCATTTAAATACTCGCTTGGTAGCTATTGTTGTAAGCGAACTCCACCAAATAAAGGTGGTCTTCCCATTGCTTCCCAAAATCCAAGACACACATGTGAAGCATGTATTCCATAGTTCTATTGATCCTCTCGGTCTGCCCATCCGTTTGCGGATGGAAGGCTGTGCTGAATTTCAACTTTGTTCCCAACATTTGTTGCACTAGCCTCCAATCATTGGACGTGAACCGCCCATCTCAGTCACTCACGATGCTGCGGGGCACACCGTGAAGCCGTACAATGTTATCCAAATACAATTTTGCCAAATTCTCCACGGATCATCCTTCCTATGTAGAATAAAATGCGACACCTTCGTCAACCGATCCACGACCACCCAAATGGTGTCGTTCCCCTTTTGCGACCTTGGCAAACCGTGCACAAAGTCCATAGAGATGTCATCGAATTTCCACTCCGGAATAGGCAAGAACTTAAGAAATCCTCCCGGTTTTTGGCATTCCGCCTTCACCAAGGAGCAAGTTTGGCACTTCGCCACGTAGAGCACCACATCTTTCTTCAAACCCGGCCACAAAAACAGTTTCTTCACATCACGGTACATCTTCGTGCTCCCCGGGTGAATCGAGTACTTGGTATGGTGTGCCTCGTACAACAATTCTACCCGCAAATTACCCACACTTGGGACTTACAGACGACCGTCTTTCCAAAGCAATCCGTCCTCCACAACGAATTGGGAATTTGACCCATCCAGAGCCTCTACCATGAACTGCTTTATATGGACATCCATATCCAAAGCCTACCGAATCCGATCAGCCAAGTCATATTGGACTTCAGTCGAATTCAGAACTGCTTCAGCACTTGATTGCCTATCCACACAAACAATCTCCAACGCCTCCAACTCCCGCACCAATCGCTCATCATGCACCGATAGCCAATTGGCTTGAGCTGGGGCTCGGCGACTCAACGCGTCCGCAACCGCATTACCTTTACCCGGCACATAGTGGATCTTGAATGTATAGTCCCCCAGGAACTCCATCCATCTACGCTGCCGTATATTCAGATCTTTCTGATCAATCAGATACTTCAGGCTCTTGTGATCGGTGTAGATATCAATCTTCACACCGTGCAAATAGTGTCTCCACAGCTTCAAGGCAAAAATCACGGCCGTTAACTCCAAGTCATGGACCAGATAGTTCCTTTCATGCACTTTTAGCTGTCTCGAGCCATAAGCTATTACACATCCGTGTTGCAGTAGCACGTAACCCAAACCGCTGCCCAAAGCATCACTGTAAATCTCATAGCCTTCGGTACCACATGGCGAACTCAGCACAGGCGCCATGGTCAACCGACACTTCAACTCCTCAAAAGCTCGCGCGCACTCCGGCGTCTAAACGAACTTCTGCTCCTTCCTCGTCAAAGTAGTGAGAGGTAATGCTATCCGCGAGAAGTTCTCTACGAAGCGCCTATAATATCCGGCAAGCCCCAGAAAGCTCCGGACTTCCGCTACCGTAGCAAGCTCAGGCCACTCCCGTATCGCAACAATCTTCTCCTGATCCACAGCAAGACCCTATCCACTCACTATATGACCGAGGAACGCCACTGAGGATAACCAAAACTCGCACTTCGAGAACTTGGCATACAGTTGATTCCTCCTTAGCGTCTCCAAAATCAAATGAAGATGCTTGAAGTGATCTTCCTCACTTTGTGAGTACACCAAAATATTGTCGATGAAGACGATCACGAAATGGTCCAAGTACTCCCTGAAAGTCCTGTTCATCAAATCCATGAACAGTGACGGCGCATTAGTCAGCCCAAACGGCATGACTGTAAACTCATAATGCCCGTATCTCGTACTAAACGCTGTCTTCGGGATATCGCTCTCCCTTATTTGCAGTTGATAGTACCCAGACTTGAGATCCAACTTCGAGTGCACCGTCGACCCAACCAACTGATCAAAAAGATCATCGATCCGGGGGATCGGGTACTTGTTCTTTTCTGTCAACTTGTTGAGCTCCCGATAATCAATACATTGCCTCAAGATTCCATCCTTCTTCTTAACAAAGAGGACCGACATGCTCCAAGGTGAAGAACTTGGGCGCACATACCCTTGCTCCAACAACTCTTGCAGTTGAACTTTCAACTCCGCCATTTCCTTAGGCTCTAGCCGATAAGGAGATAGTGACACAGGATTTGCACCTGGCACTAGCTCAATCGTAAAATCTATCTCCCGCTGAGGCGGGGCTCCAGGAAGATCTGCGGGGAACACATCAGGGTATTCTGATACCACTGAAATACTATCCAATGCGGGCTTCGGCTTTGCAACCTCCACTAGTGTAATGAACAGTTCTGCACCGGCACGAACCGCCTTCACCACCTGAAGAGCAGACATCAACGTCTTGCTCGACCCCTTTAAGCCCGTAAAAGTCGTCTCACGACTTGCTCCCAGCTTGACTTCCTTGCGACCACAATCGATATAGGCTTGCTGCTCCAAGAGCCAGTCCATGCCAAATATAACGTCGAACTCCACCAACGGAAGTAACGACGCTTGTAGATCGAACTCCTGATTCCCAATACGAATCTTAACATCGTAGATCCTATCTGCGTGCATCGAACACCCATTGGGCAACAATACATCGAACTTATCCTTCGCCATCGAAGAAGGGACTCCAATGGGTGATATAAATCCCTCGGACAAGAAGGAGTGTGAAGCTCCCGTATCGAAGAGTGCTCTTACCGGATTTTCACAAATCAAAACAAATCCTAAACAAGCAGTGGTAAGGTAACATGTGCATAACAAGTATTTAAAGAAATTGACTTGCTATAAATTAAACCGTACCTGTCACCACATCGGCCTGTTTGATGGCCTCCTATTGGCCAAGATTGTACACCCTTGGTTGGGCCGGAGCATAGTGGGATGCGGTCGACTCCACCGCCTTGCCCTTCTCTTCGTAAGTAGCTCCCGGCTTCCTTTCGGACTTGGGACGTCCGCTCCGGCACTCACGAGCATAATGCCCCAACTTCCCACAGTTGTAACATGCACCCGGGGTCCGACCCGTAGTCGCCCCAGAAGCACCAGCAGAGAGGGCTAGACCCGAAGGCTTATCTTTTTTGTTCCACTTTCGGAACACAGATTTTGAGGTGTTCGGCCCGCTGAACTCCGACCTCTTCTCTCCCAAGCTTTTCTTTGCCTGCACATTCTTCATGTCCTTCTCCAAGTACCGGGCCGTGTTGACCAAGGTCAAGAAACCCTGCTTCATCGGCCCCGAGAGTAGTAACCTCAACTCATCTCTCAAGCCTTCGTAGAATCGATTCGTCTTGTGCTCCTCATCCGCGATGGTGGAGCTAGAATATCGACTCAAACGGGTAAACTCGTGGAGATATTCATCCACGGAATTGTCTCCTTGTACTAACTTCAGGAACTCATTTTCCAACGCTATCCCTTGCGCCGAAGGGAGGTATCTAGCCAAGAACAATCTCGAGAACTCCTCCATCGAGACATCAACAATTTGCATACCTCTCAATAAGTGCAGCTCCAAGCCTTCCCACCATAATCTCGCTTCACCATCCAAAAGGAACGTAGCGATGGTGGTCATTTGCCACTCCTCCGTCTCCGTTGCTGTCATGACTCTCTTCACCCTGGAGAGCCAGTCTTTAGCTTGAGATGGGGTTCCCAACCCCGAGAATACCAGAGGGTTAAAGCTCATTACATGCTTAAGCTGCCTCTCGGCTGCCCTCCTTGGCACCACCGGTTCCACTACCACTTGCTCCACTCTCCTCGGCTCAACCTCTGGAAGAGGTTCCTGCTTCATCGCAGGAGCGGGATGCTGCGTTTGCCTTGCAGGCTGCGCATTTATCACTGCCAACACTGCTTCGGCCACCAATCATATGTTCTCAGCCGATAGAGGTGTTGTAGGAGCAACATCTGGTGCACTGCTAGCCTCAGAAACTCGACATTCCGACGGCCCAACACCGCTACTGGTCACCTATAGTGGTACAAAACACCGTTAAGAGACCAAATAAAATTACAAACAGCAATTATAGGAACACGCAGGTTCCTCAAACACGTGTATTTTCATTCCTAAGTGGACATTCATGGGTTCTTTTACCGTTATAACGATGACGCACACAATGTGCTCACCACCCCCTAAAAAGAATTCGTCCACAAATTCATCTTAAGCCCGACCAAAACCAGTTGCTCTGATACCAAATTGTAACACCCCATATCTGTCACATAGCATATAGCAGTAGGTCCGGCCGGGGCCCGACGCCATATACTACAGACAGACCGGGTGGTTACTCAATGGAAACCATCCAACCAATCCAACGTCATACACAGAGCATTCTAGCGGAAGCAGTTTATATAAGTTGCAATAAAAAACCCAGCACAAAAGCATGAATGCCCACTAATACCAAATAGGAATGTCGTACATACACGAGTACAAGCCTTAAGGCTTTACAAAATGGTTTACTTCAATATTACATAATTTACAAACCACGGCACGCAGGCCGGTCATACATGAGTAAAAGCTGTAAACACTCCAATTAGGCCTTCGAGGGCCGGCTTCGCAATTTGGGCTTTAGCCCGCTATTGACCGCTTGGTCTAGCAGCACCTGCAAGCAACAAAACCACCGTACGGTGGCAAACAAGGCAACGGTCAGCAATGCTGACCAAATTATAACGATCCCTCCCCCATCTCGGTGCGGCGATGCTCCTTCCCTGCATTTCATTAGCATAAGCGAGCAATATATCAACTCATTGCATCACAGGCATTGGCACGCAAGGCCACACGCCCCGTGCTCTATGGGCACATTCTCGGTGATAGCAGTCTAAGCCGCTAACTCACCATCATCTCCAGGACGGCAATATCTCGTGAGCAAATTGGTCTTTTAGGCAGATGTTACGACACTTAAATGTCATCAACAGCCTATGTCACGATACTTTAATGTCATCGACAGAAAGACCCGACCTCTATGCCCTCGGCATAAATCTGGAATGGTTCCCACTCAACCCGTTGCTCACTTGCCACGACACTTAAATACCATCGGCACGAGTTAAGTTTCCCTGAAGACCGTGAATCGAACGTACAATATTACATAACCCAGTTATGTACAAGTTGGCTCCTAGGCCCACAAGTTGGCAAGATCATGCATCCGCCCAGTTTTTCGGGTGCACCTTTGGGTTATTCCCCAAGGCTCCCTGTTGCAATCTACCACGTAGAAAACCCGAAAAACAACCAATCGCGTGGAGTCTTCTCCAGCATTTATGTAATGCAACATCACCGATCCAGACCAACATGTCCAGGTAGGCTTCACACATCATGCCTATGTCCGTTCTCGCTTACCGACTCTAAACAACGGGGACTTCACATATCTACCCGAAGGAATTCCTCCAACTCACCGCAAACTCGCGAGAGCGGGCTTCCTATGCAAAGAAGGAGAGCTACACATGCTCAAGAAGAGAATCGTTACCCTAGCGTTCTTCTTTGGCGCCATGGAAAAGTAAGCGGATGAAAAGCACCGCACTCTCTTCACCTCCGTGGATCCGTAGTCGGCTCGCGATTTGGAGCTTCGAAGCTCCTCCAATGGCCGGATCTAGCTTCTTCTACCTTCCTTGGCTCTCCTCTCTCTCTAAGCTTTAAAAAGATAACCACTCATAAAAAGTGAGGGTTTCTAAGGTCCAATCCCGGGTATATCCCATCAGGAACAACCCCCAGCCGTTGTATCATCAATTAAAGAAACGAACAGCTTTGATTCGGGACTGAAATGTCCAATCTGGACCGAACACGGCCTGGCACACGCCCGTGTCCAGGTCCGTGTGCCTCATTCGCCGTCAAAATCAACGCGCCTGGAACAACACACGGGCATCGAACACGCCCGTGTTTGACCTGACATGCCCGTGTTCCAACTGACACGGCCGTGTACCCCCATCGATTTATCCCGAAAATAACCCGAGAACTGCACGTGTTCTAGGACACGCCCGTGTCCTTGCCCGTGTCTACCTCAACACGCCTGGGCTCCAGGCCGTATACACGGTCTCGACACTCGACACTTCGTCGACCTCATGACACGGCCTGGGACATGCCCGTGTCCTAGGCCGTGTGCCTTGTCTCGACACATCGTCGACTCCCCGGGACGAGTGTCGACACGGGTCGGCACGTCCTACGACACGCCCGTGTCGCAGGACGTGTGCCATGTCTCGACACTTCGTCGAGCGCAAAGTGTCGACTTCGCGGGCTGAGTGTCGACACGGGTTGACACGCCCTGCGACACGCCCGTGTCGCAGGCCGTGTGCCACCCGCCAGAACCCAAAACTGGCCCAAAACGTCCCCCGTCGCTCTTGTGAGTTTCGGGACATTACATTATAGGCCAACTGGGCGTGGGGAAGAAGAAGATTCCATGTACCTTTGTGATCGCCCACTAGGCACCTAAGAAGGCTTCCCAGGCTCCGATTGACCACCTCTGTTTGCCCATCGGTCTGAGGGTGATAGGCGGAAGAAAACAATAGCTTGGTACCCATTAAGACCCAAAGTGTTTTCCAAAAATAACTCGTGTACTTAACATCTCTATCGGAGACTATTGTCTTCGGCACTCCCCGGTGACTAACTACTTCCTTAAAATATAATTTGGCAATATGAGATGCGTCGTTGGTTCTAGCGCACGGAATAAAATATGCCATTTTAGAGAATCTATCCACCACGACTAAAATAGAATCGTGACGGCATAAGGTGGTGGGTAGGCCTAGAACAAAATCCATGCTCACGTCTTCCCATGGTGTGGAAGGGATAGGCAGGGGCGTATATAATCCTACATTGGTCTTGTTGCCCGTGGATACCTGACAGGTACGACAACTACTAACTACCCTTCCCACCATCGCCTTAAGTTTCGGCCAATAGAAGTTCTCCTCAACTAACATAATGGTCTTATCCCTACGAAATGACCACTCAACCCTCCGATATGCAATTCCCAGATGATATGAAGGCGTAACGATGACTGTGGGATACATAACTTCCCATGTCTAAATAGATAGCCATCCTTAATGATGAACGCAGATATAATCGCGGGGGAGCTATCTTGGGCAGACAAATATGCATCCTAAAAGTCTGGACATGTGGCGTACTCATCCTTGATTCGCTCGAATCCTACCACGTTAACCTCCATAGTGGTGAGTAACAAGGTCAGGCGACTAAGAGCATCCGCGACTCGATTGTCAGCTCCCTTAAGGTGTTTGAGATTAAAAGTGTAACCCTGTAGGAAAGATACCCACTTAGCGTGTCGCGGGCTGATTTTATGTTGGCCATTGATGAACCGCAATGCCTCGTGATCGGAGAGGATCACAAACTCCTTAGAGAGGAGATAGTGTCTCCAATGGTGCAGACATCTACTGACGGCATAAAACTCCATATCGTAATTTGAGTAATTCAATTTGGCGCCTGCTAACTTCTCACTAAAATAACTCACAGGGTGCCCTTCTTGACTCAAGACACCTCCTATTCCTACGCCAGAAGCGTCACACGTAAGCTCAAAGACTTTGTTGAAGTCAGGTAGATGTAGGAAAGGTGCCTCAGTCATAAGTTCCTTAATGCGTTGGAAAGCAATAGCGGCGGACTTTGTCCAGGTGAACTCACCTTTCTTCATGCAATCACTAATGGGGGTCATAATGCTACTAAAGTCTCGAATAAAACGGCGGTAAAAAGTAGCTAACCCATGGAAACTTCGCACCTCTCGTAATGTGGTCGGTTCGGGCCAATCCTTAATGACTTTAACCTTATTAGGGTCAACTCTAATGCCTTCCGAACCGAATATATAGCCTAAGAACTCCACTTCAGTGACATAGAATGTGCATTTCTTGAGATTAAGGAATAAGGTTTCCTTCCATAGGGTGGAAAGAACCGACCTCATGTGGGAGACGTGCTCGACAGTGGTGGTACTAAAGACTAAGATGTCATCAAAATAGACGACCACAAACTTCCCCATGTAAGGCTGAAAGACATGTGTCATCATCTGGGAGAAGGTACTGGGGGCGTTGGATAGCCCAAAGGGCATCACAAGCCACTCGTATAACCCATCCTTGGACTTAAACGTTGTCTTCCATTCGTCCCCCTCACGGATCCTGATCTGGTGATAGCCACTCCGCAAATCTAACTTTGAAAAAATGGTAGCGCCAGATAAGACATCTAGGAGGTCATATAATCGCGGAATGGGAAATCTGTATTTGATGGTAATCTTGTTGATGGCATGGCTATCAACACACATTCTCCACGTACCATACTTCTTGGGGGCAAGAAGGGCAGGTACCGCACATGGACTCATACTAGTCCTAATGAACCCCTTTTTCATCAAATCCTCGATCTGGGTCTGTAACTCTTTATGGACGGCAGGGTGAAGCCTATAGTGGGGCTGGTTCGGTAAGGAGGAACCAGGGATAAGGTCTATAGCATGATGTATATTCCTAAGCGGTGGTAATACCGAAGGTAGCTCATCCGGGTACATGTCCTTATATTCATCCAACAATTCCCGTAACTCTTTAGGCAAATCGTCCAATGCTCTCGTATCCCCCTTCGCACTCATAAGTACTAGTGCGTACATCATCCCGTCAAGAAAGGGATCCTTCACAAATTCTTTTCTTCCCACGAGACTCAACGTTTTCCTCTCGACTGGAACAGTGGTGTCCTTAGCCAAAGCTACTGGCTCCTTCGGGACGGTCGGTCTCAACGTAATGACCTTGCCATTAAATTTAAATTCATATGTATAGGCTCTCCCAAAGTGTGTCACGTCGCGGTCATAAAGCCAAGGGCGGCCCAACAACGCGTGACAAGCATCCATTGGAAGGACATCGCACCACACCTCGTCAGTATAGGATTTGATCGAGAGAGGTACGAGGCAACGCTTGGTGACCGAGACAGTAACCTTATTAATCCAAGCTACCTGATAGGGAGTCGGGTGGGGCTGCGTAGTCAAGGACATACGTGTAACGGCATTCTCAGAGATGACGTTTACACAACTGCCACTATTAATGATCAACGTGCACAACTTCTAGCCACTCTTAAAGATCAGGGAAAATATACTCGTCCTTTTCCAGTCATCTAACGGTCGATGAGTGGTTAAGATACAATGCACCACCATAAGGGGGTGCTCGTCCTCTAAATCACTTGGGACCCCATTTGGGTCACTCTCCTCAGCGGCCTCATAAACGAAATCAGCAAGGTCGGTAGTCGACTCTAGTAGGGCTATGGCTTTAGTCTTCGTTGGGCATTCAAAGGCATAGTGACCTTGAATGCCGTAAGAGTAACACGTAGCGTTAGACTTTCTCACCTTCCCAATGGGGATACGCTCACTTGCGGGGTTCTTGGCGTTCCTAGCAATGATCACGATAGACTTTGACTCAGCGGACCGAAACTTCCCCTTATCCTGATATGTGGAGGAAGAGGCTCCAGCTGTGGACTTTCCCTTCGCATGGGAATAACGGGAGTGAGCCTTAGAGGCTAAGTGCTTTTCGATGTCGAGGGCGGCGTTAAATGTCATGTTCAGATCCGTATGACCATATCGTAAGAGCTTCCGCTGAATATCGGGATGAAGCCCCTGACGAAATCTGGATAGGGTGACCTCAGGGATCTCCCTCAGATCACAACGCACCATACGGTCTTTCAGTTCTCCCATATACTCAGCTACCGAATTGGAGCCCTGCCACAGAGTGGCAAGCTCGTCGAACATTTGTGTCCGATGGTACGCGGGAACGTACTGATCGGTCAACAGGTTCTTCATCAAGGCCCATCCAATAAGTGGGACCCCGTTCCCGGTTCCTAGCCTACGCTCTTCATTCAGCCAATAAGTTTTGGCACGTCCAGTTAGCTTCATCCTGGCAACTTGGACCTTTTGATGGTCCGTAAGGGTGTGCCAATCGAAGTAGCACTCCATATCCACCACCCAAGTAAGGAAGATCTGGGGATCTCCCATGCCATCAGAAGTGGGGCGTCGATCTTAATGACCCTAGTAATATCGTAAGCACGATCGTGGTGGTGTTATTGAGGGGGCACTCGGGGAGAGTCCTCATCGGAATCCGAATCAGGAGTTTGTTGGCGCCGGTTGGGCTGCTCAACATTAATGGGTGGCGGGGGTGGCCTTGCTTGATTTTGTAGGATCTGTGCTAACATGTTTCTAAGCTCCGTCATTTCATTACGTAGCCCTGCTATGGCCTCGGTGTTGGGATCCCCACGCTCGTTCGTAGCCATCTTAGACGTAGACGGTGTCGTGTACTCCGATCCTAGCCTAGTGCGCATTCAGGTTTAGAAAAATCTTGGGAAGATGATTTTTCCTAGGGCTGTACCTATATTGGAAATAGGATACGTTTATAGTTTCCCGATGTGAGGAAAACGTGGATCGTTAAAATTTTTTGTTTTTGAAATTTCGCTGAAAAATAAAGATTTCAGCCTGCTATTGGCAGACCACCAAAAATAATTTTTTGTTGTTCTAAAGATTAGAATGACCAACAAGGAACGCAGCGAGCATGTTTGCAATGTGGGAGTTGAAAGAACCTCCCTCTGATACCAAATTGATGTAGGGAAGACCATGAGACGTGCTCGATACACTAACGGAAACTATCGCCTCAAAACATAAAGACAAGATGGGAGGGCTCCGACCAAAAGCGAGCGAAAAGGGGTCGGGTTGGCTCCCAAAATCCGAGTGATAAAATCAATATAGAGGAATCAAGCCGGACTCGATACAACGTCCTTAGGACCTACCTCTCCAACAAGCACACAACTCACCGTAAGCCGGACTCGATACAACATCCTTAAGACCTACCACTCCAACAAGCACACAACTCACCGCACCTACACAAGCATCTATTGTACCAACTTGAGCCGTTTCAACGAAACAATAATTTACTTTCGGAGCGGCGGAAAACTTCAATAGGCGATCGAGTTCGAGTTGAGATTAACTCCCTTGTCAACACCAAAATGTGTCAATCTTGGAGGGCAAGTCAAGGCTAGGCCAAGTCTCGCTCTCGCAATGGATCTTCCCAATCCGGATCACAAGAGGTTCAATGACAACAAAATCGAAAATCGGATTTTGCAAGCGACGTATTTAAAAATCACGAAGAAACGGTTTGAAAAAACCTCCACAAACTCTAAAGCAAGAATCACTAAAGGGGAATGAGTTACCCAACCAAGAACATCAATCACTCAAGATAAGGTGGGAGAATCACCCTCTCCACGGATCCACCAGCTTCACACCGAATGGGCTGCAACCTTCTTCCTTGGAGTCGCACCGAAAGGAAACCACGCCGGCGTCGCACCGAAGTAGGGGAGAAAGCAAGGGGGGCGGCGGCTTCACACCTTGGCCGACGGCTATGGAGGAACTCCTTGGCCGAACTCTCTCAAAGAGGGTTAGGGTTTCTTTTAATTTCTTCTCTAACTTCATTCTCAAAAGGATCTCCTTATATAGGAGTTACAACACACATCTAGCCATCCAATATGGAGATGAAATCTCATCCATCCGGAAGGCTAAATACACACCAAATGTTTGCAGGAAATAAATAAAGATTACAAGTCCCAAATGAATATAAAATTATTAACCAAGATTGGAATAATTTTATATTCGCACATAAAATAATAGAAGCAGGAGAAATTAATTAAAATAGTCTTCAAGTGCGTGTAGCACGCCGCGGGCGGAGGTTGTAGCGGCGTCTTCCGTTAGCGTAATCACGGCTCCGAAGGTCTTTATGTTGTAGTGCCGCGGAAACTGGATCGTCATCAAGTGGAGGTAACGGGGCGGCGACATCACGTTGCTCACACCGCAACGTTAATTTAAAACATATGCGTGGGTCAAACTTTCCCGAGTCCCAAATCGTTTACAAACATCACATAACCCAGTTATGTTCAAGTTGGCTCCCAAGCCCACATAATGGCAGAACCACGCATCCGCCCAGTTTTCCGGGTGCACCTTGGCGTTAATCCCCAAGGCTCCCTGTTGCAATCTACCTCGTAGAAAACCCGAAAAACAAACATTCTCACGGAGTCTTCTCCGTCCATTTATGCAATGCAACATCACCGATCCAGACCAACTTGTCCGGGTAGGCTTCACACATCCTGTCTATATCCGTTCTCGGTTACGGACTCTACATGTACACAACGGGGACTATTCATGTCTACCCAAAGGAACACCTCAAACTCATCGCAAACTCGCGAGAGCGGGCTTCCCTATGCAAAAGAAGTAGAGCTTCACATGCTCAAGTAGAGAATCGTTACCCTAGCGTTCTTCCTTGCCGCCATGGAAACGTAAGCGGATGAAAAGCACCGCACTCTCCTTGCCTCCGTAGATCTGAAGTTGGTTCGCGATTTGGAGCTTCGAAGCTCCGCCGGTGACTGGATCTAGGCTTCTTCTTCCTCCTTTGCTCTCCCCTCTCTCTAGACTTAGTAAGAGAACCACTCAAGAGAAATGAGGGTTTCGAAGGCTCAATCCCGGGTATATCCCAGTAGGAACAACCCCCAACCGTCGGATCCCAAACTAGGGAAACGAACGGCTACGATCCGTAGCTGAAAATTAAAACTTGGGCCGAACACGGCCTGCGACACGCCCGTGTCCCTCATTCGCCGTCAAAATCAACGTGTTACAAAAATTACACGGGTCCTGACAGGCCCATGTTTAACCTGACACTCCCATGTTCAAACTGACATGGCCGTGTGGTTGGCCATGTGCCCCCATCGACACAGCCCTGAAAACAACCCGAGACTCACACGGGTCTTGGACACGCCCGTGTCAAACCTAAACACGCCTAGGCTCCAGGCCGTGTTCACTATCTCGACACTTCGTCGAGCGTAGTTCGTCGACCACCGACACGGCCTTGCACACGCCCGTGTACTAGGCCATGTTCTGTGTCTCGACACAACGTTGAGCGAAAATCGTCGACTTCCCTGGCAGATCATCGACACGAGCTCGACATACCCTGAGACATGCCCGTGTCGCAGGCTGTGTTCGCTGCTCGATGATCGTCGACTCCAAAAATTCGTCGACCTCACGGCCAAATCGTCGACTCGAGCCTGACACGCCCTGGGACACGCCCGTGTCCCAGGCCGTGTGCCCCCTGCCAAATTCCAGATTTGGCCCAAAATGCCTCCCGTCGCTCTTTTGAGTTTCAGGGCATTACAACTCTCCCCCTCTTAAAAGAATTTCGTCCTTGAAATTATATAAAGGAAAGAAACATAAAACTTAAATGGTACCTTAGTGAAACAACTCCGGGTACTCCTCAAGCATATTCTGCTCTAGCTCCCAAGAGAGCTCCTCTCGATCGCAATTGTCCCAACGGACCTTGACCATCCTGATCTCTTTATTGCGTAGCCGCTTGACTTCCGAGTCTTCAATACGTACGAGCTTGACCATCGTCGTCAACCCACTATCAACTGGCACTTGTTCGACCGCGATCACTTGCGTAGGCTCTTTCACCGCCTTCCGTAGCACCGATATATGGAATACATCATGTAGACCACTAAGCTCCACAGACAGCTTCAACCGGTACGCTGCTTCACCAATCCGCTCCAGAACCTCAAACGGTCCAAGGTACCTCGGGCTTATCTTCTTCAAGCGCCGCACCTGCGAGACACCCTTGAACGACTTGATCTTCAAGTACACCCAATCGCCAACAGCGAACTCCACGTTCCTGTGCTTGGAATTATAGTACTTAGCCTGGCGGTCCTGAGCGATTAGCAACCTCTCCCGAATGGTTCTCGCCAAAGAAGTAGCATCCTCCACCTCTAGTCACTTATACAACTTTGATCCACCCGTTTCCAACTAAGACAACGACGCGCGACATTTTCTACCATAAAGGGCCTCGAAGGGCGCCATTTGAATGCTCGCCTGGTAG
The DNA here is from genome assembly GCA_039583875.1 of Platanthera guangdongensis. Taxonomy (NCBI): domain Eukaryota; kingdom Viridiplantae; phylum Streptophyta; class Magnoliopsida; order Asparagales; family Orchidaceae; genus Platanthera; species Platanthera guangdongensis. The sequence continues at coordinate 90,887,717 of CM077167.1, forward strand.
CTATTGTTGTAAGCGAATTCCACCAAGTATAGGTGATATTCCCATTGCTTTCCAAAGTCCAGGACACACATGCGAAGCATGTCTTCCATTGTCCTATTGACCCTCTCGGTCTGCCCATCCGTTTGCGGATGAAAGGCTGTGTTAAAACTCAGCTTTATTCCCAACATCTGCTGCACCAGCCTCCAATCATTGGACGTGAACATCCCATCTCGGTCACTCACGATGCTGCGGGGCACACCATGAAGTCATACAATATTATCCACATTAGCTTTGCCAATTTCCCAACCGGATCATCCTTCCTATGCGGAATGAAATGCGACACCTTCGTTAGACGATCTACGACCACCCAAATGGTGTCGTTCCCCTTTTGCGATCTTGGCAACCCGTGCACAAAGTCCATAGTAATGTCGTCGAACTTCCACTACGGAATAGGCAAGGATTTTAAGAATCCTCCCGGCTTTTGGCATTCCGCCTTCACCAAGGTGCAAGTTTGACACTTCGCCACGTAGAGCGCCACATCCTTTTTCAGTCCTGGCCATCAGAACAATTTCTTAACATCGCGGTACATCTTCGTGCTCCCTGGGTGAATTGAGTACTTGGTATGATGCGCCTCGTACAACAATTCCACCCGCAAATTGTCCACTTTTGGGACGCACAAATGACTGTCTTTCCACAGTAATCCGTCGTCCACAACGAATTGGGAATTTGACCCATTCAGAGCCTCTAACATGAGTTGCTTCATGTGGACATCCATATCCAATGTCTGCCGAATCCGATCAGCTAGGACATATTGGACTTCAGTCCAATTCAATACTGCTTCAGCACTTGATTGCTTATCAACGCAAAAGATCTCCAACGCCTCTAAATCCCGAACCAATCGCTCGTCATGGACCAACAGCCAATTGGCTTGAGCTGGGGCCCGGCGACTCAATGCGTCCGCAACCGCATTGCCCTTACCAGGCACTTAATGGATCTTGAATGTATAGTCCACCAGGAACTCCATCCATCTACACTGTCACATGTTCAGATCTTTCTGATCAATCAAATACTTCAAGCTCTTGTGATCGGTGTAGATATCGATCTTCACACCGTACAAATAATGTCTCCATAGCTTCAAGGCAAAAATCACGGCCTCTAACTCTAAGTCATGGACCGGATAGTTCCTCTCATGAACCTTCAGCTGTCTCGAGTCATTATGCTATAATGCTTCCATACTGTAACAACACACAACCCAAACCACTGCCCGAAGCATCGCTATAAATCTCATAACCTTCGGTCCCACTCGGCGAACTCAACACAGGCGCCTTGGTCAACCGACATTTCAACTCCTCAAAAGTTCGCGCGCACTCCGGCGTCCAAACGAACTTCTACTCCTTCCTCATCAAAGTAGTGAGAGGTAATGCTATCCGCGAGAAGTTCTCTACGAAGTGCCTATAATAGCCGGCAAGCCCCAGAAAGCTCCGAACTTCTACTACCATATAAAGCTCAGGCCACTCTCGTATCGTAACAATCTTCGCCGGATCCACTGCAATACCTTCCCCACTCACTATATGACCGAGGAACGCCATTGAGGACAACCAAAACTCGCACTTCGAGAACTTGGCGTACAATTGATTCCTCCTTAGCATCTCCAAACCTAAATAAAGATGCCTGAAGTGATCTTCCTCACCCTGCGAGTACACCAAAATATCATCGATGAAGACGATCACAAAATGGTCCAAGTACTCCCTGAAGGTCCTGTTCATCAAATCTATGAACACTGACGGCGCATTCGTCAGCCCAAACGGCATGACCGTAAACTCATAATGCTCGTATCTTGTACTGAACGCTGTCTTAGGGATATCACTCTCCCTTATCCTCAGCTGATAATAACCAGCCTTGAGATCCAACGTAGAGTACACCGTCGACCCGACCAACTGATCAAAAAGATCATCGATCCTTGGGATTGGGCACTTGTTCTTTTTTGTTAGCTTATTTAACTCCAGATAATCAATACAAAGTCTCAAGCTCCCCTCCTTCTTTATAAAGAGGACCGGTGCGCTCCAAGGCGACGAACTTGGACGCACAAACCCTTGCTCCAACAACTCTTGAAGTTTCACATTCAGCTCCGTCATTTCCTTAGGCGCTAGCCGTTACGGAGATCGTGACATAGGCTTCGCACCTAGAACTAGCTCAATAGTGAAATCTATCTCCCGTTGAGGCGGGGCTCTAGGAAGATCGGCAGGGAACACATCAGGGTACTCAGCTACCACTGAAATACTATCCAACGTAGGCTTTGGCTTTGTAACCTCCACTAGTATAAAGAATAGCTCTGCACCAGCACGAACCACCTTCACCACCTGAAGAGCAGACATCAACGTCTTGCTCGACCCTTTCAAGCCCGTAAAAGTCATCTCACGACTTGCTCCCAACTTGACTTCCTTGCGAGCGCAATCAATATAGGCTTGTTGCTCCGAGAGCCAGTCCATGCCAAATATAACGTCGAACTCCACCAACGGTAGTAACGACGCTTGCAGATCGAACTCTTGATTCCCAATGTGAATCTTAACACCGCAGATTTTATCCGCGCGCATCGAACATCCATTCGGTAACAAAACATCCAACTTGTCCTTCGCCATCGAAGAAGATACTCCGATGCACGATATGAATTCTTCAGACAATAAAGAGTGTGAAGCTCCCGTATCAAAGAGTGCTCTCGCCGGAAACTCACAAATCAAAACAAATCCTAAACAAGCAGTGGTAAGATAACATATGCATAACAAGTATTTAAAGAAACTTAACTTGCAACAAATTAAACCGTACCTGTCACCACATCCGCTTGTTTGATGGCCTCCTGTTGGCCAAGATTATAAACCCTTGGTTGAGCCGGAGCATAATGGGACGCGGTTGACTCCACCGCCTTGCCCTTCTCTTCATAAGTTTCTCCCGGCTTCCTCTCGGACTTGGGATGTCTGCTCCAATAGTCACGAGCAAAGTGCCCCGGCTTCCCACAAGTAAAACATGCACCCGGGGTCCGACCCGTAGTCGCCCCAGAAGCACCAGAAGAAGGAGATGGACCCGAAGTCCTAGCCTTCTTAAAGAACTTACAGTACCCAGACTTTGAAGTTGTCGGCACTTGAACTCAGATTTCTTATCACCCAAGCTTTTCTTCGCCTGAACATTCTTCATGTCCTTCTCCAAGGACCGGGATGTGTTGACCAAGGTCAAAAAACCCTGCGTCTCTTAGACCTTCGTAGAAACGATTGGTCTTATGCTCCTCATCCGCGATGGTAGAGCTAGCATACCGACCCAACCTAGTAAACTCGTGGAGATACTCATCCACGCTACTCTCTCCTTGTACCAACCTCTGGAACTCATTCTCCAAAGCTATCCTCTGAGTCGAAGGGAGGTACCTAGCCAAGACCAGTCTCGAGAACTCCTCCATCGAAACATCTGTAAGTTGCCTTCCTCTCAATAGATGCAGCTCCAAACCCTCCCACCACAGCCTAGCGTCTCCATCCAACAGGAACGTAGTTATAGTGGTCAATTGCCACTCCTCCGTCTCAGCCGCTTCCAAGACTCACTTCACAAGGGAGAGCCAGTCTTCAGCTTGAGATGGGGTTCCCAACTCCGAGAATACCGGAGGATTAAAGCTCATGACATGTTTGAGCTGTCTCTCGGTTGCCCTCCTTGGCACAAACGGCTCCACCACTACCTGCTCCACTCTTCTCAGCTCAACCTCTAAAAGAGGTACCTGCTCCATCGTAGGAGCGGGTTGTTGCATTTGTCTTGCAGGCTGCGCATTGATCATGGCAAACACTGCATCAGCCACCAATCGTATGGTCTCAGCCAATGGAGGTGTTGCAGGACCATAATTTGGTGCACTACTAGCCTCAAAAACTCGGCGTTCCGACGGCCCAGCACCACTTCTGGTCACCTATAGTGGTACAAAACACCATTAAGTGACCAAACAAAATTGCAAAACACAATTATAGGAACGCGCAGGTTCCTCAAACACGTGTATTTTTTATTCCTAAGTGGTCATTCATGGGTTCTTTTGCTGTTATAACGATGACGCACACACATGTGCTCACCACCCCTTAAAAGAATTCGCCCACGAATTCATTTTAAGCCTGACGGAAACCAGTAATTGGATACCAAATTGTAACACCCCCTATCCGTCGCATAGCATATAGCAGTAGGTCCGGCCGGGGCCCGATGTCATATACCACAGACAGACCGGGTGGTTACTCAATGGAAACCATCCAACCAATCCAACGTCCTACACAGAGCATTCTAGTGGAAGAAATTTTATTAGTTGCAATAATAAAGAACCCAACACTAGCATGAATGTCCACTAATACGCCAAAAGGAATGAAGTACAAATACACAAGCACAGGCCTTATGGCCTCACAATTGTTTTCCTCAAATTACATGTCTTTCAAACCTCGGCACGCAGGCCGGCCATACATGAATAAAAGAAAACACTCAAATTAGGCCTTCGAGGGCCGGCTCAGCAACTTGGGATTTAGCCCGCTATTTATCGCTCGGCTCCGCAGCACCTGCAAGCATAATCCACCGCAACGGTGGCAAACCAAAGCAACGGTCAGCCATGCTGACCAAATTATAACGATCCCGCCCACAATTCGGGGTGGCGATGCTCCTTCCCTGCACTTTATGAGCATAACCAAGCATTATATAAATACATTTCATCACAGGCATTGGCACGCACAGCCACACGCCCCGTGCTCTTAGGGCACATTCTCGGTGATCACGATCTAAGCCCGCCAACTCACCACCGTCCCCGGGATGGCAATCTCCCGTGAGCATTTGGTCTTTCTGGCCACTGCCTAAGACCCTCCATCTATGTCAACGGTAAGTGCCAAGTCACTTTAGGTCTCTTTAACTGAACGACATAAAGCGGGTACAATTTTGCCTGACCCGTTGCTCACACCGCAACATTAATTTAAAACATATGCGCGGGTCAAACTTTCCCGAGTCGCAAATCGTTCACAAACATCACATAACCCAGTTATGTTCAAGTTGGCTCCCAGGCCCACATGATGGCAGAACCACGCATCCGCCCAGGTTTCCGGGTGCACCCTGGCGTTAATCCCCAAGGCTCCCTGTTGCAATCTACCTCGTAGAACACCCGAAAAACAAACATTCACACGGAGTCTTCTCCGTCCACTTATGCAATGCAACATCACCGATTCAGACCAACTTGTCCGGGTAGGCTTCACACATCATGCATATATCCGTTCTCGGTTAAAGACTCTACATGTACAAAACGAGGACTATTCATGTCTACCCGAAGGAACGCCTCAAACTCACCGCAAACTCGCGAGAGCAGGCTTCCCTATGCAAACGAAGTAGAGCTTCACATGCTTAAGTAGAGAATCGTTACTATTGGGTACATTGGTTTAAATGTACCTGATTTGAAGAAGCCTCACCCAACTCAATGATATACATCAAAATGTATTTGATGTGTTTTGAGTTTACTTGTGCAGGTTAAGTATTTGCAGGAAAGAAGAAAAAGTTTCTAAGTCCATGTGTCGACACCCAGAGGGAAAGTGTCGACACTTAAGAAGACTTGTGTCGACACCCAGGCGAGCAGTGTCGACACTTGGAGTCATTGTGTCGACACCAGGGATGCAGAGTCGACACCAGACAGAAAGTGTCGACACAAGGAGCTGTGTCGACACTCAATGAAGAAAAGTGCAGTGAAGCAGTGTCGACACTTAACAGTTGTGTCGACACCCAGTGAAACTGTGTCTACATCAGAAAGTGTCGACACTTGGAGGCTGTGTCGACACTCAGCAAAAGTCAGTAGAGACTAAGTATAAGTGTCGACACCCAGAACAATGTGTCGACACACAGCAGAAGAGTCAACACTTGAAGAAAGTGTCGACACAAGAAAGCATGTGTCGACACTCAGCTGAAGACTCAACATTTGAAGAAAGTGTCGACACAAGGAGCTGTGTCGACACTTAGCAAAGTTCAAGAATATTCTAAGTACAAGTGTCGACACAACGCAGATGTGTCGACACTCAGCCAGAGTCTCAACAAAAGAAGAATGTGTCGAAACAAGGAGCTGTGTCGACACTCAGCAAGTATCAACACTGAAGACATGTGTCGACACCAAGAAGAAGTGTCGACACTTAACAAGTTCAACACATGAAAATGTGTCGACACAAAGGAGTTGTGTCGACACTTTGAAGAATTCAACAATATACTGAAGTACAAGTACTTGTGTCGACACTCATTATCAGTGTCGACACATGAAGAAGAAGCAGTGTCGAGATATAAAATCTACAACACAAGGAGTTGTGTCGACATCTTGTAGGCTAGTGTCGACACTTAGACAACTTGTGTCGACACTTAGTCTATAAGTGTCGACACTTAAAGACAGACAGTCTCGACACTTTCAGACAGTTACAGAATTTTCAAGAACTGACTGGATGACTTGACAGCTGCCATTCCAGCCGGTCTACTGCACCTATCAGAGTTGTCAGAAATCAGTTATGAACCGGACCAGCCGGTTACCATGAAGAAGGCCTATAAATAGGCTTACTCTGTCTACAGAAATTGATTGATTGAAAACAAGTTCAAGTGATCATTAACAAGAAGAAGATCTAGCTATTCCTTGAAGAATCTAGTGAACATCTAAGAAGTTGGAGAGAGAGAGCTCCATCCAAGAAGTCAGCCATTGGAACCAGGCTGAGAAGAAGGGTTCAGATTTATTCTGAATCTTAAGTAGCAGAGATCAAGGATCAACTGCAGGAGGGATCAATCTTATTGTGTTCAATATTCAAGAAGCTTTGAAGAAAGACAAGTCAGATTGATTTCAGCTGAGTTCTTCCAAGAACTCATCAAGAAACTCACAACTTTTCTCTCTTTTCTCTGAGTTGTTGAGTTACAATTTTTGTATTCATATTATCTTATAGGATCCTTAGGGATCTGAGTCTTTGTAAGCCTGTAATTATAAAGGCTGAGTGTAGGGCTTGAGTGCCTGAGTGTAGGAGATTTGAATCTCTGAGTGTAGGCCTATTGTGGCTGAGTGTAGGCCTTGGTGGCTGAGTGTAGGCCTTGGTGGCTGAGTGTAGGCTTTGTGAAGAAGCTGAGTTGTAGGGTCTTGGGCCTGAGCTGTAGGAACCCATTTTGGGGTTCTGAGATAGTGGAGAAGTTTGGCTGAATCTAGTACACTGCTAGATAGGCGAAGGGGGAAAGTGGATGTACCCAAAGCTTGGGGAACCACTATAAATCTGGGTGTCTACTGTGTGCTTGTGATTTTCTGTGATTGTTGTGTGATTGATGTGTACAAGTAGATTTAATTCTGTGTTATAAGTTATTTTCTGCCTAGAAAAGTTAAAAAGATTTAAGTCACCTATTCACCCCCCCCCCCTCTAGGTGATTAGGTACAATATCTTTCAAGTGGTATCAGAGCCAGGTTTCTCAAAAAGAGACATAACTATCTGAGTAGATCCTGTTGGCAGATTCAGTCTAAGTACATTACAGAATCAAGAAAATAAAGAACCATGGGTTCCACTGAGAATCATAAGGAATTGGGATCCATGAAGTTACCCATTTGCAGAAAGGAAATCTTTGGTATCTGGAAGGAAAGGGTGAGACTGTTTATGGAAGCCTCAGACCCTAGGATTTATATCACAGTGAAAGAAGGGTCATATGTGCCCATGAAGGTGTCAGTCTTAGATGCAACTCAGAGAACACCTAAGGATTTCTCTGAAATGACAAAGGATGAGATTGTTCTAGCCACAATGGACAAAAGGGCTCAGAACATCATTGTGAGTGCTATAGATGATGCAACTTTTCAGAATTTGATACACTTCAAGACATCTAAGGAGATGTGGGATACCTTGGTAGTGTATATGGAGGGTTCTGAAGAAGTGAGGCAAGACAGAAAATCCTTGCTCAATCAAGAATATGAAAGTTTTAGACAAGGTAAAGCTGATAGCATAACTGAATGCTATAAAAAGTTCTATAGGATTGTGAATGATCTTATGTCCTATGGAAGAGAGTTCAGTAATTATGAGCTCAATGATAAGTTCTTAAGGTCCCTTACAAAAGATTGGGACACCAAGATCTGTGCCATTAGGGAAATGGCAAAGTTAGCAGAAATTCCTCCACCAACACTGTTTGGCAAACTGCTGTCCTATGAAATGCAGTTAATGGTGAGGAAAGAAGAGGAGAAATTTACAAGAAGTGAACATAAAGAAAGGACAGTGGCCTTTAAAAAAGAAGCCCCCAGAAAGTACAGAAGTAAGTCACCAACTTCACCTCCAAAAGCAGCTGAAACTGAGTCAGATGAGTCAGCAAGCAGAAAATCTGAAAGCAGTGAAAGTGATGAGGACTTTGCTGCCTTCACAAGACATTTTCAGAAGTTCTTAAAGAAGAAACAGTGGAGGACAAGGTCATCTACTTCACAGGGTAAAGGAGACTATTATCAGAATAAGAAGTCTTCAAAGAAAGACAGGAAAAAGTCCAAGTCTAGCAAAGCAACACTATCAAAAATTGTATGCTATTGCTGTAATAGACAAGGACATGTTGTTGTAGATTGTCCAGAAAAAAGGAAGGAGTCTAGTGACAAGAAAAAGACTCAATACAAGGGCAAGAAGGAAAAGTCTTTTGTTGCCAAAGAGGATAAGAGCCTGTCAGACATTTCTTCATCAGAAACTGAGTCAGATGCTGAGGCATATATAGGGCTGCTTGCTGAAGAAGAAGAAGAAGAGTTCATTCAGATCATGAACTCTATATATGAACAAGAGGACAGTCAATGCCAAGGGCTAATGGCATTGACAGAAAGTGACAAAATCCTGGAGCACCCAGGACCTAATAAGGTACAACATTGTTCTTTAAGTTCAATTTCTTGTGCTAGTTCAGAATCAGATTCATCATCATCAAATGATGAGAGTGCATCTGAGTCTGAAGAGCATATTCATCAATTGATAGATGAATATAAAGTTCTGTTGCAAGCATTTAAGAAATGCAAATCCTTGGCCAAGAGTCAAGCTAAGGAGATTGCAAGTCTCAAAATGGCTGCAACTGATTATGAGAAGATGTTTGATCCAAAGCTAAATGAGATAGCCACACTGAAGCACATAACTGTGATTCAGATGGGGACTATAACATATAAGAATGATCAAATCAAGAGTCTGGAGATTAGTCTTCAGAAGGAGAGAGATCTTGTTGCTAGGTTTTCTATACCTAAGTCAGTTCTACCTTTAATTGATGAATTTTTCATCACAAAGGTAAAGCTGGACTGGGTTTTACTAAACTTGCAAGGACTGTTCAGTCCAAGTCCAAGGGCAAAGCCCCAACTCTAAACAAACCAGCTGTAGATAAAACAACTAAGACTGTACCTAAGCAAAGGTACAATAAGTTTGAGTGTTGGTGCTGTGGCAAGGTAGGCCACTTTGCAATGGACTGTTGGCACAATGCTAGTGCCAAAGTGAGTAGCAAACTGCCTGTTGGAAAACCTGCAGGTAGCTTTGTTAGGAAGCAAACTAACCAGTACCAAGGACCCAAGAATTCTTTGGGTTCTAAGGTTCATTAATCTGTTTTGCAGGTGAGTCCAAGTGGCCATGCCCCTATATGGTACTTGGATAGTGGATGTTCCAGACATATGACTGGAACAAGGGGTTTACTAAAGGACTACACACCCATCAAGGATGGTCCAAAAGTCACCTTTGGTGGTTCTGAAAAAGGGATCATCAAGGGTTTTGGTAACATATCTAACTCCTTTATTACAATTACTCAAGTGGCCTATGTTAAAGATTTGAAACATAACCTTATTAGTATAAGTCAATTGAGTGATGTAGGATATGACATCTCATTTGTGAAAGATGGTTTTCATATCAGGAGGTCAAATGGTCAAGAGATCATTTTGACTGGTTATAGAAAAAGGAATGTCTACTGCTTGGACATTATGGTTGAGAACAATGGTTCTCCAGTGTGTCTAGTAGCTGATGAGACAGTCTCTCATTGTGTCAAATGGCACAAGAGGCTAGCCCATCTAAACTACAAGACAATTGACAAACTCTTTAACAAAGAGTTAGTGAGGAATGGTCCTCAAGTTAAGTGTATTAAAGATGGTATTTGCTCAGCTTGTCAAAAGGGCAAGCAGACTAGATCCACCTTTAGAAGCATTGAAAACAAAGATGCTGTGAGGTGTTTATACCTCTTGCATATGGATCTCATTGGTCCAATACCAGTTCACAGCCTAGGTAGGAAGGTCTATACCTTTGTAGTTGTAGATGACTACTCAAGGTTTTCCTGGGTGTTCTTCCTGAGACAGAAATCTGAAACACCTAGTGTCTTCTATAGCTTTGTCAAACAAATTCAGAATGAACTAGACAGTACAGTGGTCAAGATAAGAAGTGACCATGGTACTGAATTTCAGTCTGATAGTATGACAAAACTATGTGAAGAATTTGAGATATTTCAAGAGTTTTCTTCACCAAGAACACCTCAGCAAAATGGCATTGCTGAGAGGATTAATAGAACCTTGATTGAGGCTGGTAGGACCCTATTAAGTGATACATCACTACCAGAATATTTCTGGGCTGAAGCAGTTAATACTGCATGCCATGTTATTAATAGGTCTACCATTACTAAAAGCCTCAACAAGACCCCCTATGAGGTTGTGAAAGGCAGGAAACCAAACCTATCCTACTTCAGGATCTTTGGTTGTAAGTGCTTTATACTTAACAATGGAAAGTCTTACTTGACTAAGTTTGCTGCCAAGTCCCAAGAGGGAATTTTTGTTGGGTACAGCAACAACAGTAAGGCTTATAGAGTCTACAACTTGTCTACACAAGTTGTAGAAGAATCTGTACATGTAGTATTTGATGAAACTAGACTTATTAACAATGAGTTGTCTAGTAGTGTATGCAGCTCCACAGGTATAACAAAGAAGATGGACAAGCTCACTATAGAAGAAGAACCTTCTACAAGACAGCAAGTAGAAGATAGTGGTTGCTGTCCAGGGGGAGTACTACATGTACCTGATACAGATGAAGTTCAAGGAGTGCAGCAAGATGAAGAAACTGAAGAAGTTCAACCTGAAGTCAGGATGCCTCCAGCCAATAGGCATCTAAGAGATCATCCAGCAGAACAAATCATTGGTGATCCAAGACAAGGGGTACAAACAAGGAGCAGAAATCTGAATGCAGCAATCTACTCCAGTTTTCTATCCCAAGTTGAACCAAAGAAGTTTGAAGAAGCCATCCTAGACCCTCATTGGATTGAGGCAATGCAAGAAGAGCTGAATCAGTTCAAGAGGTGCAAGGTCTGGGAACTTGTTCCTAAACCTAAAGACCACAACATAATTGGGACCAAGTGGATCTATTAGAAAAAGATGGATGAACATGGAGTCATCATTAAGAACAAAGCTAGATTGGTTGCTAAAGGATATAGGCAGGAAGAAGGTATTGACTTTGATCAAACCTTTGCTCCAGTAGCCAGACTGGAAGCCATAAGGATGTTCCTGGCCTATGCAACCTTTCAAGGATTTAAAGTTTACCAAATGGATGTCAAGTCAGCATTTCTAAATGGTAATCTTAAAGAGGAAGTCTATGTGGAACAGCCATCAGGTTTTGTTGATTCAACTCAACCTAATCATGTCTATAGACTTAGGAAAGCATTATATGGGTTAAAGCAAGCCCCTAGGGCTTGGTATGAAACCTTGTCTAGTTTCCTCATTGAGAATAAGTTCACAAGGGAGGAAAATAGACAAGACTCTATTCCTTAGGGTAATCCAGAGGCAAAGTATAATACTAGTCCAAATATATGTAGATGACATAATATTTGGGTCTACTGAAAGTAGTCTTTGCAAAAAGTTTGCAAAACTAATGCAAGGACAATTTGAGATGAGTATTATGGGAGAACTTAAGTTCTTCTTGGGTCTCCAAGTAAGACAGGCTGAGAATGGATTATCCATATACCAGTCTAAGTTCACCCTAGAACTCATAAGGAAGTATGATATGGATTCATCCAGTACCATGAAGACTCCTATGGGGTCAAGTATGTCTCTTAGCAAGGATGATGCAAGGAAACCTGTAGATGAAACCTTGTATAGAGGGATAGTTGGCTCCCTATTATATTTGACTGCAAGTAGCCCAGATATCATGTATGCTACATGTGTCTGTGCAAGGTATCAAGCATGCCCTAAAAAGTCTCATTTGACAGCAGTCAAAAGGATATTGAGATATCTAAAGGGCACTCCTTATCTAGGCCTCTGGTACCCTAGGAATGGGGATTTTGAACTAACAGGTTATTCAGATGCAGACTTTGCAGGATGCAAAGAAGATAGAAAAAGCACAACTGGAACCTGTCAATTCCTAGGTGGAAGACTGATTTCATGGAGTAGCAAAAAGCAAACAAGTGTGGCTATCTCCACTGCAGAGTCAGAATATGTGGCTGCAGGAAGTTGTTGTGCTCAACTTCTATGGATACAACATCAGCTTGAGGACTATGGATTTCAGGTAAGTAGAACTCCACTATTTTGTGATTCTACTAGTGCTATATCAATTGCACATAATCCTGTTTCCCATAGTAGAACTAAACATATTGAAATAAAATATCATTTTCTTAGGGAGCATGTAAAGAAAGATGATATTTTACTGGAATATGTTAAAACAGATAATCAACTAGCTGATATGTATACTAAGCCCTTAGAATAAACTAAGTTCAATAGGTTTAAAATTGAACTAGGTATAATAAACTTAGAATAAGTTTATAGAAATGACTAAGTCAAAAGGTGTCGACACATAGAGATATCTGTGTCGACACAGAAAAGTGGTGTCGACACTTCAGGGAAATGGTGTCGACAAATCTAGGAAGTTAGTGTCGACACTTCAGAAAGTTAGTGTCGACACATGACAATGTCGGTTGTCGACACATCCAAGGTGGTGTCGACACTTAGTGTTTACTCAGAATTATCTAAGTAAAGACTCGACTATGTGTCGAGTTAAGTGGTGTCGACACATAAACAAGTGTCGACACATTTTATCTGTCGACTAAACTTGTGTCGACACAGTGTGTCGAGACATTATAAGTCTGTGTCGACACTTCTCAACAGTGTCGACACAATTTCAGTTAGCTGACCCGCCTTTTCATCTTCAAACCTAGAAAGGTATAAATAGGATTTTGCCTTAGTCTGTCGACACGCTTTCAAAAGTTTCGAGACCAAACTTGTGTATCGACACTTCTCTTCTCTCCAGTCAAATTCTTCAAACCCTAATGGCGCCAAAGCTTGAGGAGAACGTCAATGAAGGTTATGAACTGGTGCGAGACGAGTTTGAGGATGCAGACCCAGAAATCAAGAATGTGATAACCCTAGTTGCAGACTCGGGGTTAGAATTTCTTGTTTCAGAGCCCACAAAGATCTGAAAGAAGGAAGTTCTAGAGTTTCTGAATGGAGCTAACATAGACGAATCTGGATTCAAGATCAAATCCAGGGTACATGGAGAAAAGGTGAAGGTATCACCAAAAAGCTTAAGAAAGGTTCTAAACCTGCCTAGAACTAAGGAAGAAGAAGAAGTTACTGCTTCCAGGACCAGAGATGCATTGGCATGGTGTGGTCTGGATTCAAAGATGAAAATTAGCTCAGTTTTCAATAGAAAAGGAATGAACCGCAAGGGGAAATTCCTGTCAGAAATTGTTGGCAAAGTGATATTGAGCAAACCTGGAGGGCATGACAGGGTATCTGCCCATATGTTCCATCTCATGACCAGGATAATCTTCAGCCTGAAAACTGACTGGTCTGTAGTGATCTTTGAGAAGATTAAGGAAAGCCTAAAGAAGCCCAATTTGGGCAGGATCTTAAGTCTATACCTTGCTGGTAGCATACCAGAGGTTATGAGTCAGGCTGCTGACAGTAAAATCAACCACATGAGAAGAATGGACATGAGAATCTTCTCAAGATGGGACAGATTTTTGACAAAGGAGATGCCTACTCCTGAGAAGGAAACTCCACTGAAGAAAAAGAAGAAAACTGCCCCAGTGGCTCAGGTTTCCACTAGCAGCTCTGGTAGTGAAGAGCATGTTGTCTTTACTCCAAAAGAGGATGTAGAAGGAAATGTTGTTAAATCTCCAGCTCAACAAGTAGTTGCTGAAAGGCAGGGGGAGCTACCTCAGGCTAGCCCCTTACACCAGGATTCAGTCCAGGGTGAGCCACTAGTTGTGGAAGAGCCAACTCCTTTTGAGAGTGAGCAAGCTACAAACATCATCCATGAGGTAATCACTGAGCTTAATGCTTTCAATTTCCTTAAAGTGGATACTGTTTTATCTGATCCATTAAGTAATGTTAATCAGCAAACTCAGATGGATAGCCAACCCCCAGATGTTGTCATGAAGGACACTTCTGTTTCAGCTCAAATTATATCTGATCCAGTGGTAGATGAGCAAAGAGTTTCTCCAGCCCATTCTCCACAAGAATTTACAATGGAAGATTTTTTCTTAAATCTGGATCAAACTGATTTTGACACGGAATGTGCTGCTGCTGAGGGGGAGAATGCTCCAGTTGAGGGGGAGCAAGTGGTAATTCTTGAAGAACCTGCAAGGCAAGAGCCTGAGAAACAACCAGCTGTTGAGGAGCTACCTAAGGAGAGGGTAGACATAGCTAGCACCTCAGCTTCTGAAGATGAGGATGCTACCAGGGCTAAGAAAAGGAAGTTTCAAGTTTTCAAAAGAAGAAGTCAGAATTATAAGAAAGCTTTGCAAACCATAGCACCACAGCCAGCACTACAGCCCACTCCAACTGTAGATTACAGTGCTCTTATGGTTGCTATGCAGATAAAGCTGGATGAGCACAGGCAAGCAATTGAGAAGTATGTGGATGAAGGGCAAAAATCATTACAGTTTGATTTGGCCCAAGATATAAAGGCTATCAGATTTGAGATGAATCTCAATAAGAAAGAGATGACTGACTGCTTCCACAAGGGAGGGAATGCAATAGTCTACTTAGCTTCTCATCAAGAGCAAATCAAGGCTCAAGTAAATGACATAGCACTGAAGCAGGGGTATGTTCTAGAGAATCAAATCAGAATAAATGACAATTTGACAGAATCTCACAATGCTATTGTCACACAGATGAAGAATATTGCTACTGGCCTGACAACTTCTACTGCTACTGCTATGGCAGCTTTTGACAAAGCATTTCAAGAGGAAATCACTGCTGTTAAGACTGCCATTCAAGACTCTCAGAAGCTTCTCACTGAAAAACTCCAAAGGTTAAAATCGTTCTATAGGGATGGAGTCAATTATCTAAATGCCCAAATCAGATTTCAAAAAGATGATATAAGGGATCACATAGAAAGAGAAGTCATAAAGGGGGAGAGGGTATTAGTCAAAGCTGGCTCTGACCATGCAAAATGGGTTTCTAATTCCATCAGAGCCACTCTTGGTTATCCTCCTTTATGTGATGATAATGATGTAGCAGAATCTGGAGTTAACCCTGCATATCTTGGAGGTGAGCAAACAGAAGTAGCTCAAGTGATCTATCCTCCACCAGATTTTGATATGGTTCAAGCTGACATACAATCCATGTATAGTCCACCTGATGGAAATCAGAAGGTTATTCTTGACAAAGTGGTTCAGCCAGTATCTGAGGTTTTACAGGAAGCTATCTTGAAAGAGCAAGCTGAACAAGAAGCCAGACTGTCTAAAAAGAGGTTCAGGGAACAAGCTGAACAAAGACCAGACTTTGAGCAGTGGAGCCCCACTTCAAGAAACATAATTTTAACTGCATGGAAAGCTGCAAAAGATAACATTCAAGACATAAATAAATGGTTTTCTGAATTGGAATGGAGAAAGCATGAGACAAGTCAAGAAGCCATAGTCCAATATAGAAGAAAGGCCAAGATGGGAAAGCTACCTCCTACTGCCCAGGAGCCTAGCAAGTACTTTCCCAAGCCTTATCATTATTTTGAGAGGCAAAAGATCAAAGCTGAAGAGCTAAAGAAGAAGGAGCTTAAAGGGAAAAAGCCTGCTGCTGCTGAAGACACTGAAGCCTCAGTACAAGCCAAAGTACAATCTGGGAAGGGCATAGTATTTAAGGAGGCTGAACAGAAATAGAATTGAAATTTTCTTAAGTTTACTATGTAATCTTTTGATGTTAAACATTCTGTAAACTTTTGGAAAATGTATATGACAAGTTATTAGAACAATGTGTTGTGTGATAAATTTGTTGTGTGATAAATTTATTTCATAATTGTTCTGAGATGATATCTGTGTATGCATGTGTGTTTAATACATGTGATGTTTCTTTCCTGATTACATAATCCTGTTTTACATCATTCTGTAATTTTATTATGAATGGTGTATATCATTGACTAAGGGTTATGACTTCTCCAAATAGGGGGAGATTGTTGGGTACATTGGTTTAAATGTACCTGATTTGAAGAAGGCTCACCCAACTCAATGATATACATCAAAATATATTTGATGTGTTTTGAGTTTACTTGTGCAGGTTAAGTATTTGCAGGAAAGAAGAAAAAGTTTCTAAGTCCATGTGTCGACACCCAGAGGGAAAGTGTCGACACTTAAGAAGACTTGTGTCGACACCCAGGCGAGCAGTGTCGACACTTGGAGTCATTGTGTCGACACCAGGGATGCAGAGTCGACACCAGACAAAAAGTGTCGACACAAGGAGCTGTGTCGACACTCAATGAAGAAAAGTGCAGTGAAGCAGTGTCGACACTTAACAGTTGTGTCGACACCCAGTGAAACTGTGTCTACATCAGAAAGTGTCGACACTTGGAGGCTGTGTCGACACTCAGCAAAAGTCAGCAGAGACTAAGTATAAGTGTCGACACCCAGAACAATGTGTCGACACACAGTAGAAGAGTCAACACTTGAAGAAAGTGTCGACACAAGAAAGCATGTGTCGACACTCAGCTGAAGACTCAACATTTGAAGAAAGTGTCGACACAAGAAGCTGTGTCAACACTTAGCAAAGTTCAAGAATATTCTAAGTACAAGTGTCGACACAACGCAGATGTGTCGACACTCAGCCAGAGTCTCAACAGAAGAAGAATGTGTCGACACAAGGAGATGTGTCGACACTCAGCGAGTATCAACACTGAAGACATGTGTCGACACCAAGAAGAAGTGTCGACACTTAACAAGTTCAACACATGAAGATATGTCGACACAAAGGAGTTGTGTCGACACTTTGAAGAATTCAGCAATATACTGAAGTACAAGTACTTGTGTCGACACTCATTATCAGTGTCGACACATGAAGAAGAAGCAGTGTCGAGATATAAAATCTACAACACAAGGAGTTGTGTCGACACCTTGTAGGCTAGTGTCGACACTTAGACAACTTGTGTCGACACTTGGTCTATAAGTGTCGACACTTAAAGACAGACAGTCTCGACACTTTCAGACAGTTACAGAATTTTCAAGAACTGACTGGATGACTTGACAGCTGCCATTCCAGCCGGTCTACTGCACCTGTCAGAGTTGTCAGAAATCAGTTATGAACCGGACCAACCGGTTACCATGAAGAAGGCCTATAAATAGGCTTACACTGTCTACAGAAATTGATTGATTGAAAACAAGTTCAAGTGATCATTAACAAGAAGAAGATCTAGCTATTCCTTGAAGAATCTAGTGAAGATCTAAGAAGTTGGAGAGAGAGAGAGCTCCATCCAAGAAGTCAGCCATTGGAACCAGGCTGAGAAGAAGGGTTCAGATTTATTCTGAATCTTAAGTAGCAGAGATCAAGGATCAACTGCAGGAGGGATCAATCTTATTGTGTTCTACATTCAAGAAGCTTTGAAGAAAGCCAAGTCAGATTGATTTCAGCCGAGTTCTTCCAAGAACTCATCAAGAAACTCACAACTCTTCTCTCTTTTCTCTGAGTTGTTGAGTAACAATTTTTGTATTAATATTATCTTGTAGGATCCTTAGGGCTCTGAGTCTTTGTAAGCCTGTAATTATAAAGGCTGAGTGTAGGGCTTGAGTGCCTGAGTGTAGGAGATTTGAATCTCTGAGTGTAGGCCTATTATGGCTGAGTGTAGGCCTTGGTGGCTGAGTGTAGGCCTTGGTGGCTGAGTGTAGGCTTTGTGAAGAAGCTGAGTTGTAGGGCCTTGGGCCTGAGCTGTAGGAACCTGTTTTGGGGTTCTGAGATAGTGGAGAAGTTTGGCCGAATCTAGTACACTGTTAAATAGGCGAAGGGGGAAAGTGGATGTACCCAAAGCTTGGGGAACCACTATAAATCTGGGTGTCTACTGTGTGCTTGTGATTTTCTGTGATTGCTGTGTGATTGCTGTGTACAAGTAGATTTAATTCTGTGTTATAAGTTGATTTCTGCCTAGAAAAGTTAAAAAGATTTAAGTCACCTATTCACCCCCCCCCCCTCTAGGTGATTAGGTACAATATCTTTCGGTTACCCTAGCATTCTTCCTTGGCGCCATGGAAACGTAAGCGGATTAAAAGCACCGCACTCTCCTTGCCTCTGTAGATCCGAAGTCGGTTCGCGATTTGGAGCTCCGAAGCTCCGCCGGTGACTGGATCTAGGCTTCTTCTTCCTCCTTTGCTCTCCCCTCTCTCTAGACTTAGAAAGAGAACCACTCAAGAGAAATGAGGGTTTCAAAGGCCCAATCTCGGGTATATCCCAGTAGGAACAACTGGCAACCTTCGGATCCCAAACTAAGGAAACGAACGGCTATGATCCGTAGCTGAAAAGTAAAACTTGGGCCGAACATGGCCTGCGACACGCCCGTGTCCAGGGTCGTGTCCGTCATTCGCCATCAAAATAAACGCGTTACGAAAATTACACGGGTCTCGACACGCCCGTATTTAACCTGACATGCTCGTGTTCAAACTGAGACGGCCGCGTGGTTGGCCGTGTGCCCCCATCGACACAGCCCCAAAAACAACCCGAGACTTACACGGGTCTTGGACACGCCCATGTCCTATTTGACACGCCTGTGTCAAACCCGAACACGCTTGGGCTCCAGGCCGTGTTCACTGTCTCGACACTTCATCGAGCACAGTTCGTTGACCACCCGATACGGCCTTAGACACGCCCGTGTCCTAGGTCGTGTTCCGTGTCTCGACACAACGTCAAGCGAAAATCGTCGACTTCCCTGGCAGATCGTCGACACGAGCTTGACACGCCCTAAGACAAGCCCGTGTCTCAGGCCGTGTTCACTGCTCGACAATCGTCGACTCCAAAAATTCTCGACCTCACGGCCAAATCGTCGACTCGAGCCTGACACGCCCTGGGACACGCCCGTGTCCCAGGCCGTGTGCCCCCTGTCAAATTCCAGATTTGACCCAAAACGCCTCCCATCGCTCTTTTGAGTTTCGGGGCGTTACACAACTAACGTTGTTTGCTACTGTTGCAATAAGTTAGGGCATATAAGTACTGACTGCCCTCACAAGAAGAAAGATGGTGGAAGAAGAGAGGAGAAGAAAAATTCTTATAATAAGAAGAAGAATGAAAGAAGCCTGGTAGCCAAGAAGGGCAAGACCCTCAGTGACACAGTCTCATCCGAGTCTAGTGATGAGGAGGAAGCCTACTTTGGGCTCATGGCACACATAGATGAAGAAGCAGAGCCCCAGTTTACTAGGAAGGTAAACTCTCATACCCCTCTTTCTGAATCAGATGCTTCTGATCATGATCATAAGGACTGCTCTTCTGACGATGAGTCTGAACACATGGCTCAATATAAAGAGTTGATCAAGGCTTACGACAATTGTCGAAGAGTCGCGAGAACTCAGGCTAAGGAGATTAAATCTCTCAAGGCTGTGGAGAGCAATCTGAGGGAGGAAGTCATAATGATGGACTCACTCAGAAAGCAATTCCATGATGTAATGGAAGAGTACAATAAAGCTCTCGAGTACCTAAACCTGAAGGAAGAGATCATTCAAAAGTTGGAAGAACTACTTGCTGCTGAAAAGAAACTTGTTGAAAGCTTCTCCAAGCCCAAGACTGTCCTTCTTGTTGTTGCTGAATTCACAGCTCAGGCCAAAGGTGTTGGCTTAGGCCATGTTGATGCTCCTAATAAATCCTCCAGGAGAAATAAGGCTCAAAGGAAGAATAACACGACCAAGAAGGTTTTAGTCAAGGAGAAGGGGAAAGCTCCTCAAGAACAAACTCTGTTTAAAAATGTTATCTTTCCAACGAACAAGTTTGATCTTGACTCGTCCTATGGTCACTTTGCAAGGCCTATTTATGTAGAGCCCAAGTCTCGGTACCAAGGATGGACCCATCCCCGAAAGTTTGTTGAGAGTGTCTTCAAGGCACCTTATGAGGAGATCAATCTTCAGAGCTACGGCCCTTACAATCATAGTCATAACATCAAGAAAGCTCCAAAAGCCAAACCCATTGTCGAAAAGCCTATTATGGAGAAGAAGTCATGTGAGTGTCATCACCATGAAGCTTTTACCTTCAATACTATTGCCCCTGCTAGACCACACTCTCAAAAGGTCAAGCAGGAGAGATTTAGGCAAAATACAATAGGTTTGACTGTTGGTGTTGTGGCAAAGTTGGTCACTTTGTCATTGATTGCTGGT
Organism: Platanthera guangdongensis; assembly: GCA_039583875.1. Classification (NCBI taxonomy): domain Eukaryota; kingdom Viridiplantae; phylum Streptophyta; class Magnoliopsida; order Asparagales; family Orchidaceae; genus Platanthera; species Platanthera guangdongensis. The sequence continues at coordinate 90,908,246 of CM077167.1, forward strand.
TTAACCCTAGAAATTATGAAACTCCTCAAGTTAATAATGTGAGAACGACCACTCACAATGTTAACACTCGTAGGGTGAGTATGCTAACCAGAGACCTAGGATCCAAGCTTGTTTGGGTTCCTAAGGGATTCTAAACTTGTGGATGTAGGTATATCCATAGGCCAACAAAAACTCCTACCTGGCAAATGGACAAGAAGAAGTTCCAGGAAATCTCTTGGAATTAGAAGATTTAATTTGTGATGTTGCAAGTTTGACAACAAAGAAACTGAAGAAGAGTTTCTCCTGAATTGGTTGAGGGGGAGCTTCTAGCTGAAAACTCTCTCCAAAAGGACCTTTGAGGTGATTGAGCTCTCAGTGAAGAAGAGGCTATGAGTGTGACCTCTGACCTATCCCCTATTGAAGATGTCAGAAATGGGGAGAGAGAGATGAAAAGAAAATGAAGGAGAAAAATGCAAGGTTGAATGAAGCTGTCAGAAAGGGGGAGAAATGCATCGGTATCTCCTTAAGAAAAGTAAGGTAATGCATTTTTTCTTTTCTCTTTACATTTTTTGTTCCATGCAATTCAACATAGTTAATGGGGTTCTGACTTCTTCAAATAGGGGGGAGATTGTTGGGTTTTGTTACCACAATAATCTTGATTTGAAGAAGTCCCCCTAAAACTAAGGTGAATTGTAGTTGCATTTGATGATGTTTGTTTAGATGTGCTTGCAGGTTATAATTGCCATGTATAGACCAATGTCAGCCTACAATGAGTCACGAAATACAGGACCATACAATGTAATCCCTCATTGTGTGATCCACGGTGTTGACTCATGTGTAGCCTCTCTATTGGGATACACTTCATTCTCAAGTACTAAAGCAATGGAAGAAAGAATAGTTGTTGTATACCTTGAAGAAAATAATTTTGAAAAAGTAAAATTTTCTTAGTCCAATACTCGAGTAAGCCTTGGAGTACTCGAGTACTGTTTATCTATGTCTCGAGTACTCAGAAATTTTTTAAGTATTGTACTCCAGTAACATAATTTAGTTCTCGAGAAGGCCATGCCCTGTCTCGAGAAGTTAGTGGACCAGTACTCGAGTAAGAAGAAATCTTGTTCTCGAGAAGTCATGGTAGTTCTCGAGAAGTCTTACTATAGTTCTCGAGTAGTTTAAGTCTAGTACTCGAGTATGTTTAGCCTCTTACTCGAGTAAGCAGATATGCAAAGTCCAGTACTCGAGTAGGCCAAGACAGTTCTCGAGAAACAGAATTCATCACTCGAGAAGGCCAAAACTAGTTCTCGAGTAACATAATCTAGTTCTCGAGTAAAGTCCTTTGGTTCTCGAGAAGGGAGTATCTAGTTCTCGAGTAAAATCCTTTAGTTCTCGAGATACCTGAATTAATTTTCCTTTAGTACTTGTTCTCGAGACCTTCATACTTTTGTCTCGAGAATCAGAAGCTGTACTCGAGTAGTCACTCCTTCACTCGAGAACTGAAGATCAAAATTGCTGAAATTTTCGCCAAGTCCCGACCGAAGTGATTTCAATCTAACCTTGATTCTTATAGATCCACGTGTGTAGTCATTTATCATTATGATAGTTAGGCTTGTCCTATAAAAGGTCTTATCAATTTCGACTAACCCTAACACGAAAAAAATTAAGTTTTCTGAATCATTCTTTCATTCTAAATCGGGAAAGCCACCGCTCCTCATCGTCGTTCTTGCCCTGCTCTTCTCCGATTCAAGAAGTTCATAAAAAGAATCGATCAACAGATCAAGGGGTTCAATTTCTACAGATCTCTTTCTTGATCGTGTTGATCTTAAGAGTTTCAAATCCAGATATTTCGGCAGTCTTCCTCGATCTATTCCTGACAGAGTCTCAACTTTCAAGAAGGAATAAATCTGAAGTTCTCAGATCTGAAGTGAAGTTTGTTTAACTGTTATTGTAAATCTATTTTAGTTCTTGTAGGAGATTTTGTCTCCAAGTTTTGTAGGAAGTTTTTCTTCCGAGTGTATATCCCGTTTCAGGATCGAGTTGTAGGAGATTCTTCTCCGAGTTGTAGGAGTTTTTACTCTGAGTTATAGGAATGTTATTCCAAGTGGTAGGATTGTTTTCAATCCGAGATTAGTGGAGTAGCCGAGTCTAGTGCGTTTCTAGATCGGTGAGATGGAAAGTGGATGTACCCAAGGTTGGGGAACCACTATAACTCTTGGTCTTGTTTGTGAATGCTTGGTTATTTTTTTGTGCATCGCTCGCTAAATATTTATTCCGCAAAAGAATGCACAATTCACCAATTCACCCCCTAGGAGATTTAGGTTGACAACTTAAACATTTTCATTGCGCTCCTAGCAATATCTGATCAGAATGGTGCAGGTTGGATCCCACCTATCCTAGAAAGAGTGGAAGGAGTACGAAGTTTTACTCCATGCAAACGAAGGCATATTTTCTTGGATCCCATAAGACATGCCTGGAGTATACCTAAAGGTTATTTTCATTCCTTAAATATTAACCCTTTCTGTAGGCTGGTAATCCAGAAGAAGCAAAACTTCTCCCCGGAGCGACATCAGGTGATCGAGGAAGAGGTGGCAAAGCTCCTAAAAGCAAGATTCATTCGTGAAGAAGAGTACTCGAAGTGGATCGCTAAAATATTCATAGTGAAGGTCTCCGGAATGTGGAGGATGTGAGTTGATTACATCAATCTGAACCAAACATCCCTAAAGGAGAGCTTCCACTTCCAATAATAAATTAGCTCGTCGACCCAACAACCAGGAAAGAGCCCTTTAGCTTCATGGACGCGTACTTAGGATACAACCAGATAAATATGAATCATGCTGATGAGGAGCACATTGCCTTTCGAACAGACAAAGGAATCAACTGCTTCAAGGTGATGCCCTTTGACCTCAAAAATGTCAAAGCTACCTACCAAAGGTTAATGAACAAGGTGATTAAAGACCACATTAGGAAGACGATGAAGGTTTATGTCGACGATATATTGGTGAAAAGTGTACCCACCTCAACCATTTGGAAGACCTAGAGAAGTGATTTCAACTCCTTTGTCTCTTCCAAATGTGGCTCAATCCTAGCAAATGTGTATTTTGTGTGATGGAAAGGAAATTGATGGGTTTCATGGTAACCCACTGGGGGTTTGACGTAAACCGAAAGAAGATTAAGGCATTGGAGGATATGTCGCCACCTCGCTCCATCAAGTAAGTACATCGCCTGAATGGGAGAATCATTGCGTTCTCTTGTTTCTTGTCACATATATGAGAAAAGTACCGCCCCTTCTTCAATATTCTTGGGGGGGACACTCCAGCTTTTATTTGACTGAGGAATGCAAAGCAGCCTTCGAGCTCCTTAAATAATATCTAGCCCCACCCCGGTCCTATCAAAGCGTGTCCCCAGAGAGGTCGTGTTCATATATCTGGTGGTATTTCCAACCGCCCTCAGCTCGGTGCTCGTTAAGGATGAAAGTGTCTTTCAATGACCCATCTACTATCTCAGCAAGGTCATCACTGACGCCGAGACCATATAACTGGCATCATACAAGATGGCCTTAAATCTCATCTTCTCGGTAAGAAATCTTCGTCCCTACTTTCAGGCCCATACATTGAAGGTGTTGGCACAAATACCGTTATGAACAATCCAACAGAAGCCAGAGGTATCCAAAAGTCTTGTAAAATAGGCGGTCAAGCTCGACAAATTCAATATACAGTTCCCACCACGACCGGACATCAAGTCTTAAGTGCTGGCAAATTTTGTTGTGGAATACACCATTCCCTTGGAATAAATCCTACAAAAAAATACTATCATCGCCCATTGGACTCTCTATGTTGATGGCACTTTAGGAATTGAAGGAGACGGAGTAGTTTTAGTACTCATAAGTCTTGAAGAAATCACGATGGAGTATGACCTCAGATTAAAGTTCCTTGACTCCAATAATATTATCAAGTATGAGGCACTAATCACCGCTCTCTGACTCGCCATCAACCGCAAGGCAAATAACTTGATGGTGCACACTAACACCCAACTGGTTGTTTAACAAATCGAAGGGGACTATGAAGCAAAGAATGACCACCTGGCTCAATACCTTTTGCTCATTAGATATCTTCTATAGAAGGTCTCGTCATACCAAATCCTCCACATCCCTATGAGGCAGAACACCACAGCTGACACACTCTCCAAGCTCTTAACTTCACCCACTAGCTCTCAGTCTCAAAGGTGCAGAGTTGAAAAATTCATGGTCCAAAGCATCCAAGGTCCACAGTGGATTACCATAATCAGTGAGCACGTCATCTTGGATGATCCCCTGCAGGCCAACCTCGAGGACCGTCACTTGCCTGAGGATTGCCTGGAAGCACGATGACTCCGGATGTGGGCAACATCATTCTCCATCTTTGACGGAGAGCTCTACAAGCTGGCCTTCTCTGGGTCTTTGAAGAGTTTACTGATAGCCGAAGTAGAATACACATAAAGGGAGGAACAAAGTGGAGTTTGCAGAGAACACTTGTGCAGGAAGTCCCTTGTTAGAAGATCTTATGCCAAGTTTTCTATTGGCTAACGATGAAGAAGGACGCCGCCGAGTTTATCCAAAAGTGCAAAAGCTGCCAGCTTCACGCACATGTACCACATCAACCATCGGTCGCACTCACATCACTTCAAGGATCCTAGCTATTCGTGCAATAAGGAATAGATCTCCTTAGTCCTCTCCCTCGGGTGTGCGGTTAGAGAAAGTTCATCATCCTGGCCATTGACAACTTCACCGAGTGGGTGAAAGTTGAGCCCCTTGACAAGATAACTGAGAAAAATGCATAACAGTTCAATTGGCAGAACATTGTCTGCCGCTTCTGTATTCTAACAGTTATCGTCATAGACAATGACACTAAATTCACTAGAAAATCATTCACAAATATGTGCAAGGACTTGAAGATTAGACTCCTTCACACAGTTGTAGAGCACCCACATACGAATGGAAAAGTGGAAGTAACAAACCACACTATCCACAAAGGACTGATCGAAGACGCGCCTATATGAGGTAGAGGTAGCGGGTTAACGCGCTCCCAAATGTACTAAGGATATACCATGACACCGAGAGAAATCCAACTGGAAAAACACCGTACAATCTTTACAACGAAATCGAAGCTATCATCCCCAATGACGTCTCCATCCCAAGTACCAGTGTACTGACCATTGATCCAGAGAAGAACGATGAGCTACTCCAGGAGAATCTTGACTTAGTTGCTGAAGTCAGGTGTATAGCTTCCCAATGAACCATCGCCTATCAAAGGTGCATAGCCCATCTTTACAACATAAGGGTGAAGCCAAGGACGATCAACATTGGAGACCTCATCCTCCACAGCATCGAAGAGGTTAGAACTGTGCCCCATAAGGACAAACTCTCACTAGAATGGGAAGGACGGTACGTCGTCAACGTAGTCATAAAACCCAGGATGTTCAAGCTCAAAATAGCGGAAGGAAAGACTCTCCCTTGCACCTAGAACATGCAGAACCTGTGTCGGTTTTATCAATGATATTTTTGCATTTTATGCATTTTACTACGTAAAAATCATGAGCTATAACTCGCCTAACTGAAATTTAATAATCATGATGACCTTTACTCTTGTTCTATCTATATAAACATGGGTAAGGTTGGGCAATTGAATTTAACGGGAGATCCCTTCACCCGCATCGCAAGCCTAAGCCCTGCTATCGCCTATGCCTGCCCCCTCAAAATTGATATGAACAAATTCAGGGCCAGTCTCTCTGATTGTGCACTACTGGCTAGAATGCATCTGCTTTTTATTATCGTAGTAGGCCATGACACAGCTAGGGGTGAAAGTCCACCTAGTGTCACCAATCTTCACCTATGGGGGGGGGGGGGGAATAGGTGACGTGCAGCGTTTTTTGCGGAATTTAAGATTGTACCTGCACAATAAACATAAACAGCACAGCACACAGAATACACAAGCTATTTATTGTGATTCCCCGATTTGGGTACATCCACTTTCCCCCTTCGACCTATCTCCCAACAAGGGACGACTCGGTCTCTTCACCAACAGGATTGAAATCCAATCCTTGCACTATCGGAAGGAACCCTTCCACACGTAGGAGTCAACACTCCCACAACACGGGTTGCACCCAACCCTTACAACACGGAACCACCGTTCCTTTACAACAAAAATAAAATAGAATGTACAAAAGATACAAACTACGTTTGGAGACAAAGGTGTCCATCTTTGTTGACGACGTGTTCTTGAAGTCCACAAAGAGTCCACAACCCTATATCTCTCTTGGAGAGGATCTCCCCGGAACCGGCGGTAGCAAGATGGGCGGCGGCTAGGTTCACGGGATCGGCGGCGACGACGATGTGCGGCTGCTGTACTTAGAGATCCAAACTTCGTAGCGAAGCAAGCTAGGTCTACCAACGGTCACTCTAGGATCAGTCGTCTCGATCGATTCGGACGGGGAAGTTTTTCCCGATCAATAAATCGAGAGACAAGGGATCTCTGGATAGATGCGTGAGACTCTAAGCTTGGCTAAGCTTCTGTCGCCGGAAGATCACGAAGAAATCTCGATCAAGAGCGGCGACCACTAGTGCGAGCGGCGACGGCGGCAGCGGAGCAGATTTGTGATTTTAGGTTAAGATCGGCTCGGCTTCTTTCTCCATGTCTACTGTTCAAGAAATACCCGTATATATACTGTAGACACTTTCAATATGACTGTTGTGGGTCCCACAAGTAGAAATCCGAAATCCGGTTCAAAATAGTGCCAGCGGCAGAATCCGGTTCAGGGAGTTCCAGAAAAATGCCCAAGTCAAAATCGGCGAGAATCGAAGGTGATTCTCGACGAATCGGCGAGAATCGAAGGTTATTCTCGATGAATCGGCGAGAATCAGTTAGTGATTCTCGACGATTCGTCGAGAATCAGTTAGTGATTCTCGCCGAATCACTTGATGATTCTCGCCGAATCACTTGTTGATTCTCGATGAATATTACTTGGCCATGATCTGCTCAACGATGGGTTCGGCGAGAATTATTAGTGATTCTCTCCGAATCTTACTTGGCACCGTTTTGAGGTAGCCGGATAAAGTCGGCGAGAATCACTAATGATTCTCGACGAATCGGCGAGAATCACTTGGTGATTCTCGTCGAATTATACTTAGACAAATTTTCGTCTTTTCACCCAAGAGCTGCTCCTTAACCCATCCTTGCTCCTTGTCTGCTCTTGCCTTAACACAGCCCTGTACTTGAAATTAAGTACACTCCAATAGAGAGAGTACACGTAGGCCAACACACTGATCTGCTCAACGAGGGATTACGTCGTGCAGACCCGTGTATATTGACCTACTGCACCCTGACATTGGTGTGCACTTAGCGTGGAAAAAACTGCAATCACAACTTGAAATATTTTGTCAAAAACATTGTCTATTTACCTTAGCTTGTTCCGGGGCTTCTTCAAATCAGGTACGTTGTGGATACAATACCCAACAATCTCCCCTATTTGAAGAAGCCTAAACCCTACAAGCTAAGGTGAATAAAGCGTATGGGAATGAAAAACATAACCTTGAAATTAAGTTGAGAGAGATATTCATTACCGATACCAATTTCGTGCGAGCAAACTTTGGAGCCACCTTAGCCTTAGCCGAGAGGGTAATCTCCCCCTTTTCGGCTTCTGCAAATCTGGGTCTGTAGCATTTGACCCCTTGCTCCCCCTCAGTTCTTGCATCTGTGCTCACACTTGAGTTCCTTGCTCCCCCTCAGTTCTTGCACGAGCCTGGAGCTTCTGTAGTCTTCATTCCTCATAATTTAGCATCCCCAATTCAGTCTTGAAAAGACTGAACTTGGCCTCGTCTAAGGGCTTCGTGAATATATCAGCAATCTGCTTGTCCGTGGGGACATAACAGAGATAGATGTCCTTGTTCTCCACGTGCTCCCGAATGAAGTGGTAGCGCACTTCAATATGCTTCGTTCTGCTGTGCGATACTGGATTGTTGGCAATTGCAATTGCACTGGAGGAGTCGCAGTACATTGGTATTTCCTTGAACTGAAGGTCGTAGTCGGCTAACTGGTTTCTGATCCATAGGAGTTGTGCGCAACAGCTGCCTGCCGAGATGTACTCAGACTCTGCTGTGGAGGTTGCAACACAATTCTGTTTCTTGCTGTTCCATGAGATAAGCCTCCTGCCGAGGAATTGACACGTCCCGAGGTGCTTTTCCTGTCATCCCTACTCCCTGCAAAATCAGCATCTGAAAAGCCTATTAGCTCGACATCATTGTTTCTCGGGTACCACAAGCTAAGATTGGGAGTACCTTTAAGGTATCTTAGAATTTGCTTTGCAGCGACATAGTGAGATTCCTTAGTGTTCACCTGATACCGGGCACAGACATATGTGGAGAACATAATATCCGGTCTACTGGCAGTAAGGTAGAGCAGGGATCCAATAATGCTTCTGTATTTGGTTTCATCGAAAGGTTTACCTTTCTCATCCTTATCCAGAGACATAGTGGATCCCATTGGAGTCCTCATAGAGGTTGCATTCTCCATGCCGAATTTCTTAAGGAGTTCATTTGTGAACTTCGTCTGAGAGATGAAGATTCCATCCTCAGACTGTTTCACTTGAAGTCCTAAGAAATACTTGAGCTCTCCCATACTGCTCATTTCAAACTTTCCTTGCATAAGTTTAGAAAACTTTTTGCAAAGATTGTTGTCCGTTGAGCCGAATATAATGTCATCGACATAGATTTGCACCAGCAAAATCTTGCCTTTGACTTCCCTGAGAAACAATGTCTTATCTATTTTACCTCTAGAGAATTTGTTCTCAAGAAGAAAACTAGAAAAAGTCTGATACCAAGCTCGCGGAGCTTGTTTTAAACCATATAAAGCTTTATTAAGAAAATAAACATGATTGGGATAAGTAGGATTGACAAAACCTGGGGGTTGAGCAACGTATACTTCCTCTTTCAGGTCTCCATTCAAGAATGTTGATTTCACATCCATTTGATAGACTGTGAATCCTTTGTGCGAAGCATACGCCAGGAACAATCTGATTGCCTCGAGCCTTGCTACCGGTGCAAAGGTCTGGTCGAAGTCAATCCCCTCCTCCTATCTGTAACCTTGAGCCACCAGCCTGGCCTTGTTCTTTATGATGACACCATGTTCATCCAGTTTGTTTCTGAAGATCCACTTGGTGCCAATCACATTCTGATTGTGTGGTCTGGGAACCAGCGTCCAAACGTTGCATCGTTCGAATTGATGTAGTTCATCTTGCATGGCCAAAATCCATGTCGTGTCTTTGTTCGCCTCGTCGAACTTCTTTGGCTCAACATGTGATAGGAAGCTAAGATGCAAAACTTCGTTAATAGTACCTCTTCGAGTTCTGACACCGACACGAGGATCTCCGATGATCTGATCTCTAGGATGATCCCTCACGTGCCAGAGCTCTAGAAGTCTGGCGTCTGGAGCTTCGACTACTTCTTTGGCTTCTCCTTCTTCTAAGGGATTTGTTCCATTTTGATCTTCAACATTCCCAAATGACGTGGAGGTGGAAACTTTGACGTACTTAGGAGTTTCATCTTTAGCGGTCTCATTGAGATCCAGCTGTTCAAGTCGTGCACCTGCATCTTCAAGAATTCCACTGGAAGAATTGCTGTTAAGCAAACTTCCTTCATCAAATACAACATTAATTAATTCTTCTACCACTAGGGTTTTCTTATTGAAGACCCTATATGCCCGACTGTGGGAACTATAGCCCATAAATATGCCTTCGAAGCATTTTTCACCAAATTTAGTACGCGGGTACTTCCCATTATTCAGTACATAGCATCTGCAACCAAAGATCCTCAAGTAGGACATGGTTGGTTTCCTGTCTTTCAGTAGCTCGTAAGGCGTCTTATGATGATGCTTGTTGATCAATGCTCGGTTTTGTACATGACAAGCTGTGTTGACAGCCTCTGCCCAGAAGTATTCTGGGAGAGAGGCGTCTTTCAACATTCTCGTGCAGGCTTCAATGAGAGTTCTATTTCTCCTCTCCGCAACCCCATTTTGCTGAGGATTGCGCGGGGGAGGAAAACTCATGAAAGATACCTTGTTCTTCACAAAACTCTGTCATAGCACCAGATTCGAATTCTGTTCCATGGTCACTTCTGATTTTGACCACTGGGCAGTTAAATTCGTTCTGAACCTGCTTGACAAAACTAGTGAAGATGTCAAACGTATCCGACTTTCGTTTTAAGAAGAACACCCATGTTAACCTAGAATGATCATCAACTATCACTAGCGTATAGGACTTGCCTCCCAAGCTATGAACTTGCATTGGACCAAACAAATCCATATGTTGAAGGTAAAGACATCGGGAAGAGTCTTTGTCTGCAATGCTCTTAAAGGTAGCCCGAGTCTGTTTGCCCATCTGGCATGCAGGACAGGGGCTATCTTTAATGCACTTGATAATGGGAGCATCCCTTACTAAGTTTTTAGAAAACAGCATACTAATTATTTTGAAATTAATATGTGCCAATCTCTTGTGTCATTGTTCACAAAGAGATGCACTGCCTGTTGCCACAAGGCATACGGGGGTAGATGAATATAAACTGAGAAAATCTAAGCAGAAGATATTTCTGGTCCTAATACCTGATAATACCGTCTCAGATGAGATACGTGAAATTATCAGACATTTATCCTTGCAGAACTTAACGTCATAACCTTTGTCACATAACTGACTTACACTGATCAGGTTATGGTTTAACCCTTCAACATAAGCCACGTCGGTGATAGAGATTATACCGTTGGAAATCATACCATAACCTCTGGTGACTCCTCGATCTGACCCTCCAAAGATGACTTTGGGTCCATTCTCGACTGGAGTGTAATCACGCAGCAGGCTTCTTGTCCCAGTCATATGCCGGGAGCATCCACTGTCCAAGTACCAGATTGGCGTTTTGGTGGCCTTTGGACATTCCTGCAAAACAAAATTAATTTCCCTTAGAAAGTCAATCGAACTTGGGTCCTAGATTCCTGGTTAGCATACTCCCCCTCGGTTGGTTAACCCTACGAGTGGTCGGCCTCGCATTGCTAACATAGGGAGTCTCGTGATACCTTGGATTAAACCAACAATCCATGGCAAAGTGACCGACTTTGCCACAGCACCAACAGTCAAATCTGTTGTACCTCTTCCTAGGCTCCTGCCTTACCCTGGGAACGGTGGGTACAGCCGGGGCTTTGGATCTGGAGGTGGGGGCCTCATAGTGATTGCAGTCACAAGACTTCTTCACCTTCTGTATAATAGGCTTGGATTTTGGTGCCTGCTTTCCATTATTGCCGCTAGAGAATTGACCATAATTTTCCATGTGGATTTCCTCATAAGGTGCCTTGAAGGCACACTCACCGAAGTTCCAGTGAAAGGTCCAACCGTCATATCGGCTCTTTGGCTTTGCAACCGAGGGCCGAAAATGATGGCCAAATGTTGATTCAAAGTCATGTTGGTTGCAAGGAAAGCCAGGCTTTCCGAACGCAACAGGACTAAGCCGAGCCTTTCCCTTTTCATCAGCAGAGGCCTTCTTGGCGGCCTTATTCTTCCTCTGGTTCCTGTTTCTCCTGGATGAGGAACCAGAAACCCCTACATGCCCCAAGCCAGCTCCTTTGGACTGAGCATAGAAGGTATCAACTACTGGAAGAACAGTTTTTGGCATAGAGAAGCTCTTGACGATCTTCCTTTCTGCCGCAAGTTGTTCTTCCAACTTGTCGACTTCCTCCTGCTTAAGATCAAGGAGCTTAAGAGACTCTTAGTGCTTTGAAGTCAGGACAAGGTGCTCCTGTCGGAGAGAAATCAAACTGGTGACCTCTTCCCTTAGGGAAACACACTCACCCTTAAGGAATTTTACTTCCTTTTTCTCAGCCTTCAATCTCTTACGGCACTCCTCGAAAGTGTTGAGCAGAAGTTCATACTTCTCGAGGAGCTCAGCTTCACGGGCCGAAAGGCTATTCTCAGGTTCATCATCCTGAGACTAAGGATCAGAGTCTGAGTCGGAGAGAGGGGTGTGAGCTTTTACCTTCCCAGTAAATGGGGGACATTCTCCTTCAGAGTCGGAGCGACCCACCAGCCCGAAGTAGGCTTCCTCATCATCACTGGAGTCTGAGGAATCAGAATCACTCAGTGTCTTTGGCCTTTTGGCGATGTAGCTCCGCTCTTTCTTCTTATCTCTAGAGGATTTGAGCTCCTCTCCTTTCCTTTTTTCTCTCTTGCCTTGATAACAGTCGGCCACGACGTGTCCTGGCTTATTGCATCCAAAGCAAATAATGTCAGAAGAGTGATGTTTGTTCGGTTTAGAAGTATACCTGTCAGAAGAATAATTTTTCTTCTGATGCCTGGAGGAGGAGCCGTCTTTCTTTCTTTGATTCCTCATCTTGAGGAACTTCTTGAACTCTCGGGTGATGAGGGAGAAATCCTCCTCCGACAGCTTTGAGCTGGAGGAGCATGGCTCGGAGTCCTCCTCCTCATCCTTATTCCTGGCACGGTATGAAACCGCACCCTTGCCTTTTCTGGAGTAACTGGCTTTTAGAGCCACAGTCTTTTCTTTGGCTGCAGCCTTCTCTGCTTCTTCTTCTGCTTTCCTGGTGTTCAGTTAAAGCTCATAGGACATTAGCTTCCCAAACAGAATTTGCGGGTCTGTTTCAGCTAGTCTGCCAAACTCTCGGATGGCGCAGATCTTTGTGTCCCATTCTTTAATAAGGGACCTAAGGAACTTATCATTGAGTTCACCATTAGTGAACACTCTTCTGTATCCTTTGAGGGCGTTGACAATCTTGAGGAAGTTCTCGTAGGTGACTCTGATCTCTTCCTTAGGCCCTTGTCTGAAGGCCTCATATTTCTGGTTCAGGAGGGATCTCCGATCATCCCTCACTTCATCAGTCCCCTCCATTAGGATGATCAGGCAATGCCAGATCTCCTGTGCTGTCCTGCAGTTGCAGAAGTTCTGCATCATTGAGTCATCAACTGCGATGACTAGAATGTTCTGCGCCTTCTTGTCAAGTCCCACTAGCACCATCTCGTCCTTGTCCAATTCAGAAAGTATCTTCGGCACTTTCTTGGTAGGATCAATGGTGGAGGCCTTAGTGGGGACATAAGGTCCCTCCTCCACGATCATGAAGAGTCGAGGATCAACTGCTTCCATGTAGAACCTGATCCTTTCCTTCCAGATAGGAAAGTTGAGCCTGGTGCACACAGGGATCTTGCCTGTGAACTTGAGCCCGTCCATAGTAGATGTTTGCCTCTTTCTTGACACTAGCGGCAGGATTCAACTCAAGGTGTTAACCTTTTTGATGAGTAACCTGTCTCTGATACCACTTGAAAGTCCACCTAGTGTCACCAATCTTCACCTATGGGGGGGGGGAATAGGTGACTGCAGCGTTTTTTGCGGAATTTAAGATTGTACCTGCACAATAAACATAAACAGCACAGCACACAGAATACACAAGCTATTTATAGTGGTTCCCCGATTTGGGTACATCCACTTTCCCCCTTCGACCTATCTCCCAACAAGGGATGACTCGGTCTCTTCACCAACAGGATTGAAATCCAATCCTTGCACTATCGGAAGGAACCCTTCCACACGTAGGAGTCAACACTCCCACAACACGGGTTGCACCCAACCCTTACAACACGGAACCACCGTTCCTTTACAACAAAAATAAAATAGAATGTACAAAAGATACAAACTACGTTTGGAGACAAAGGTGTCCCTCTTTGTTGACGACGTGTTCTTGAAGTCCACAAAGAGTCCACAACCCTAGATCTCTCTTGGAGAGGATCTCCTCGGAACCGGCGGCGGAACGATGGGCGGCGGCTAGGTTCACGGGATCGGCGGCGACAACGATGTGCGGCTGCTGTACTTAGAGATCCAAACTTCGTAGCGAAGCAAGCTAGGTCTACCAACGGTCACTCTAGGATCAGTCGTCTTGATCGATTCGGACGGGGAAGTTTTTCCCAATCAACAAATCGAGAGACAAGGGATCTCTGGATAGACGCGTGAGACTCTAAGCTTGGCTAAGCTTCTGTCTCCGGAAGATCACGAAGAAATCTCGATCAAGAGCGGCGACCACTAGTGCGAGCGGCGACGGCGGCGACGGAGCAGATTCACGATTTTAGGTTAAGATCGGCTCGGCTTCTTTCTCCATGTCTACTGTTCAAGAAATACCCGTATATATACTGTAGACACTTTCAATATGACCGTTGTGGGTCCCACAAGTAGAAATCCGAAATCCGGTTCAAAATAGTGCCAGCGGCAGAATCCGGTTCAGGGAGTTCCAGAAAAATGCCCAAGTCAAAATCGGCGAGAATCGAAGGTGATTCTCGACGAATCGCGAGAATCAGTTAGTGATTCTCGACGATTCGTCGAGAATCACTAGTGATTCTCGCCGAATCACTTGATGATTCTCGCCGAATCACTTGTTGATTCTCAACGAATATTACTTGGCCATGATCTGCTCAACGATGGGTTCGGCGAGAATTATTAGTGATTCTCGCCGAATCTACTTGGCACCGTTTTGAGGTAGCCTGATAAAGTCGGCGAGAATCACTAATGATTCTCGACGATTCGGCGAGAATCACTAGTGATTCTCGCCGAATCGGCAAGAATCACTTGGTGATTCTCGTCGAATTATACTTAGACGAATTTTCGTCTTTTCACCCAAGAGCTGCTCCTTGACCCATCCTTGCTCCTTGTCTGCTCTTGCCTTAACACAACCCTGTACTTGAAATTAAGTACACTCCAATAGAGAGAGTACACGCAGCCCAACACACTGATCTGCTCAACGAGGGATTACGTCGTGCAGACCCGTGTATATTGACCTACTGCACCCTGACATTGGTGTGCACTTAGCGTGGAAAAAACTACAAGCACAACTTGAAATATTTTGTCAAAAACATTGCTTATTTACCTTAGCTTGTTCAGGGGCTTCTTCAAATCAGGTACGTTGTGGATACAATACCCAACAAGGGGCCTCGCCCCTCATGATTGCCATTAGTTCGAACACATTCGCTCTTCGCCAACATTTTGGGGCTAGTCCCCCTGACTGTACACTACCGGCTCGAATATATCTGCTCTTTTCTATTGTAGAAGATCACTACATCACTAGGACCTGCCCCTTTATGGTCACTATCAGTTTGAACCCATTCGCTCCTCCCCAAGATTCTGGGGCCAGTCCTCCCAACTGCGCACTACCGGCTTGAACACATTTTCACTTCGCCTTCGAAGTAGGTCGCAACACCAACAGAGCTTTCCCTCCTCACAATTGTCATCGATTCGAATGCATTCACTCTTTACTAACATTGTGGGGCCAGTCCCCCCCCCCGACAGCACACTATCAGCTCAAATGCATCTGTTCTTCACCGTCGTAGTAGGTCACGACACTATCAGGGCCTGCCTCCCTCGTGCTCGTTATCGGTTTGAACACATTTGCTCTTCACTGATATTCTAGGGCCAGCACCGTGACGACCCTCTACTAACATGAACACATATGCTTTTCGCAAATGTAGTAAGTCGCAACATCTTCAGGGCCTGCCCCTCGCGGTCGGCATCAGTTCAAACACATTTTCTCTTCGCTGACATTCTGAGGTGAGTCCCATTGACCACACACTACTAGCTCAAACACATTCTCTCTTTATCATACTTGTCAGTCGCGACACCGTTATCGCCTGCCCCATCCCAATCACCATTGTTTCAAACGTATTCTCTATTCACTGACATTCTGGGGCCAATCCCCCAGACTGCACACTTTCAGCTCAAATGGATTCGCTCTTTGTCATCTTAGTAGGTTGTGACACTGTCAGGGACTGCCCCCCTCACGGTCGTCATCGGATTGAACGCATTCGCTCTTCACTAACATTCTAAATCCAATCCTCTAGACCGTGCACTACTGGCTCGAATGCATATGTTATTCATCATCGTAGTAGGACACTCCATCGCCTGGGCCTGCCCATCGTGGTCAGCATGTAGCAAATTCAAAAACCAAAAAAGAGATGCACCAAAAAGCAGTGCCACAATGACAAGACAAACCAAAGACAAAGTCATCACACCGACAATACAAGGTAATGATGAGATCCCAAAGATCACACTATATAATGTACAAGCGTGAGCATCAAAATGGAACATCATACACCATGAAGGAAATCTACAAATATAGATAAAATATAAAAATCCTTGAGCTCCTCTAACTCTTGTCCGGATGCCGAGGATTTGGGGGGCAATTGATGGAGAGCTCATTAATTCATAGGAGATTGGGTGTGTATAAGCCAAATCCCCCACAAATAGGAAATGCACATGGTGGAGGAAGTGGGGGAAGTTAACCTCCACTATGGAGAAAGTGGAGAAACTGCCAAGAAACAACCGCACGATAATCGTCATGCGATAACCAAAGCAAAACCATCGCGCGACAACCATAGAACTGCAGCTGCTGCACCAACTGGGCCACCCCTCTATGGTGCGGCCAAGGTATAAGTTTAGGGTACTCCACACACTTAGATGGGGGGATGAATATGTGTTTGGGCTTTATAAGATTATTTGCGAAATTAATAACTAAATCACATCACAAAGAAATACTGCAGCACAAGACGTAATTTATAGTGGATACCCAATATGGGTAGATTCATTTTCCCTCTTTACCTATCTAGCAGTGTGTTAGCCTCAGTAATCTCCTCCAAATACTCAGAATCCTCAGATCTTACACCTCAGAGTCAAGTACTCTTACCTCAGAAACACACCTTGTTCCCTTCCTCATATCCTCAAGAAAATGACTCTACCTCAGATTATATTCTAGAATCCTACAGCTCAGATTCTCCACTATAATCCTACCTCAAGTTCCAATTGAACCCTACACTTAGGCCACAAAGGACCTTACACTCAAATTTACTTAGAAATCCTACAGAATAAAGTATAAGTTGGGACTCAATATGATTTATCTTCAATGGCTCAATTCTTCTTGAAGCTTGTTGAGGAAGTGGCTTCAACTTTATCTACTGGAAGAGGATTTAAGTGGATAGCTTCAATAAATATTTCCTCTTCTCTGTAGAAAATATCATTTCTTACTACTTGAGAATGTAACTTTGAATGTGGAAAAAACTTTGAATTGTTCTCTTCTTGTGAAGATTGAGTGATGAGCATCAGAGATTATCTTCACTAGACTAGAGCTTTCATGCGGGTTTTTCACTTTTCAAAAGTGGAAGCCGCATAAAAGCTCTTTCTTTTTGATCTATCAATTAGGATTAGCTTTTTACTGTCACATCCCTTTTATAGAACTTTGAATTCTTTAACGGTCAAATCCTCGGCATGCTCTGTATTGGAATTGTTTCCTTAATGCACTATTCTGATTGGTTCAGTCTACGACCGCTTTAAATTGGAAGATGACAAAATAGCACGCCTAGACGAAACTCAAGTTTTTCAATCATTCGTGAAGAAGCCTGGTCGAATGTTGAACATCTGGTCGAATGATACTGTTCATTCAACTTAATAGCACAATATGGTCAAATCTGAACTTGTAAAGTATTCTGCTTCTTTTCCCATCTTGGTCTGCTTGAATTAGTTGAATATTCAATTTTAATTAAATTTGTACTTAGAAGAATTTCTTTCTTTAAGCCCTTCATTCATCTAGATCTTTGTCTGGACAAATCAACTTAATCTTTCAGAGCATTAGACCAGATTGTCCAGATGAATCTGTTCTTTAGTTGTTTTATCCTGAAACCATCTACATGATTCATCTTGATGTTTTTGCACGTTTAACTTGATTATCTAGTAAAATTTGAACTTAAACGAATTTCTTTATTCATGTCATCTTTACTTGAATCTTTTGCAAATTCGACTAGATTGTCTAGACGAATTTGTACTTAAGACATATTTCTTAATTTAACAGATCTCTGGACAATTTATCGTCACATTCGACTAGATTTGTTTTAGAAGAATTTGTACTTAAGACATATTTCTTCATTTAACATACCTCTGGTCGAATCATTTGTACATTTAACTAGATTGTCCAGATGAATTTAAACTTAAGACATATTTCATCATTTAATAGATCTCTGGTCGAATCATCTGTACATTCGACTAGATTGTCTAGAAGAATTTGTACTTAAGAAATATTTCTTCGGTTAACAAATCTCTGGTTGAATCATCTGTACATTCGACTTTATACTTAGACAGATTTGAGATGAGACATTGTGATTCTTTGGTACATGTGTATAGATCAACTGTTCGAATTTCCTATATTGCTAAACAAATTTTTACATAAGAGTAATTTTATTTTCCTAAAATCTACACAGCCAAATATTCTTATCAAATACATTGTGTTCATTTCTATTGAGAGAACTTCTTCAAATCATGAACATTATAAGCAATTTTTCCAATAATCCCCCCTTATTTCAAAAAATAAGAACCTCAAATGTAGATGAATAACATACATAACAAAATCAAGAATATCATAGTTAGTTCAACATTCCAAAATTTCATAAATATAAATAAGAAGTGAATGTTTTAACAAGTTTGGCTACATCATCCCAAACCCTTATGACTGCACCCCCAGTGCTCTTGAATTTCTTGGTTTTCCTTTCCTAAGCTTCTTTTTTCTTCTACTTTTGTCTCATAAAGTAGTTAATTAGCTTGGGAATGAATCTGCCTGTCTCAAGAGCATCCATATCAGGAAGTGTTCCCTCTCTTTTCTGTTGTATGTAGGTTCTCCTCTAGCTCTCCTACTTCACATGCCTGTTTCATTCGATAGATCTGTACAGTTTGTTTGTGTCAGTGTTATGTTCACTGTAGGACTTCCAAGCAGATAGGATGATGTTCTTTGATTTTGGGCCCCACACTTCATTGTTTGGATTTCTTTCCATTTCCTCTTTATACTTTCATTTCCTCTCCTGCACATCTTCATCAGTGGCTATGTTCTTGCCTTTACTTAATTATGCAGATACATGCTTTAGAATAACAGCTGGGAGTCTCTTATATTCTGACCTAGCAGCTCATTGACTCTGATTAGTGCTTCTATCACAGTATTCGTGTTTTTGTAGAGTTGGTCAACTAAGAGCTGATTGGGCTTTAGGATATTCTCTTTGCTATCATCAATCTGTTCACCATATCACCTTCCAGGGTCTCCTTGTATTATCCACATTTCAGAATGACATCATTTTGAAGGATTAGGATCCTTTTTGCTATATGATTTGCTGTATTTTCCAGAACTTCATCAGTGGTATTTATGTATTGCATGATGGCAATGATGTCAAGGGAAGAGCTTTCCAGTTTTTCATTAAGGGAAATCATTACCTTAACATTCCTTTCCACAACACCACCTGCCCCACAAACCAACGGGTGATTTGAGCATTAATATGGTCCATTTGAACTTGGAGGGCCTCCATCTTTCCAAACAATTCTATTTTGACTTATTACATTTTTCTAACTGTGAAAGCTTCGATGTGCCTTCTTTATTCTTCCATAACCACTCTCATCTGGTCAATGATTGAACCAGTGGTTTCAACATGAGGAGTTGGAGTTGAGGTACTAGGAATATCAGTCTCTTGTTGTTCTGGAATTTTATTCATAGTAATATACTCTGGTGGGTCTTCATACTCACCATCAGGTGTGTCAGCTTTATATATATGGCTTAGCTCTCTTTCTTCTTCTTGGTCATTTAAGAACGTGACTATGTCTTTGCATGTGTTTTCCTTCAGAGCAACAAGTGCAGCAGGATCCTTTAGAGCAGAAGTGGGGCTTGTCATAGGTTCAGGAAGATTTTGTCTTATTGGTCCTCTTGGACAGCCATCCCAATGTGGGTGTCTTCCTCAACCATTAAAGCAAGTAGCTCAGTGTAAGACTCCCCCTCAGTCAAGCTTGTCAATATTTCACTGATTATTTCTTGGGTAGATGTCTCATTCAAAGTATTCCCCTCAATTCTAGCTGGCTCTTCGGCAGATCCTTCCCCTCACAAGAATCCCCCATCTGTGAGTCAAGGCCTTCTTCCCTCTCCCTCCCTACATTATGCATTGCTATTAGTTCTCTTCTAGGATCCCCGTCACAATGATCAGGGACATGAGGGATGTCTTTCACATTTATTTGATTGTACAGGTCAGCCTGCATTATCTTATTATGTGTCTGTTTTCTAGATTGAGAGTTTTGCCTCTCAATTTCAGCTTTTTTCTAGCCTTCGGAAAGGGTTGACCCCAACTAGTTGTACCTTTTAGGTCTATTTTATTGGTATAATTGATGGCTACACCCGATGCTGGATTCAACTGAAGTTCCCCTGAGAAGTTAGAGAAGAATAAGGAGAGAATTCTCCTGAGGTTGGAGGATTTTAGTGATTCATTAATCTTCTCCAACAGTACCTTTCCCCAATTGGTTTTCTTGTGTAGAATGATCCTGGTTATTAGTTCAAACATATCTCTGGAGATTCTATCGTGTGATCACAGTTTGTATATGAGTACTGTTGCGGACTAACTATTATGTCAGTCAAAATCTTTCCTGTTGTGGACATCTTGTTTCTGTATAAGGAAGATAAGGGAGTTTCAGAATAAGAGCACCACTTTAGATCTTACTTGAAATAAATATTGCTGACTTGGTCTTTCTTGAAAATGGTGAAGTGAAAGTGGATGATTGGACGATTTGGGCGACCTGTCCGCGCAGACTATGCGGAAAAGACTGGTGGATAGCCAAGTCGGCAGAGCTGTTGTAGACGCTTGTTCTTTGGCAGCCAGGGCGGTCTGTTCGCGCGGACTAAGCGAACAGAAGTGGTGGTCTGTCAGGCCGGCTTATGCTCAGCCGGCAGTTGGATCCCAGAAGATAACCGGGTAGATAGCAATTCTATCTGTAGAGTCTGGCAAGGAGCAGACTGGACTAGAGCTCGCCAGACCGGGTTGGCAGAAGCCTTGGTCTTGCTCTGGTGAAGCGGCAAGTGGGTGTCGCGGGGGTCGCCAGTTAGTTCGGACAGGTGCTGGAGTTTGCCGGGGCAGGCGGACTGGATCCAGTGTCCGCCAGTAAGTGCAGACTGGCCCTTGTGGTTGGTGGGTTGGTCTTGGTTGGTTATAAACAAAGTCCAGGTTTGGCTCAGTCCGGGGAGATCGCGCAGTTAAGCGTGGACTGCTACTCAGTCTGCCGAGCTCGGCAGTAGTGTCGTGTGCCTTGGTTGCGAGTTTGGGGAATGCGGACTGGAGTCGCGTCAGCAAGGCGTGTGAGCTGGAGCTGTATCCGCTGACTCTGGTTTATGTCTTGGTGGCATGGTTGTGGACTCAAGATATGCGGACTGGAGCTGAGTCTACAGTGTGTGCGGACTGGAGCTATGTCCGCAGATAGGCGGACAAGGTGTTGTTGCAAAGTCCGGCTGTGTCGACGTCTTGGCTTGGCCTTTGGCGACAAGGTGTACTGGCCTGTTGTCCGTCCTTGGTGAAGCAAGGCGGACTGGCTTGTTGTCCGGCCTTGGTGAAACATAAGCGGTATGGCTATCTCGCAGAGGCCGCGGCGGACTGGGAGTGTATCCACAGTTTGCGGATACACTTGTTCTTGCTACGGGATGAGGCCGTGATCCTATCGGATAGGGTTGTGACCACACTCCTCATCGTGCCTATATATAGGACCCCTGTCACACAAGGACCAAAGGACGAATGAATAGTAAGTGAGCACGTTAACAATTGCTGCAGACTGGTTCTTGGTATCCGCGGGGTTTGATAGAGTTGACAGGTTTGTGCTGTGCAGGTTGTGCGGATAGCGCTGGAAATCCATTACTTGGCTCTGATTGCGGTCAGGAATAGTGCAGACACTGCGGTTAAGCAACAGGTGGTAAGCAGCAGGTCGCGGACTACGACCAGGCGGTCTTCTCTTTGGCAACTTGTTTCTGGTTTCAATAAGTCATCTACTTCAGGCGGCATGTTGAGTTCGGCATCAGCAGCTTGTGCAGTCTGACAGCTAGGAGACCTCTCGGTCAGGGGGCTTGCAGATTGACGGCTAGAGCTTAGCATTGGAATAAGGGGTAGTCCGCGCAGCTTACTTTGCGGTCTGGAGACCTGGCAGACTGTGCGGACTCCTTAGTGGAGCAGTAGAACCGGCGGCTACTTGTTCAGTCTGCGCGGCTTGACTTGTCTTGTATTTGTAGTCTTTGCTTTCCCAATGGTGGTTTTGGCGAATCATGTCTCGACATGTATGTCTCGCCTTGTAAAGGAGATTGATGATATCAATAAAGATTCTTGTTACTGTATGTGTTTTTAGTTGTGACTAACTTTAGTTGAGATAACCCTGCTCATTTCAAGATCCGGAAAAATTCAACATGATATCAGAGGGAGGTGGAGTGGATAAGCAGTGATCAACTGAAGTGGTTGTTTCTCTTGTGAAGAGGGAACCAGTGTTTGAACCATGGCAGCATGATATACAAGTGGTCTTGGGATTGATCTCCTAACAGAGACTAACTTTGAGATGTGAAATTCTTATATGAGGAGTTGTCTTCTTGGCGAGGACCTTTGGGAGGTGGTGTGCGGAGCAAAAAGACAAGTGGTTAATGCTGGCAATGCTAAAGCGATGAGAGCTTGGAAGGAGACAAATGCAAGAGCGGAGTCTATTCTCAAGCAGGTGATCTCATCAGAGCTCTTAGACCACATCAGTAGATGTCGGTCAGCTGCGGAGGTTTGGACTTCCCTTGATGGGTTGTTCAACAAGGAGGTGAAGGTTGCTGCGGAGGATGGTCCTTCTACTTCATATCAGCAAGAGAGGAGTGGTTCTCCTAGGTGTGATGAGAAGAGAAAGGAAAGACCACGATGTTATAGATGCAAGCAGTATGGTCATCTTAGGAATGAGTGTAAGCTTGTCTTGCACTCGATGAACGTAGCTCATGCTGCGAGTAAGGAGAAGAACGTGGTTGGGTCATTAACAAGTTCTGGTACTGATCGGATGAAGGCCAGTGATAGTGCAGCTATCTGGCATGAAAGACTGAGGCATGTGGGGATGGACAAACTGAAAGCAATAACGGTAAGAAGACTCGTAAAAGGCTTACCTAGATGGTCATCCTACGACGACGGTCAAGCATGCGCGAGATGTCAACACGGTGAAGGTTTTCACTTTACGGTTGATAAGGCGCGGTCCAGATGCAGAGCACCCTTGGAGGTTGTCCATTGTCATCTGGTGGGACCGACCGTCACCGCCAGTCTTGGAGGCAACATGTACATGTTGATATTGGTTGATGACTATACGACGTATACTTTGGTATACTTCATGAATGAGAAGTCGAACATATTCCGCTTGTTTGTGTAGTTCAAGAAGCTTGTGGAGGGTCAGCTTGGCCTGCGGATCACGAAGTTGAGAACGGGCAACAGAGGAGAGTTTGGCTCAACTGTATTCTCGAACTTTTGCAGGAAGCATGGGATCTGAAGGGAGCTCTCTCGTGGAAAAACTTCACAGCAAGGAGGTGTTGCAATTCGGATGATCTGTTTGATGACGGATACCTACAAGTGTTGGCTTCATTGCAAAGGCATTCCTAAGGCTTTTTGGGCGGAAAGGATGGCCTGTGCGCCACATGTCATCAATTGGATGCCTCTTAGTTCGATGAATGTGAAGACTCCGTATGAGCTGATGTTCGGGGTGAAGCCCAGTGTGAAGTACCTTCAGCTATTTGGATCTACCTGCTACGTACATGCTCCAGATACTCTCGTGACAAAGCTAGTCTTTGTTGTGTATGATGAGCAGAAGAGAAGATGGATGTGTATTGATCTTGCGACGAAGAGGTTCATCGTGTCGAGAGACGTTGTCTTCGATGAGCTGACGTCGCATTGGGGTACCTCATGTGTGGAGCTAGAGGAGAGCAGGTCTGATGGTGGGCTGAAGGCGGCTACTGCTAAGGTTTAGATGGAGTTGCCTGCGACACTACAGCTCCAGGTTGTTCAAGCTCCGGGGCAGAGGCGTCTGGGTCGGGAAGTAGGGGGAGCGATGCTCCGGGTGCTTCTGGCTCGAAGACGGAGGCTTCTGGTTCAGGAAGCAGGGGGAGCGATGTTCCATGTAGTTCTTGTTCAAGAGAGGAGATTTCTGTTTCAGGTAGCAGGGGAGCGTTGCTTCAGGTGCTTTTGGTTCCAGTGTGGTGGCATCTTGTTTAGGAAGCAAGGGAGCATTATTCTGATTTTGCCCAGAAATGGAGCTGGTTCCGGAGGAGCAGCAGAGGTGGCTAGCCGTGATCAGGCTCTTCGGAGGTCGAAGAGGATCAACAACCCACCAGCTCGATATTGCGAAGGGAACGCGGTGAGCTTGGTCTCATGTTTCCTTGCAAGCCCTCAGGTCGAGCGAGTACCTTCTAGCTGTGATGACACTACTGGAGTCAAGGAAGTGGATGACATCAAGGCTGATGAGGTGACTACTCTCAGAGGTGACGAGGCTTGGGCCCTTGTGCCCAAGGTTGTTGGTAATACTCCTGTGACACACGAGTGGAGGTCAAAGCTGAAGAAGAAGGCAGAGGGAAGCATGGCTCCTCTTGGGAGATGCTAGAGGGCTCCCTCATGTTCCAAGATATGCAGGGTGGAGACTATGTCTTGGACATCTCCTCGAAGACGCTATCAGAGGGACTAGGTTCAATATTACGGGAGCTGCTGGGGTAGTTCACAACTTCTCACTTCAATGGGGAGTGTTGAAAATGGTGAAGTGAAAGTGGTTGATTGGACGACTTGGGTGAACTGTCCGCGCGGACTATGCTGACAGGACTGGCGGATAGCCACGTTGGCAGAGCTGTTGCAGACTGCTTGTTCTTTAGCGGCCAGGGCGGTCTGTTCGCGCGGACTAAGTGAACATAAGCTGTTGTTTGCCAGACCGGCTTATGCTCAGGCAGCAGTTCGATCCCAGAAGTTAACCGGGCGGATAATGATTCTATCCGCGAAGTTCGGTAAGGAGCGCACTGGACTAGAGCTCGACAAACCGGCTTGGCAGAAGCCTTGGACCTGCTCTGGTAAAGCAGCAAGTGGTAGTCGCGGAGGTCGCCAGTTAGTGCAGACAGGTGCTGGAGTTCACCGAGGTAGGCGGACTGGATCCGGTGTCCGCCAGTAAGTACGGACTGGACCTTATGGCTGGTGGGTTGGACTTGGTTGGTTCTGAACTAAGTACAGGTTTGGATCAGTCCGTGGAGATCGAGCAGTTAAGCGCGGACTGCTACTCAGTCCGCCGAGCTCGGCAGCAATGTCATGTGCCTTGGTTGCGAGTTTGGAGAATGCGGACTGGAGTCATGTCCGCAAGGCGTGCGGGATGGAGTTGTATCCGCTGAATCCAGCTGCTGTCTTGGTGGCTTGGCTGTGGACTCAGGATATGCGGACTGGAGCTGAGTCTGTAGTGTGTGCGGACTGGAGCTATGTTCGCAAATAGGCGGACAAGGTGTTGTTGGAGAGTCCGGCTATGTCGGCGTCCTGGCTTGTCCTTTGGCAACAAGGTGGACTGGCCAGTTGTCCGGCCTTGGTGAAGCACGGTGGACTGGCTTGTTGTCCGGCCTTTGTGAAGCATAAGCGGTCTGGCTATCTCGCAGAGGTCGCGGCGGACTGGGAGTGTATCCGTGATTTGCGGAAACACTTGTTCTTGCTGCGGGACGAGGCTGTGATCCTATCGGCTAGGGCGGTGACCACACTTCTCATCGTGTCTATAAATAAGACCCCTGTCATATCAGGACCAAAGGGCGAATGAAAAGTAAGTGAGCCCGCCAACAATTGCTGCAGACTGGTTCTTGGTATCCGCGCGGTTTTATAAAGTTGACTGGTTTGTGTTGTGCAGGTTGTGCGGATAGCGCTGGAAATCCAGGTCTTGGCTCTTATTGCGGTCAGGGACAATGCGGTGTCTG
This sequence comes from Platanthera guangdongensis, assembly GCA_039583875.1. Lineage (NCBI taxonomy): Eukaryota > Viridiplantae > Streptophyta > Magnoliopsida > Asparagales > Orchidaceae > Platanthera > Platanthera guangdongensis. The sequence continues at coordinate 90,934,033 of CM077167.1, forward strand.
CGGTTAAGCAACAGGTGGTAAACAGTATGTCGCGGACTGCGACCATGCGGTCTTCTATTTGGCAACTTGTTTTTGGGTTCAATAAGTCGTCTGCTTCAGGCGGCCTGTTTAGTTCGGTATCAGCAGCTTGTGCGTTCTGGCAGCTAGACGACCTCGCGGTCAGGCGGCTTGCAGATCGGCTGCTAGAACATAGCATTGGAATAAGGGGCAGTCTGCGCAGCTTGGTTTGCGGTCTGGCGACCTAGCGGACTGTGCGGACTCCTTAGTGCAGTAGTAGAACCGACGGCTACTTGTTCAGTCCGTGCAGCTTGACTTGTCTTGTATTTGTTGTCTCTGCTTTCCCTGTGGTGCTTTTGTCAAATCATGTCTCGCCATGTATGTCTCGCCTTTTAAAAGAGAGTGTTGTTATCAATAAAGATTCTTGTTACTGCATGTGTTTCTGGTTGTGACTAACTTTAGTTGAGATAACCCTGCTCATTCAAAGATCCCGAAAAATTCAACAGTCTTCCGCGTCTCCTTCAGGATAGAAAAAGTTTCAATACAAGGGTCAGGACACTGGCATGAACTCTTACCGATGGCCATTCACTCTTGATTTGATTGTTCTTCCTGATGAAGAAACTTCGGCATGTTGGTAGAACTCAATCACTTCTCTTTCCAAAATCTTTGTATGCTCTGACAGGATGTATGCTAACCCAGCATTCATGCACAAGGTTACTACAGCGTGCAGACATTCCTCTCCCTGGCAAATCCTCCCGACTAGCTCGCAGCCGGCGTTCAATAACTCGTCGAATTTCTTAGGAGCCATTGAGAATCATCTTCGAGAGATTTATGGGGTGGTGTGATCAAAGGGTTTAGGGAAGATGAAAATGTAACCTAATCAAACATCCATCTCTATTTATATACATTTATTTCAAAATGCCAAAGGTCGTGCAGATGTTTAATTAGATCTAGGTCGTTTGACTTGATTAATGCTCATGATTAGCAGTTTATTTTGATGGAAGGCGCTTCTAGCTGAATTAACTTTAATTCTCCTTCATATCTGCACGAATTTCTTGACTTCCACTGGAATCCCTTCAGCATGAAGAAAGTTGTGTCCAGCCGAATCAACACGAATTAGACTGCAGATTTGGGTATCCCACTTAACTTCCACCCAAATTCTGTCACTACTTAGAAAAGTTTCTGAATTCATCTTAGTTAGTTCTACTATGTAGATAATTTAGGGCGTTTATATTGGCAGCCCACCTTTGGCTATTGACAGTCCGACAAAATAATAAAAACCCCGCATAATATGGCCGCTAACAGCAACGCAAAACACGAAACACGCGCCTTTTGAAAAAGGTCTACTATATGCATTTTTAGAAAAAAATGTTCAACATAAAAGTTGTAGATCTCGACGAGATCTACAACTTTTATGTTGAATACTTTTTCTAAAAATGCCATATAGCAGACCTATTTTCAAAAGGCGCGGAATCCGGGCGGAATTATGCGAGTTCCGCCCGGATTCCGCGCATTTTGAAAATAGGCCTGTTATATTATATTTTTATAAAAAATGTTCAACATAAAAGTAGTAGATCTCGTCGAGATCTACAACTTTCATTTTGAACACTTTTTCTAAAAATGTCTTTTAAAAACTTAATTTTTGGGATGTCAATATCCATCGGGCTGCCAATAGACATTTTTTGGGTTATTATTATCTTTGGGCTGTCAATAGCCATATAGGGGATGACAATATAAACGCATGGTCCTGCTGCGTGACACGAGATTTTTAGCAAATGATATTTCACTGGAAGAGTCACAATTTATTGTTGTCTTGTTGATCTTGATATTGTAGTCCTCCAACTGATGTTGTATCCACAACAACTTTGCACATCAACTCCTAGGTGAGATGTACTTTGACTTAGTAGTGAAGATTGCTACACTTGTTTGCTTTTTGGTACAACATTAGATTAGCCTCTTTCTCAAGAATTGTCAAGTGTCTAATGTGCTTTTGTCTTCTTTGCAACCTATAAAATCAGTATATGAATAACATGTTAGCTCAAGGCCATTACTTGTAGGGTACCATTGTACCCTTAAGGTATATCAAAATCCTCTTTGGAGAAGAGTAATGAGATTCCTAAGGGCTTCCTTGATACCTGGTATAGACACATGTAGAGAACATAATATCAGGCCTACTGACAGTTAGGTAGAGTACGGATCCAATGATACATCTATACATGATTTTATCAAAAGGTTTCCCTTTCTTATCTTTGTCTACTGATACATTGGATCTCATGAGAGTTCCCATCATGGAGGCACTTTCCATCGCAAATTTCTTTATCAACTCTTTAGTAAACTTGGCCTGAGAAATGAAGATTCGAAATTCAGACTATTTCACTTAGAGGCTTAAGAAATATTTAGCTCTCTTATGCTGCTTATTTCAAACTTCTCTGGCATTAAGTTGGCGAACATTATGCAAAGATTGTCATCTGTACATCCAAATATTATGTCATTAAAATATATTTGAATTAGCAAAATTTTGTCATTTCCTTCCCTTAAAAATAATATCCTATCTATATTTCCTCTTGAAAACTTGTTTTCAATGAGAAAGTTAGATGGATTTCATACCAAGCTCTAGGTGCTTGTTTCAACCCATATAGTGCTTTCCTTAGGAACTAGTCATGATCAGTTAGGTTAGGAACAACAAAACTTGGAGGCTGCTCTACATATACTTCATCTTTGAGATTTTCATATAGTAAGGCAGATTTCACACCCATTTGATATACTTTGAATCATTTGTGAGTTGCATATACTATAAGCAACCTTATTGCTTCATGTCTGGCTACTGGTATAAAGGTTTGAACAAACTAAATTTCTTTCCCTTATCTGCATCTTTTTGCAATCAGCATTGCTTTATTCTTAATGATGACACTATTCTCATCTAGCTTTTTCTAATAGACTCACTTTGTTCCAATAATAGTCTGATGTTTCGACATAGGAACTAGCTTCCACACCTTGCATATTTTGAATTGTTTCCGTTTTTCTTGCATAGCCATAATCCAAGAGGGGTCTATATTGTCTTCTTCAAATCTCTTCGGTTCTACGTTAGATAGAGAGCTCAGAAACATTGCTTCATTCTAGACTCCAATGTAGGTTTTGACACCTTTGCTTGCATCTCTAATAATTAGATTGCTTGGGTGATTTTTCAGATGCATGTTAGCAGTTGGTAGACTTCTTGGAGTCCGTAGCTTCAATTTCTGTTAAATTTTCTCAACGTGGTCAGCAAGATAGCCCAAACGCCAAATTAATATCTTCGGAACTACCCAGTTCGCACGTTGAACCAACGGAAATCAAGGACTAGAGGTACAAAGGTAAATCCCGACAAACAATGGAGACACAAGCAGGTCTTTTATACATTCACTTCTTTACAATGCGAGGCATACATAGCGAGACATGATTTCGCTAGTATAACAACTGAAAACAGAAAGCACCAAAAAACAAGCCTGGCGGACAGTACCCGAGTCCGCCGAGACCGCGAGGTCGCCGAGGTCGCCGAGACCGCTGAGCTCGCCCAAGCTATGCTGCAATCCGCCGAAAAGATACGGAGTCCGCCGAAGCCGCGAGGCCGCGAGGACACACCGTTATTCGCCTCCTGCTGAACTTGAACCGAGGAACACCCCTACCCGCCTGAAGCCGGCGGACAGGTTAGTGAAGCTGGCAAAGTTGAAACAGAACTGACAAGCCGTAGAGCGACCTCCTGCTGAGTCCGCAGAGACCGCACACTTCCAAGCACTTGACCGAGGTCACAGCCAAACTCCTGGCTCCTTAAAGCTATCCGCGCGACCTACACACAGCAAACCGTCAGCCTGAAACAATCCGCACGGACTGGAAAACACAGACCGCAGCTCCTTGCACACCCCAACTTACTGTTCACTCAAGTTACTGTAGATGTGCCAGGGGGGTCCTATTTATAGGCAAAGTGAGCAGTGTGGTCACCGCCCAAGAGATAGCGACACCACCCCAGCCCGCGCGATAGCAAAAATACCGTCCGCCGAGTCCGCATGGACTTAGCCGGATACCAAGGAAAACTGCTAGGAGCAAGGCAACCATTGGCGGACCTTCTCCAGTCCGCCCAAGCTTATGCGGACAAGGCATCAGCCCGCAAAGCTTCAACCACTACAAGACAGCAACCCCCTTCAATGGCAGTCCGCACCAACCCGAGGCAGTCCGCAAGACTCACACCTCAATCCGCCATAAGTCCACGACCAAAGGAAGACATCAACAGTCCGCCCGGTCACAGCGGACTTGGCGGATACTGCGGACACCATGGCCTTGGCACAAAGTGTGACCAAGTCCAAAACCATCAAGGGCTAATGCGAGCATGACGGACACAAACTCCTGTCCGCCAAACACCCAAGCACAGACCGCCAAGAGTCCGCGAGCTCCTCGCACTTCTGTCCAACGCAGCAGCCAACCCCGGACTCCATAACACAGCCCGCCAACCGACCTCCACAGCAAATCGCCTGCTGTGTCACCAGAGCTCGACAAGGCCTCAGCCAAGCTCTAAGCTCAGTCCGCAACAGCCCACACCGCGGACACTCCAGTCCGCAAGCTACCCGCGAACACGAGCCAAATCGCCTATCAGCACAAACTTGCACCCGCGACCACTAAGCAATGCACCAGTCCGCAAGCCTCCATCCGCTCAGGCCGCTCCTTGGCAAAGCCAATCAGCAAACACCCTATCCGCAGAAATCAGGCCGCATAGTCCGCGGACTCCATGCAACAAGCCGCTCAGAAGACAGCCGGCTTTCCACTAGACCTTCCACCAGGCCGCACATCTCAGTCCGCCCAGTCCGCCTAGTCCGCCAAAGCTGTCCGCCCCAGGCCGCCCGGCCTGTCCTGTCACCCACTTCCACTTCACAAATTTCAACACTCCCCCTTGAAGTGGGAAGTGGTGACCAAGCCCAGCAAGCTGCGCAAGCGTTCAAAGGGCCCCTTCGACAGTGGCTTCGTGAAGATGTCAGCAAGATTATCTTCACTCCGAACATGCCCGACCAGCAGAGATCCTTCCAACACCTTCTCCCTGATGAAGTGATGATCAATCTCTATATGCTTGGTCCTGGCGTGACACACTGGATTGTTAACCAGTTTGAGAGCACTCTCATTGTCACCCCGGAGTAAAGTAGGCCCTTGCACTTCTTCATGAACATCCTCTATAAGCCTCCTCAACCAAACGGCTTCCCGAGCAGCCAAGGCCGAAGCCTTATACTCCGCCTCCGTGGTTGAAACCGACACCGAGTCCTGCTTCTTGCTATACCACGAGATGCTAGCTGAACCGCAAGTGAACACATAACCTGAAGTAGACCTTCGATCATCCGAATCACCGCCATAGTTAGCATCCGTGTACCCGAGCAACGCAACCTCCGCGTCCCTTCTATAGAGGAGTCCCATGTCAGAAGAAACCTTGACATACTTCAGAATTCCCTTCGCCGCCACTAGATGAGATTGCCTTGGTTCAGCCATATACCGACTTACTCGGCCAACATCATAAGCAATATCCGGCCTTGTAATCGTCAGGTAATTCAAGCTCCCAACAAGAGCCCTGAACACCAAGGGATCATGAAGAACCCTTCCCTCATCTCGTCGAAGCTTTAGCCCAGATTCCAGTGGAGTAGAGCACTTCTTCCCTTCGCCCATGCCAAACCGCTTCACAATACGATCAGCATACCCTTTCTGGCTAATGAGAACCCCGCACTCCTTCCTCTCCACTTCCAGAGCAAGAAAGTGATGCAACTCTCCCAAGTCTTTCATCTCGAAGCGTATAGCAAGCTCTGCCCTGAGCCTTGCTACTTCCCCCTCCGAGTTCCCTGTGATGATCATGTCATCCACATACAGCAGGACCAAGACTCGTAGCTCTCCCTTCTTCTTGACGAACAAGCTTGAATCCGAGTTGGAAGCAAGGTATCCACAGAATTACAAGTACTCTGCAATCTTCCCATACCACGCTCTAGGAGCTTGCTTCAACCCATAGAGAGCCTTCCTGAGTTTGCAGACATAGTTCGGATGCTTCTCAGAGACAAAACCAAGCGGCTGATCCATGAAGATGTCCTTGTCAATCTCTCTGTAAAGAAAGGCATTCTTCACATCGAGTTGCCACAAACTCCATCCCTTGCTAGCAGCCAAGGCGATCACCACTCTTACAGAAGTCATCTTCGCAACAGGACTGAATGTCTCCTCATAGTCTTCTCCATACTGCTGTGAGAATCCTCTAGCGACCAGGCGAGCCTTGAACCGATCAATGCTCCCATCAGCCTTCTTCTTCAACTTATACACCCACTTGCAAGTAACTGGAGTAATGCCATCAACCTTGGGCACAAGGTCCCAGGTTTCATTCTTCTTCAGAGCATCAATCTCTTCTTTCATGGCATCATCCCACTCCTTCACTCCAGTGGCCTCGTTGAAGTTTGCAGGCTCTCGCTCATCCAGAGGACCTGCAAAGAAGCAGGAGACAAAGCTCACTGCATTCCCATCACAGTACCAAGTCAGTGGCTTAACCACCCTCTTCGATCTCCGAAGAACCGGCTCCTTGCTCACGACTTCTGTTGCTTCTTCGGGCTCCACTCCTACCTGGGGCAAGCATTGAGCAGTGCTCCCCCTGCTTCCTGAGCCAGAAGGCTCAGCCTCGGAGTTAGAAGCAACAGGAGCTGCTGGTGAAACAACAAGCTCCTCTTCCAAGCCTTCAGCAGCCTCCACCGGTGCTCCATCAACCTTGCTACTTCCGGTTAGCTCCACCGAGCCACCTCCATATGACGTCAGCTCGTCAAAGACAACATCTCTCGACACCACGAACTTCTTCGTCACAGGGTCCATGCACTTCCATCCCTTCTTCCGCTCATCATAGCTAACAAAGACAAGTTTCCTTGCCTTCGCATCCAGCTTTGTTCGTGAAGCATCCGGGACATGCACATAGCAAGTTGAACCGAACACCCGAAGGTGTCCAACACTCGGCTTCTCCTTCAGCAACAGCTCAACAGGAGTATTCATGTTGATAGGGCTGAGTGGCATCCGGTTGATAACATAAGCAGCACAAGACATTCCCTCCGCCCAAAAGGACCTTGGGATATCTTTCGCATGAAGCCAGCATTTGCAGGTTTCCGTCAAATGACGGATCTTCCGCTCCGCTACCCCATTTTGTTGTGGAGTGTGAGCACAAGTAAGGTCCTGTTGGATCCCGTGCTTCCTGCAGAAGTTAGAAAACTCGGAGGAGACAAACTCCCCCCCGTTATCAGTTCTAAGCTTCTTAACCCGCAAGCCAAGCCGGCCTTTTACCAACTCCTTGAACTCCACGAAGAAACGGAAGGCTTCCGACTTCTCCTTTAAGAAGTACACCCAAGTATACCTTGAGTAATCATCAACCAAGACAAGCATGTATCTGCTTCTGCCAAGGCTAGCAGTAACCGTTGGTCCCATCAGGTCGCCATGAATACACTCCAGTGTTTTATTGCTCCTTGTTTGTGATTTATCAAACGGAAGGCGATGTGCCTTACCGTATTGACAGACCGCACAAACATGCCCATCACCAAAGGAGGACAACTTCGGCAACCCCCTCACCAAACTTCTACTCGCTATTGCCTTCAGCTTATCCATGCAAACATGCCCCAGCCTCTCATGCCAGATAGCCGCACTATCATTGGCCCTCATTTTATCAACATAAGCACTGGTGGAAAGAACAAATAAGTTCTTCACCCTCCTCCCAACATGAGCAACATCAGCCTTCACCGCTGATACGTTGCGAAGGAACCTCACGTCTGTTGGCCCAAACAGAACATGATACCCAGCGTCCACCACATTGGTCACCGAGAAGAGGTTCTTCTTCATGCCCGGCACGTGATACACACTCCTTAACGTGAGTGGCCCCTGATCACTACCCAATGACACGACCCCCTCTTTCTCTACTGCATAAACAGTATTATCAGCAGTGATAATAGCTTTATTACCTGAGTAAGCCTGCATGGAGGTGAACTTCGATTTGTCTCCGGTGAGGTGATGAACACACCCGGAGTCCACGATCCACTCGTTGTTGAAGTCCTCAGCAGACAGGGCCCGGACAGAAGTGGCCGTCATAAAAGCTCCGCCCCATTCTACTTCTTCACTTCTTGAGCAAGCTTCCTCCTTTACCGCAGCATTCCCAGGCTGCAGTTTGACCTTGCAGTCCCGCTTGAAGTGCCCTCGCTGATGACACCGGTAGCACTTCAGATTCTTCTTCCAGTCCTTAGGAGCATTGCTCCTCTCCGGCGAATATGAAGTTGAAGTCTCCTTCTCAACAGCGGGCTGCACCTTCTTCTTCTTCTTCCCTTCCCATCCTTTCTTCTTGCCTGAGAAGAGAGCTTCGCTGCCTTCCTGATTCAGGTTCACTCCAGCCATCTGCCTTGCTAAGCTCTCCTGCGAGGCAAGCAGATTATCCAACTCCAGCAACGACGGCTGAGTAGCCCACCCTTGAACAAATGTGACAAAGGACACATACTCCTTCCGCAAACCGCGGATAATGTGCCTTTTCATCTTTGCCTCAGAGATAGGCTCATCAGGATCCAGTGCCGACAGCTCAGCACACAAGCTCTTCATCTTTAAGAAGTACTTGGAGATGGAAAGGTCTCCCTGAGTTGCCCTGGCCAACTCATTCTCTAGGAACTGAAGCCGCGCCACATTCTTCCTATTGAACAACTCATCAATGGTTGTCTAAATATCAGCAGCCGACTCACATCCAATGATGTGATCAAACAGTTCCGGCGACACAGCTCTCTTCAGAACGAACTCCGCCTTAGCATTTGTTCTTCTCCATAGCCTAACCTGCTCAGCAGTACCGAAAGCAGCAGTGACTTCCTGCCTGTCGTCTCCACCAACGACTTCCCATAGCTCCTCGCCAAGAAGATAACTCTTCATGCACGACTTCCACTTCTTGAAGTTAGTCGGCGTTAAGAGTTCAATGCCCAGACCTCTTGCAAAGCTCCCTTCCATTGCAACATCTGTTGGCAACCTTTCAGCAGCTCCGAGCAACAACACAGGTTGATCACCACTCAATCACTGAGTAACAACACTGGCTGACTTCCGCTCACGCAGCTGAACCTCAGAAATCTGGCTCTGATACCATGTTAAATTTTCTCAACGTGGTCAGCAAGATAGCCCAAACGCCAAATTAATATCTTCGGAACTACCCAGTTCGCACGTTGAACCAACGGAAACCAAGGACTAGAGGTACAAAGGTAAATCCCAACAAACAATGGAGGCACAAGCAGGTCTTTTATACATTCACTTCTTTACAATGCGAGGCATACATAGCGAGACATGATTTCGCTAGTATAATAGATGAAAACAAAAAAATACCAAAAAACAAGCCGGGCGGACAACACCCAAGTCCGCCGAGACCGCGAGGTCGCCGAGGTCGTCGAGACCGCTGAGCTCGCCCAAGCTATGCTGCAATCTGCCGAAAAGACACGGAGTCCGCCGAAGCCGCGAGGCCGCACGGACACACCGTTATTCGCCTCCTGCTGAACTTGAACCAAGGAACACCCCTACCCGCCTGAAGCCGGCGGACAGGTTATTGAAGCTAGCAAAGTTGAAATAGAACTGACAAGCCGCAGAGCGACCTCCTGCTGAGTTCGCAGAGACCGCACACTTCCAAGCACTTGACCGAGGTCACATCCAAACTCCTAGCTCCTTAAAGCTATCCGCGCGACCTGCACACAGCAAACCGTCAGCCTGAAACAATCCGCGCGGACTGGAAAACACAGACCGCAGCTCCTTGCACACCCCAACTTACTGTTCACTCAAGTTACTGTAGATGTGCCAGGGGGGTCCTATTTATAGGCAAAGTGAGGAGTGTGGTCACCGCCCAAGAGATAGCGACACCACCCCAGCCCGCGCGATAGCAAAAACACCGTCTGCCGAGTCCGCATGGACTTAGCCGGATACCAAGGAAAACCGCCAGGAGCAAGGCAACCATTGGCGGACCTTCTCCAGTCTGCCCAAGCATATGCGGACAAGGCATCAGCCAGCAAAGCTTCAACTACTGCAAGACAGCAACCCCCTTCAATGGCAGTCCACACCAACCTGAGGCAGTCCGCAAGACTCACACCTCAATCCGCCACAAGTCCACGACCAAAGGAAGACATCAACAGTCCGCCCGGTCACAGCGGACTTGGCGGATACTGCGGACACCATGGCCTTGGCACAATGTGTGACCAAGTCCAAAACCATCAAGGGCTAATGCGAGCATGGCGGACACAAACTCCCGTCCTCCTAACACCCAAGCACAGACCGCCAAGAGTCCGCGAGCTCCTCGCACTTCTGTCCAACGCAGCAGCCAACCCCGGACTCCAAAACACAGCCTGCCAACCGACCTCCACAGCAAATCGCCTGCTGTGCCACCAGAGCTCGACAAGGCCTCAGCCAAGCTCTAAGCTCAGTCCGCAACAGCCCACACCGCAGACACTCCAGTCCGCAAGCTACCCGCGGACACGAGCCAAATCGCCTATCAACACAAACTTGCACCCGCGACCATTGAGCAATGCACCAGTACGCAAGCCTCCATCCGCTCAGGCCGCTCCTTGGCAAAGCCAATCAGCAAACACCCTATCCGCAGAAATCAGGCTGCATAGTCCGCGGACTCCATGCAACAAGCCGCTCAGAAGACAGCCGACTTTCCACTAGACCTTCCACCAGGCCGCACATCTCAGTCCGCCCAGTCCTCCTAGTCCGCCAAAGCTGTCCGCCCCAGGCCGCCCGGCCTGTCCCGTCACCCACTTCCACTTCACAAATTTCAACAATTTCAGCCTACTAAACTTTTTCTACAGGTTCCTGTACTTCTTTTAGTGATTGATTCTCTTCCTCATCAATCATAACTGTTGAGGTAGAATCATTTACTTCAACTTTATCATTAATAGTTAAATCCTCCATCTTTAATTCTGAACCTATATCATTAGAAGAACAAGACAAGACCTTATGTATCAGGATAGTTGTATTAAATACTATATTAATGGATTATTCAATAACTTTAGTCTTTTTGTTGAATATTCTATATATCTTAGTGTGGTTATTGTATCCAACAAAAATTTCCTTATAGCATTTGTCAGAAAATTTAGTCAAATAGGATTTGCCATTATTTAATTCAAAACACTTTCAAAGATCCTAAAGTAGGCTAAAGTTGGTTTTCTGCCTTTCACTTGATCAAAAAGAGTCTTTTTGTGATTCTTGGTGATAGAAGATTTATTCTGCATATAACAGGTTGTGTTGATAGCTTCAGCCCAAATATATTCTGGTAGTGAAGAGTTACTTAACATTGTTCTGTCAGCTTCTATAAGATTCATATTTTTCCTCTCAACAACTCCATTTTGTTGTGGAGTTCTTGGAGAAGTGAATTCCTGAAGGATACCTTATCCATTGCAAAATTCTATCATAACTTCAGACTCAAATTATGTAACATGGTCACCTTTAACTTTCCCCACTGTACAGTGCTTCACAAAAACATAAAGATGTCTAGGGTATCAAACTTTCTCATAAGGAATAATACCCAAACAAACCTAGAGAAGTCACCAACTATCACAAAGGTATATATCTTCCTTCTTAAGCTATGATGTGTCATTGGACCAAATAAATCTATATGCAACAAGTATAAGAACCTTTCAAAATCTTTGGAGCCTATGCTATTAAAGGTGACTCTTGTTTTCTTTCCCATCTGGCATGCATGAAAATTGCCCCTTTAATACATTCGGGGTTAGATCTATTTCTACCTAGATTTTTTGAACTTTGCTGATTGTCTTGTAGTTCATGCGAGCAAGTTTCTTATGTCACTGTACACAAAGAGAATCTCTCTCATTTTCTACAAGACACACAAATATGGAAGAATTTGAGCATATACAAATTAAGCATTAAACATTTCCACTCCAAGTACTTGATGGTACTGTTTTAAACTCTATATAGATTTTGATCAGACACTTATGCTTATGGAACTCAATGACATAGTCTATATCACATAGTTGACTTATGTTTATAAGGCTGCTTTTCAACCCTTCCTCATAAATCACTTTTGTAATTAAGACTATGTTATTGATGATCATATCATAGCCTTTAATATTGTCTCTATTAGATCCACCAAAGATTACTTTAGATACATATTTCACAAAGGTGAAGTTCTTTAAAAGGCTTCTTGTTCCATTCATGTGTCTGGAACATCCATTGTCCAAATACCAAATAGGCATTTTGTGGGTCTTTGTACATATCTACAAAAAAACTTAGTTTACCTTAAGAGCCTAGATCATCTTGGGTCCTTAGTTATTATTAGTCCTAGTTGTTGTGTCCACCTTTACAATATCTTAGAAATTTTTATTTTACTGACACTAAATATTGTTGGATTGAACCAACAGTCCAAGAAAATTGGCAAATCTTGCCACATCATCAGCTGTCAAATCTTATATCTTCTCTTTTAGTTAGCTCAAGAAATGGGGTATGAGTGAGCAGAAGAGGTGGCACCAAGAGTCATTGCCACATGGTTGAATGTCTTTTAGCTATGTGCATGAGGCAACATAGTTACTGGTCCCTTCCTGACAGCTGACTTATGTAGTTGCCTTTCCATTTCCCTTAGGTGGTGGGGCAGAGGTGCCATGCATAAAGGATCCATGATTTTTCATGGTGATCCTTCTTTCCTCTCCAGTATTGTGCTTTCTAAGCTCCATTGGAGGAGATTCATTTTTCAGGTGCTCATATGCACTCTCTTGGTCATAATTGTTTGAGAGCAGCAAGACCTTTTGAAATATAGTTTGATGGATTGAAGATCTCCTTTTGTAATTTTCTTTATTATAGCCTAGTCCTCTATAGGGAGCAAAAAAGCTATCTCTGATTGGAAGGATAGTTTGTGGCTTAGAGAAATTGGCCACAAGCTTACTTTTAATAAGGAGCTTGTCCTCCAAAGCCTTGGTGGATTTTTTTGGTGGTTCAGAATTTTTTTGAGCTTTGTGCTTCTTCTTAAGCTCATCCAACTTAAGATTCATGTATGTTATTTTAGATGTTTTACACCAACTTGAGTTCTGAAGGGCTTGAGGATTTTAATTTCCTCAGCATGAGACTTCACTAGTGCTTTACTTCTCTTTTGTGCTTTCAGGATAGCACCATACTTTTTTACCAGATCATTATGTTATTCTAATAGCTCAGAATCACTCTCATCATTAAATGATGTGCTTGCTTTTGACTAAGAATCAATCTCAGGATCAGATCCAAATTTAGATAAGAAAGCTTTAATGCATACCTTATTAGGATAAGAATTATCCTGGTTCTCCTCATAATTCATGGTCATAAATCCACAACAGACCTCTTCTTTAGACTCATTGTCTGATAGTGATAGGGTTGCCCTTATGCATACCCTGACATAAGGATAGCCAACCTGCCACTCATCTTCTAATAGTGCAACGAGCCCAATGTAGGCCTCCTATTCTGATTCACATGAGCTTGAGGCACTATCACTCAAGGTCTTTAGCTTTTTGGAAATAAAGTTCTTCTGCGGCATCTTGCCCTATTGAGATCTTTTCTCATTAGTTCTCCTTCCTTCTCTTTTAGCAGGGCAGTCAACAATGGCATGACCTGGTTTGTTGCAACAATAAAAAACAATGTCAGTGAAAAACTGTTTATTCTATTTGGAATCATACCTATCCTTTTTAGGACTGTGCTTTGGTCTATCATTGTTATATTCCGTTCATGAGCTGGAGGAGGAGGATGGTATGTTTTTCAACTGCCTCCTTTTGTGTACAAGCCTTTTGAATATCTTGGAGAATAAAGATAGTTTGTGGGGTTCGAAGTTCCTTCACTTGACTCGTGGCGCTCTTCTACTTATTTAAGAAATTAAGTAGCACCCTTTCCAACAGTCCGGGCTTTTGGAAAAGTTTGGTATGTGCTTGATCCTTCAATTGGTATCAGAGCAGGTCACGTGTTCAAGACCAGGGGGAGGGGTGCTATTAAATCCTGATTTTTCCCTTCTACCTGTGTGGGTCTAGCGGGTCAGGAAACTGTGGACATGTGGTAACCCCACCTCTGAGCCGTGCAACCGTGGATATGTGGTAACCCCACCTCTGAGCCGTGTGGTCCATGTGGTAACCCCACCTCTGAGCCGTGTGGTCCATGTGGTAACCCCACCTCTGAGCCCTGTGGGCCATGTGGTAACTCCACCTTTGAGCTGAAGGGTTGTGTTGGACGCCGGGGGGGGGGGGGGGGGAGGATTGTTGGGTCCGGCGTTCCTTCACTTGACCCGTGGCGCTCTTCTACTTATTTAACAAATTAAGTAGCACCCTTTCCAAAAGTCTGGGATTTTGGAAAAGTTGGTTATGCACTTGATCCTTCACAGTTCTCCATCAGTGAGCTTAGACTTTGATGTACAGGGTTTAGAGTCTTCAGATTCAGCAGGTCATCTTGGTGGAGTGGGAGCCTCCACTTTGCTTTTTCTAGAGCTTTCAGCCTTAAAGCTACTATCTTCTCCTTGCTATGAGATCTGTTGTTCTCCTCCTCATGTTTATTTGTATTCAACTGCATTATGGGATAGTAGCTTGCCATACACATTTTGTGATTGAATGTTGGCCAGGTTATGCATCCCCCTTATTGCATAAATTTTAATGTCTCATGCCTTATTAAAGGGATCTTAAGAATTTTTCATTAAGATCATAGTTGGAGAACTCTCTCTCATAGTTTATAAGCTTATTTTTAATCTTAAAGAACTTCTCATGACAGTTAGTAATCGAGTCCTTGTTATCTTGTATGAAGATCTCATACTCATGACTCAAAAGTGATTTTTTATCATCACTCACTTCATATGTGCTTTTTTATGTAGACTATTAGTGAGTCTTATATTTTTTTGGCTGTCTTACAGTGAACCAAGTACTGGAATGTAAAATCATCAATTGCACTGACAATTATATTTTTTCTATTTTATCTATGGTTACCAGTATAATCTCATCTTTGTCCATTTCTGCATATTTGTTGGGGACCATCTTGGTTTTGTCAATGGTGGAGGCTTTGGTGGTCACAAATGGTCCTTCTTCAACACTGATAAATATCGTATGGTCAGAGGCTTCCATGAGGAGCTAGACCCTCTCTTTTCACTTGGTAAAATTTTCCTACTACAAATGGGCATCAACATACAACTCGACTCCTTGTGATTCTCTCTAGGGGCCATGGTGGTTAGACTGAATCCCTTAGGAAGATTTTGTTCAAGCTATTAAGTCAATTTGAACAACCTAGCTCTGATACCACATATAAGTTTAAGGTAGTCTACACATCTAGAGAGGGGGGGGTGATTAGGTGTTTGGGCTTTATATGATTATTTGCGGAATTAATAACTAAATCACAACACAAACCAAAACCACATCGCAAATACATGGTAATTTATAGTGGTTCCCCAAGATTGGTACGTCCAATTCCTCCCTTCGACTATCTAGTAGTGTACTAGCCTCGGCAATCCCTTCCAAATACTCAGATCCTCGGATCTTACATCTCAGAGTCAAGGACTCCTACCTCAGGAACACACAATGTTCTATACCTTAGATTCTCAAGCAAAAGGACCATACCTCAGATTCTATTCCAGAATCTTATAACTCAGACTCTCCACTAAATTCCTACCTCAGGATTCAACTGAAGTCTACACTCGGGCCACAAAGGACCTTACACTCAGATTTCCTCAAAAATCCTACAAAATAAAGTATAAGTTGTTACAGATGTTCTTTAGACTCAATATGATTTATCTTCAATAGCTTGAGTCTTCTTTAAGTATGTTAAGGAAGTGACTTCAACTTTATGTACCAGCGGAGGATTTGAGTGGACAGCTTCAATGAATATTTCATTTGCTCTATATAAAATATATGATGGGATTGCTTGAGAATGGAACTTTGAATATGGTAGCAATTTTGAATCGATCTTTACATGGGAAGACTGAGTGATGAGCTACAAAGATTGTCTTCACTAGACTGAGTGGTGAGCTTCAGAGATTATCTTCACTAGACTTGACCTTTCTGAAAGGGTTTGAACTTTTGAAAAGTGGCAAGGGCATACAATCTCTTTCTATTTTTTTGATCGAATAAGGTTAGATTTTTCCCATCATAGCTCTTTTATAGGACTTATACTACTTTAACGGTCAAATCCTCAGCATACTCTATAATGGAACTCTTTCCATAAAGCACTGTTCTGATTGGCTTGGCCTGCGGTGAAATTAAATTGGAAGAAGATAAAACAACGCACCTTGATGAAACTCAAGTTTTCCGGTCATTCGTGTAGAACTCTAGTCGATTGTTGAATATCTAGTCGAATGACACTGTTCATTCTACTGTATAGCACAATCTGGTTGAATTTGAACTTATAAAGTATTCTACTTCTTTCCCTGTCTTGGTCTGATTGATTCAGTCAAATAATCAGACTTTTAATAGAAATTGGACTTAACATAATTTCTTTCCTTAAGACCTTCATGTAACACCCTAAATTTGATAGTAGAAATTATGGTCTCTATTGCCAGGTGACAGTGGGTATCACCGACAGCGATAGCGATGGCACTCGACGGCATAAAGCATTGAATGAGCTAAACACACTCGACGCCTTTTGACGAAATGGTGAGTAAGAGAGTATTGTGTGGCGATAGTGGGTATCGCACGGCGATTGCCCAGCTCTCAACGCCTTAAAGCATTGAGTGAACACAATGCACTCGATTCTGAAAAGCATTGAGTTATTTACTAGCTTCGTTAATGCCAGGCAACAGTGGGTATCGTCTGGGCTATAGAGGAAAAGCGTTGAGTGAGCGCAATTCACTCAACACCACAAAGAGTTGAATGAGTTCAACACACTCAATGCCTGAAAGCATTGAGTGAGCTATTGGCTTGATGTGGCGTAGACGATAGTGGATATCACGAGGCGATAGTGCCACATGACACAGACACTTGTCAGATGGCTGTTATGCATCCAAAGAGCGGTGGTTGACTAGAGTCAAGAGGCTGAAGTTGATGTCGCTAGGCAACATCGATATTGTGCGATGATAAAGGTTACTTTGACTTTTCAGCTAATTTTGTAGCCACTCATTGCTCTTTATGTGCTAAGCCTTTGGATGGGATTGAGCCTGAAGTTACTTATCCAGAGGTGTGCTAGAATGAGAAGTCATTCTCTTCTCATCTCTCTCTCTCTTCATTTCCTTTTGAGATCTTGGAATGTGCGAACAGAAAAAAGGTAGACCAAAAATTTGGAGTAACAAAATTTTTATTATCCAAAAAGGTATCTATTACAAAGGTATGATCTCCCTTTTATAGAATGGAGGAGAGAAGAGAGATTACAAATAAGCAATGTTGGACTAATAATTACAGGAACAAACATTTATACAAGCCACATATGCCACTCGATTAGACTTACCGCTCGATAACTACAATATGTAGAAGATAACCCAACAATGTCTTCAAGTCGCCATAGACAAGCCACCAGACCGCTCGGACACCAAACAACAACAACACAGCTACCAAGGCGCTAGGAGAAGCTGCCAAACCGCCAGACAAACCGCTAGACCACCCGGTCTCCATACTGCAACACTCCCCCTTAAGCTGGAGCATAGACATCAATCATGCCCAGCTTATCGCAAATGTGAAACCAGAAAGCGGAAATCGGCTTGATGAAGATATCTACCAACTCGTTGTTAGACGTGGCAAACGGAGTACAAATCTATTTCTTCAAAATCTCTTCCCGAATAAAATGATAGTCGACTTCTATGTGTTTTGTTCTCTCATGAAAGACCGGATTTTTGGAGATGTATATCGTGGTCATGTTATCGCAGAACATAGGAAGATGATAGTTGTAGACCTTTCCTAAGTCAAGCATGAGAGCCCGCAACCACTTTAACTCACATGTGGTCGACGCCATACTACGATATTATGATTCTGCACTAGACCTGAAGATAACAGACTGTTTCTTGCTCTTCCAACTCACATGATTTCTTCCAATAAATGTGCAAAGCCTGATGATGACTTGAGGTCAGCTTTGTCATCAGCATAGCTCGAATCTGAATACGCTTCAACACTCAAGTGACAATTCTTCTAAAAAAACAATCCTTTCCCTGGTGCTTCTTTAACATACTCCAATATCCTCCGGGCAGACTGTACATGACACTCCCTAGGAGCTTGCATGAATTAGCTAACCTTGCCTAAAGCATAGCAGATGTCAGGTCTGGTCACCGTGAGATAAATGAGTTTGCCAACCAGGATCTGGTACCTATTAGTATTAGATAGAGGAGATGAGTAATCTGTCTAAATTTTGTCTTCTCCATTATCCACGGGACATCGAAAAGGTTTGGAAAAGCAACAATAACCTTTCTGAGTGGTAGAGTACCCCAGAAAGACATATTTGGGGGCCCGTGGGGAGAGTTTATCACGGGTGGTTGAGTGAGAGTGCACAAAGGCTGTCCACCCAAAGACACGCAGAGGGAGAGGAAATGGTGTAACGACCCGATTCGGACTAGGCCCGTCGTGCGCATTTTTGAGTCAGGAGAGCTGACTTGGGTTCAGGGAAGTGCTGACAGCTGGGCTGCACTTGTAAATGGGAGGAGAAATCAGTCCAGGATAGGATACCGGTAGAGACACTAGCGTGTCCCTACCCGTGTGGGAGAGGCCAGCTCTCGAGTCGACGACTCGTGTAGGTTTAGAGAAGGACACAGGTAGTGACACGGGCGTGTCACTACCCGTGTGTATGAAGACATAGTAGGGACACAGCGTGTCCCTACCCGTGTATGTCCAACCAGTGTTCACGTGAAGGACACGGGTAGAGATACGGGCGTGTCCCTACCCATGTTTATCCAACCAACTCTCGAGTCGACGACTCGAATTGTCCCAGAGAAGGACACGGGTAGTGATACGGGTGTGTCATTACCCGTGTGAAGAGGACACGGGTAGAGACACGGGCGTGTCCCTACCCGTGTGTGTCGAGCAGAGCTCGACGAAGTTTGCCCCGAGGAGTACATGGGTAGAGACACGGGCGTGGCCCTATCTGTGTGCGACAAGTGAAACTCGACGAATTATTTCTAGAGCAGGACACGGCCAGAGAACACGGCCATATCATGGGGACACGGGTAGGGACACGGGCGTGTCCCTACCCATGTTTGTGTATTGAATCGACATTGGAACCATTGACGATGCTTCGCCGAGCAGGACACGGGTAAGGACACGGGCGTGTCCCTACCCATGTCACTTTTCATATATAAGGGGAAGTGAAACGCTAGCCATTTTTCATCCTCATTTCAACCCCTTTTCCTGAGAGAACTGCTGGCGAGGAGGAAGACGGTGCTGAAGCAAGTCCAAGAGGTGAAGATCCACCGCCGCCGAGGAGAAGATGCCACCGAGAAGAGTTACAAGATCCTTGGCCAGAAATGTTGGAGACACTGGAAATGAGGTGAGCTTCCTCCCCTCTCCCTTGGTACTAGATCTATAGATATATATATGTGAGATGTCGACTCAAAAGAGTCTATACTTACGAGATGATGATTTCCGTAGGAAGAGGTCGTACTAGGGCTTGTGCTCTATGGATAGTGGTCTCTTCAACCTCTCTATCCTTCTATGTGAAGATGGGGGACAATTTTGTGAAGAGAAATGGCCTTATGAGGGTGAATAAGGGAGGATGAATTTCTGATGTGATTTGGGGAAGATCGGCTTGAGGAGGAAGATGAACCGATGTCGTTCATCCCGCCTTAAAATGCATGCAGAATCTGTGTTCTACACACAGCAATCTTCCTGGCCATTTTTAGGTGTGATATGTTCTGAACTGGGTCTGTGACTAAACATGAAAGTTGAAGTCCTTTAAAATACCTTTCCAACGAGTGGTTGCACGACTTCAGGTGAAGTTTGTAACTATAGGAAAGTGTGAACAAATTTGACGGCTGAGAAACCAAGCATGCTGAAATTGTGTTCTGTACGCAGTGGACTTTGAAGCCGATTTCAACTGTGTTACTCTCGAATCTGGGTTGTGGTCTGAATATGAAAGTTGTAACGCATGAAAAGATGTTTCAATCGAGGGGTTACATGCCTTCACCAGATTCTTGTAGCTTCGGGAATCTCTGGTCGAAGTTGCTGTCCAGATGTGTTCTGTATTTAAAATTCTGGGTTGGTGTAAAGTCGGGTTTGGACTCGGTAGAGACAATGTAGTAAATTAACTTTGAGGTTGGGTGAACTATTTTATGTTAACCATCATAGTTCTATGAATGATGAAGTTTGATAATTGGATTCCACGTAATTAATTTGTGAAATGAAGCGTACTTAAATGAAACGATTTGGTAGAATTTGGTAACCAATAGAAATGCGCATCATGTTAATAATGTGTTGAAATCCTTTGGAAATGAAATGTAGGATGTTAATCTATAGCCATGTGAATAATTGTTTAACGTAATGAATTTAGTAGTCCAATGCCTAGAGTTGTGTCTCCCTACGAGTAGCATTGTGAAACGATGTAAGTGCGAGTGTTGAACACACTGAGTTGGATAGTGTTGAGAAGGGTCATAGTGGACGGTTGGGCTTGGTCCTTGTGCTTTCTCCGAGGCCCCTTCTGTGCCATGATGATGCGGAATTGCATGTACTATGAGTCGACATGCGGTGTCGTAATCCTGAGTTAAGGATAGTGTGGCAGGTCTACGTGCTCGTGATGTAGCGCCGTCCTAGGAGCCTACACGTGGGATTTCGAGTGTTCTCTCGCCACGATAAACAACCTCGCACTATACGCTAGCGAAACGCAGCAAGGTACAATTTAGTTTATTTATCTCACGCGCCAACGTTCGGTTAGCCAATCCGATAGAGATCGAACCACGACTAGAGGTCGAGATCCGATCAAGCTAAAGGGACGAATATTCGCGTCCGGGCAAGCGATGTTGTACCAAAGAAAGATCCCACCAAGAAAATATCGATTCGAGAAACGGTTGATCTTTCCCCAACAAAAAATAACGAGGATCGCCAATCCTTCCGAGAGTATTCAAAAATCAAACGAGAAATCCACAGATCTATCAAGAAAACGCCGCGAAATTTTGTCCGTTTCAAAAGTTACGCAAAAATCGTCACCACGCAAACAATCTAGGAAAAGAAAACTCTTGTGTAGAAGTTTCGTTACCCCTCTCAAGTAGTAGATCCGGGATAGTGGTTCCACTAGAAAATAATCGCTCTCCGTTGAACTCCACGAGAGATGCTCCAATGATGTAGAAACTCGATCGTCTTCCCCGCTTTGCACCGTGAAGTTTCTCCCAAGGCCTTTGATCCTTGCAATCAATTTGTCTCCACCAAGGGATGGCCGGTTAGGATGAGATAAGTGGAGTATTCCGTGGGAGGATGTGTGATTGAGAGTTGAAGGAAGATTGGCGGAGGAGGAGGGGAGTGATGGTGGCCGAGATCTAGGAAGGGGAGAAAGGGGGAGGCCGGCTATGGGAAGAGGAAACCCAAAGGGGGCGGCGGCTATGAAGAGGGATGAGAGGGGGAAATCAAAATTAGGTTTAGGAAGATTTCTTGTTTAGCAAGCAAGTCAAAATTATTCTCATTATGAGTAGAATCTTAGCCTTATATAGGCCTTACAACACAAGCGCTAATAGCAGTCCAAAATTAGTGCTAAATGCACACCAAAAGTTCAAGATAATAAAATACAAACCATAATTAAATTCAAACATAAAATAAGAATTAATTCTTGTGGCGTGGACGAAGATTGTAGCGGTGGCCGCCACGGCGCCGCAAGTCTTTAGCCGGTGGGTCAACATCATCATCATCCGCCGCAACTCCATGATCAACCAATGCGCCATGCACGTCATCTTCATCATCAATTTGACCGTCATGGTGGCGGTCGCCATCAATCCTCCCCCGCTCAAACGAACTCATCACCGATGAGTGGGCAGGAACATAACGGCGTAGTAGATCCGCATCAAGTAGCTCCACCTCCGAAGCCAAGAGCCAAGAGTCGTCCGAAGCAGGACGACCACGCCAACGAATCAAGAACCTGTGAATGTCACCATCGGGAGTTGGAAATATAGCATCCTGCAAAATCCTGTCAGGCAAGAAAACGGTCCGGGGGAACCTTGGAAATGCATTAGGCAAAGAAGAAAAACAAGTTTCATCATCAGTAGGCGGCATACCTCCCGAAGAGTCCGCAGGAGAGAACGATCCAGAAATCTCACCACCCCCCCCACCAGTAGAAGATGTAGTGGAAATAGTAAACGGCGAGACAGAAAGTTCAGGTGGTGGAGCGACATAAAGCGTTAAATCGGAAACGTTAAAAATAGGGGAAATTCCCCAATCAGCGGGTAACTGTAAGAGATATGCATTTTCGCCCAACTTTTTCAACACTCGAAAAGGACCGGCTCGCCTATTCGCCAATTTCTTTATAGCGCCCGAGGGCAGCCGTTCAGGGGAGAGACGAACCATTACCAAATCTCCAATATTCAAGGTGACCGCTCGCCGATGTACGTTGGCATTCGATTGATAAATAGCATATTGTTTAGCTAGCGTCTCGCTAATGTGCTTATGGAGATTGTGGACGTGCGAGGCGAAATCTCGAGCGAATTGACTAGACTTAAAAGATGGTGGTAATGGGACCAAGTCAAGAGGCACGGGCGCCTTATAACCATGAACGATCTCGTTCGGAGACAGACCGGTGGACCTATTCCTTGAATTATTATAAGCTATTTGAGCATGAGGAAGGATAAGGTCCCACGTACCTTTATGATCGCCCACTAAGCAACGAAGCAAACTACCCAAGCTACGATTAACCACTTCCGTTTGTCCATCCGTTTGGGGATGATAGGCCGATGAAAACAGCAATTTTGTACCCATAAGCTTCCAAAGTGTTTTCCAAAAATAGCTTGTAAATTTAACGTCCCTATCAGACACTATCGTTTTGGGGACGCCCCGATGCGCCACGACCTCTTTGAAATACAATTTAGCAACATGAGAGGCATCGTTGGTATTGTGACTAGCAATGAAATATGCCATTTTTGAAAATCGATCAACGACGACAAGGATGGAATCGTGTCTCCGAGATGTCATGGGTAGACCCAAAATAAAGTCCATACTTACGTCCTCCCAAGGAACAGAAGGAATAGGGAGTGGGGTGTAAAGACCGGCATTGGTTTTGTTTCCCTTCGCTAACTGACACACACGGCAACTCCCTACGATTTTATTGACCATTGGTTTAAGCCCCGGCCAAAAGAATTTATCTTCCACTAGCGTTATCGTTTTATCCCGGCCGAAGTGTCCACCTAACCCTCCACTGTGCAGCTCCCATACAATGAAGTGGCGGAGTGAAGAGCGGGGAATACACAATTGCGTATGCTTGAATAAATAACCGTCACGAATGTAGTAGGCTGAAATAGTAGAGGGGGCATGTTCCTGAGCGGCTAAATAAATATTCTTAAAATCCGGGCATAAGACATACTCGTCCTTAATGCGTTCAAATCCTATTACCGTCACCTCCATTTTAGATAATAATAGAGTGACACGACTAAGGGCGTCCGCCACTCGATTTAACGTGCCCTTAAGGTGTTTAATAATGAATGTGTACTCCTGAAGATAGGAGACCCATTTGGCGTGTCGAGGGCTGATTTTACTTTGAGAGTTTACAAATTTTAGCGCCTCATGATCCGAGAGGATTACAAATTCTTTCGATATGAGATAGTGTCGCCAATGTTGGAGACAACGTATCACGGCATAAAATTCACGATCATAATTAGAGTAATTTAATTTTGGGCCCGCAAGTTTCTCGCTAAAGTATCCGACCGGGTGTCCCTCTTGACTTAACACTCCACCAATTCCTATCCCCGAGGCGTCGCATGATAATTCAAACACTTTACTAAAATCCGGCAACCGTAGTAGGGGGGCTTCGGACATCCGATCCTTAATCATTTGAAACGCGCTAGCGGCCGATTTGGTCCATATAAATTCACCCTTCTTCATACACTCAGTGATTGGTGCCATGATACTACTAAAATTGCGAATGAATCGTCGATAGAACGTGGCCAATCCATGAAAACTCCTAACTTCCCTAATATTTTGCGGTTCCGGCCACTCTCTAATCACTTGGACCTTCTTAGGGTCAACATGTATACCCTCAACGTTCACTATGTATCCTAGAAATTCCACGGAAGTCACACCGAACGCGCACTTCTTAAAATTAATATATAAGTTCTCTTGGCGCAATGTAGTAAGGATTGTCCGCAAATGAGTTTCATGATCGCTCGGCGAGGTACTAAACACCAAAATATCATCGAAATAGACTACGACAAATTTTCCCATGTATGGCTTAAATACTTGAGTCATTAACCGTGAGAAAGTGCTTGGTCCGTTGGTGAGTCCCTCTCCTAGCACTAACCACTCGTAAAGCCCATCCTTAGACTTAAAGGCCGTTTTCCATTCGTCTCCCTCCCGTATCCTTATTTGGTGGTAACCACTCTTTAAATCCAATTTTGAGAACACGGTGGCACCGGACAACATATCCAATAGATCGTCCAAACGGGGGATGGGAAACCTATACTTGACAGTTATTTTATTGATGGCCCGGTAGTCTACACACAACCTCCAAGACTTATCTTTCTTCGGGACCAACAAGGCAGGGACGGCACAAGGGCTTTTACTATGGCGGATAAATCCTTTAGCTAATAAATCGGAAATTAATATTTGTAGTTCATTATGTGCGGAGGGATTAAGTCGGTAATGGGGTAGGTTAGGCAGGGACGAGCCCGGGACGAAGTCAATTTTATGTTGAATATCCCTGATTGGTGGCAACTTGGAAGGTAAATCTACCGGATAGACGTCCTTATATTCTTCCAATAACGTGCGCAGAGATAACGGTATGTTCTCTAAAGATGGCGAATCTTCCTGTACTTGTAGACATACTAACGCATATATGACGCCATCTAGAAAGGTCTCACGTTCTAACTCCTTCCGACTTATAAGACTTATCGTTTTCCTTTCCGCAGGCACCACTGTGTCCTTGGACGCAATCGACTGGTCCTTAGGTGGTGTGGGTTTCAAAACAATGGTCTTACCATTGAACTTGAACTCGTAGGTGTTGGCTTTGCCAAAGTGGGTCACGTCATAATCATAAAGCCATGGACGTCCTAGTAGAACGTGACATACATCCATAGGGATGACATCACACCACACCTTATCGACGTAGTTCTTCACCGTAAGCGGTACCAAGCAGCGCTTAGAAACTGCGATGGACGTTTTGTTCACCCATGCTATCTTATACGGATGTGGATGCGGCTCAGTGACTAGGTGCATTCGCGTGATGGCATTCTCCGACACAACGTTCATACAACTACCGCTATCGATTATTAACTTACACCACTTGTCACCGTTCTTAAAATTTACCGAGAATATATTCGTCCGATTGTAATCGTCCGTCGCTCGCGGTGTATTCAGAATACATCTCATAACCATCATAAACGAGTCGTCATCAATATCACTCGGCTCGGCGTCAGACTCAGTACCGGCTTCATAAACGATCTCGGCGGAGTCAGACGTGGCGTCTAAAAGGGCTAGGGGTTTTGCCTTGGTGGGGCACTCACTAGAGTAATGTCCTTGGATTCCGCAAGAATAACAGGTGGCGTTGGTCTTATTAATACGCCCTATTGGAACTCTCTCACCAGTGGGGTTCTGGATGTTCCTAGCGGTAATGACCACGGAGTTCGAATCGGTTGATCGAAACTTTCCTTTGTCTCGCACGGCGGATGAGGGTGGGGGTCCTAAAATGGATTTTCCTTTTTGGAAAGCTCGTCCCTTGGACTTATAGGCATTGTGTTTTTCAATATCCAAAGCTGCATTAAACGTTGCGTTAAGATCCGTGTGACCGTAACGCAGGAGCTTGCCTTGGATATCCGGCCTGAGTCCCTTACGAAAACGTGATAGTGTTACTTCGGGCATTTCCCGGACGTCGCATCTCACCATCATGTCCTTAATAAGTCCCATGTACTCCGCTACCGATTTGTCCCCTTGGCGAAGGGTGGCTAATTCATCGAACATTTGGGTTCGGTGATACGCGGGGACATATTGGTCAGTCAACAGTGCTTTCATGGCAGCCCACCCAATTGGGGGTACTCCATTCACGGTACCCATTCGCCTCTCTTCGTTCAACCAGAACGTCTTGGCCCTACTTAGAAGCTTCATTCGTGCCACTCGTACCTTATCACCGTCAGACAGGTTGTGCCACTCAAAGTAGCACTCGATCTCCATGATCCAATCTAGGAAAACTTGAGGTTCTCCCATTCCATCGTAGGATGGTGGATGTAGTCGCACGGCCCTAGTTAAATTGAAATCATCGTCCTGATCACGATGGTGGTTTTGTCTTTCGTCTCGTTGGTTGGCGGGCTGTGGTGGGGGCCCCTGCCGATTTATCCCAAAGCCGGGATTTTGAGGCGCCGCCTGATTTACGGCCAACCCTTGTATTAACTGGGTGAGTGCATCGAACCTAGCGTTGAACTCTTCCCGAAGCTCCGCAATCGCTGCAGGAGCGTGCTCATCATCATGGTGGTCGGCCATGTGAGAGGTGGAGGGAAAATATTCCGTACCAGACCTTGTGCGCATGAACTACAGGACACCCAGGGATTTTGACCAGATATTTTATAAAAGATGAATTTTTGGAGACCTATAAAGTAGGAATACAAAAATATTTTTTTAGACTTTTTTGCTTGGAAAAATAAGGAGAAAATTCAGGAATTTTTTTGTAATTTTCTGCAGAAAAAAAAAATTTTGGATGTTGCTATTTGCAGCCCAAAACGAAAATTCTGAATTTCGTTATCTAATACGCAACGTGCACGACCAAGTGTGGGTCGACGCCCTACGACCGGAAAGCGTAAGGATGGTGTCGATTGAGAAATCAACACAACCTCGCTTTGATACCAAAATTGATGTAGCGCCGTCCTAGGAGCCTACACGTGGGATTTCGAGTGTTCTCTCGCCACGATAAACAACCTCGCACTATACGCTAGCGAAACGCAGCAAGGTACAATTTAGTTTATTTATCTCACGCGCCAACGTTCGGTTAGCCAATCCGATAGAGATCGAACCACGACTAGAGGTCGAGATCCGATCAAGCTAAAGGGACGAATATTCGCGTCCGGGCAAGCGATGTTGTACCAAAGAAAGATCCCACCAAGAAAATATCGATTCGAGAAACGGTTGATCTTTCCCCAACAAAAAATAACGAGGATCGCCAATCCTTCCGAGAGTATTCAAAAATCAAACGAGAAATCCACAGATCTATCAAGAAAACGCCGCGAAATTTTGTCCGTTTCAAAAGTTACGCAAAAATCGTCCACCACGCAAACAATCTAGGAAAAGAAAACTCTTGTGTAGAAGTTTCGTTACCCCTCTCAAGTAGTAGATCCGGGATAGTGGTTCCACTAGAAAATAATCGCTCTCCGTTGAACTCCACGAGAGATGCTCCAATGATGTAGAAACTCGATCGTCTTCCCCGCTTTGCACCGTGAAGTTTCTCCCAAGGCCTTTGATCCTTGCAATCAATTTGTCTCCACCAAGGGATGGCCGGTTAGGATGAGATAAGTGGAGTATTCCGTGGGAGGATGTGTGATTGAGAGTTGAAGGAAGATTGGCGGAGGAGGAGGGGAGTGATGGTGGCCGAGATCTAGGAAGGGGAGAAAGGGGGAGGCCGGCTATGGGAAGAGGAAACCCAAAGGGGGCGGCGGCTATGAAGAGGGATGAGAGGGGGAAATCAAAATTAGGTTTAGGAAGATTTCTTGTTTAGCAAGCAAGTCAAAATTATTCTCATTATGAGTAGAATCTTAGCCTTATATAGGCCTTACAACACAAGCGCTAATAGCAGTCCAAAATTAGTGCTAAATGCACACCAAAAGTTCAAGATAATAAAATACAAACCATAATTAAATTCAAACATAAAATAAGAATTAATTCTTGTGGCGTGGACGAAGATTGTAGCCGTGGCCGCCACGGCGCCGCAAGTCTTTAGCCGGTGGGTCAACATCATCATCATCCGCCGCAACTCCATGATCAACCAATGCGCCATGCACGTCATCTTCATCATCAATTTGACCGTCATGGTGGCGGTCGCCATCAGCTCGCTAGTCGTCACACCGACGAGAGTTGACAATTAGACCTTGGGCGGTTGTGCTTGGTCCTCGGTGCTCATTTCCCGGGGCTCCTTCCATGCCAAGTGAATGGTTGGTCTTGGTCCTCGTGCTTTCTTCCGAGGCTCCTTCCGGGTCACACAAGGCCAGTTCGGGGCTTGGTTCTCGGTGCACATCTACCCGAGACTCCCACTGGGCCATAGTATGCATGGGGCTCTGCTGTGGTGTTCTTAGCGTTGAGGCGTACGGAGGCCTAAGTGAAGCAGTGTGGATTCCCGCTTAGTAGTAGAGAAGCCCGCTCTACTGTCGCCTCCTGGCCACGACAGTTGATGCCTGAGAGGTTAGCTACCCGCTTGAATAGTAGGAACTACAAGTCTGTGTCGACATAGCAGTTGCATGTGCGTGATCATGGGTGAGTCATTGCATTGCATACATACCATTATATTACATTGAACAAACAAGATACTCATCGTATAAGTTTGTATGGACACTCCTATATGATGAGTTACTTTATGTCAAACCGATCCTTAACGTATAAGCTTGTATGGGCATCCTTATTAGTTAAGTTACTTTCCTGTTGTAGATACTTATACTTGATGGATGGTTATAGCTCTTGTAGATTTGCTAGATTAAAATTCTGTTAATCATATTGTACTTATTCCACTTGCTTGTACCTGCTTATATTACTTATTATATATTGTACCCCTGCTTCTTTCTCCGCCCGGTGCCGAAGAGTTGCCGGGGGAGTGAATGTGAAAGCCACTTAGTCTTTTTGACTAACGGTTGCTACGTCTTGCTTTTTAGGAGGTCACCCCGTAGGTAGAGGAGCCGCAGATTATGGAGCAGGACAGCCAGGCCAGAAAGACAGGGCCTGAAGGGACGGTACCATCGCTACTGTTAGTCACTGACGTGAGTGTTGAGAGACTTTGATGTAGCCATTTTGGGCATATATTAGCTGTACTCTGATACTTTAGAAGCTTGTTAATAGCTTCTTACCTTGTTGTACTTTTGGACTATTATGCTTGTGTGGATTTGACTTCTATATTATATTTTGGTTGGGTTTGCATTTATTGATATTGGTTGTAGCCAGTAGAATAGGCGTCTTGTGGTACAGGTTAGCCCGTGTGCTAATGCTACCGCAAGGCGGCTGTTCTGGGCATATGACCACCTTCGTGCCATGTTTTGGGATCCAGGAGGGGGGTCTTACAAATGGTATCAGCTTGCCATGATCCTAAATAAAAGAAGTCATTCAATAATGGTACCACCCCCATTCGATTAGTCAGATTGGGGACAAACTGACTTAGCGGAAGCAGTGGTGTGCTCATATGTAATTCACACTAAGTATGTCCATCTTTGACCTTAAGATTAGCCAACCTGACCTTAGGTTTGTATTCTACATGTAGATTCCAGTGCACGTTGAGCCTATAGGGGGGTCACTCCTGCCCCTTCCGTACCTACTCAGTTCTAACAATCTGAATTGGGACAGACGCTCCGGGCCATCCTGGATGCCTTTAGGTCACAGCAGACCCCAGTACAACAACAGGCTCCGGGCTCAAACTGGCTGAGCACTCTTCGGGCTCTCTCCCCTCCCGCCTACCTTGGGACAGAGTGAGCTGTGCGCACTAAAGAATGGCTCGATATTGTACAGGAGCTATTGGCAGGAATCCGTTGCCCAACCAATATGGCTGTCACATTGGCCGTGTACGTCCTGGAAGTGCACGCCAAGAGGTGGTGGAAGTACCTTATGGGCTCCACCTTTCAAGGGCGAGTTTATATAGAGATTAGCTGGAGCGAGTTCTCAGGAGTCTTCTTAGAGCACTTCATTCCCTCGACCGCTCGAGATGAACTCGAAGAGAGATTTCTACTACTGAAGCAAGGATCGAAGTCGGTTATGGAGTATCAGCGAGATTTCCAACATCTCGCGAGATTTACAGACTCATATGATTTGGATGACAGAGGATACGCTAAACGCTTCTACAAAGGGCTGCAGGACCCCCTGAGGCAGGCCCTTTTATTTATAGCGGACTCCAGCCTGGCAGAAATAATTGACATGGCAACGAGGCTAGAAGCGAACCACTTAGGGAGTGCTAAGAGGCATGCTGAGGGCATGATCGAAGCTGGCCATAGCAACAGAAGAAGACACGACTATAGAGGAGGAAGAGGACATCAAAGAGGTGGCGGACGTTTCCACCGAAATTATAGAGTGGAGCATCCGGTTCCGCAGCCGCCCGCGTTGCCTCCACCGCCACAGCCTCAACAATTTCAACAACTAGAGGGGCGTTATGGGAGGTTGTGCTTCAAATGCAATCAACCAGGCCACATCTGACATTACTGCACGCAGTTGTTTGGGAATGCTCCTCTTTCTCTCCCTCCGGCAGCTCCTCGAGGGAGGGGACACATGTGTGGTCGAGGACGAGGACCGCGAGGAGGAAACCCTGGGCCGGCTCGGGATCAAGTGTTGGCTCTGGACATGACACAGGAAAGGAACCCCTAGGAGGTGATTGCAGGTCTGTTACACTTAGTTATCTCATTTTCATTGCTAAACATTGAGTTTCTTAAGACATACTACACATCTAGCATTGAGAATTGTTGTTGGTACTTAGGCACCGTGGTGGTCGGCGGGAAACCGGCCTATACAATATTCGATACTGGTGTCTCACACTCTTTTGTGTCTAAAGACTTCATTAAAGATGTAGAAGAAGTGCAATACTTCACAGGCATTGCTCGATGAGTACACCTCCAAGACGGCTCTTAGATGACCGCAACCGCTAAGTGCGAGTTAGAGATATTCATTGGGGGAAAGGCCTTTGATACCCGTGCCACAGTCTTAAGGATGTCAGAGTTTGATCTCATTCTGGGCATGGCGTGGTTGGACTGGCACTTCGCAAGGATTGATTGCATGGAGAAACGAATCTAATTGAGACATGGAGACACCGATGTCATCTTTCAAGGTATTAGATTCGCACCTCGTATGTTGTTATCTTAGATTCAGGCTGTAAAAGCCCATATGAAGGGGGAAGACGTTTTCATGATTTGTTAGCGTTGGATATGAAAGATGTACTGGTAGTGCGGGACTTCCCCGAGGTATTTCCTGAGAAAATGCTAGGATTACCCCCGCATAGAGAAGTTGACTTTCAAATTAATCTAGTACCGGGTCCAAGCCCGTCTCTAGGACCCCTTACCGGATGGCCCCGAAGGAACTCGCAAAATTTAGAGTTGAGTTGCAAGAACTGGTGTAGTCAGGGTTTGTGCGCCCCAGCTCGTCACCTTGGGAAGCCACTATTCTGTTCGTCAAGAAGAAGGATGGAACCCTGCGACTATGCGTAGACTATCAGGAGCTTAATCGACTGACGGTGCGGAACACTTATCCGCTACCCCGGATCGATGAGCTGTTCGATCAACTTTTAGGAGCGCATTAGTTTTCCAAGTTGGATTTACGCTCGGGGTAATATAAGTTGAGGATACGATAGGAGGACATCCAAAAAATGGCTTTCAGATCAAGGTACATTTTGTACGAGTTTACCGTAATGTCGTTTGGGCTCACAAATGCCCCTTCGGCTTTCATGAGTCTGATGAACAAGGTGTTCGAGCCTTATCTAGACATCTTCATCATCGTCTTCATCGATGACATATTGGTATACTCAAAGATGGAGGAGGAGCATACCAAACATCTAACCATGGTACTGAGGAAACTAAAAGAGCATGCCTTGTTTGCCAAGTTCAGCAAGTGGGAATTCTGGCTTAAGGAGGTTGCTTTCTTGGGCCATGTTATCAGTGGGGCAGGACTATCTGTGGACCGGGTCAAAGTGCGTGCCATGAAGGAGTGGTCGCCCTTGAAGTTAGTGGCCGATGTGCGAAGCTTCCTTGGACTTGCCGAGTACTATCGCAAGTTCGTTAAATGATTCTTAAAGATTGCCCTTCCTCTTACCTCCTTGACAAAGAAACGTGTGCCATATGAGAGGACACCCCAGTATGAAGCTGCATTCCAAGAGTTGAAAGAAAGACTTACCTCCGCCCCCATCCTAGCACTCCCGTCTGGGAAGGAAGGATTTCAAGTTTACACTGATGCGTCATATCAAGGGATTGAAGCGGTACTGATGCATCACGGCCATGTAATTGCCTACGCCTCAAGACAGTTAAAGAAGCATGAACTCAATTATCCAGTTCACGATTTAGAATTAGGGGCAATGTGGTTTGCCCTCAAAGTTTTGAGACACTACCTATATGGAGTCCACTGCAAGATCTTTTCAGACCATAAAAACTTAAAGCACTTTCATACTGAAAGTGAGGGTTAGGTCTACAATACTCTAGAGGGGGGGGGGGGTGAATAGAGTATATTTAAAGTTTTGGTTAGGTCTCAATATAAGTGTTGCTATAGCTTTTGCTGTAAACTGAAGAAGTGCAGTAAATAGAAAACTGAAATACAGATAATATTAAACCTAATCACAGCCACAGTAAGAAACAAAAAGAAAAAGATAGGCAACCAGACGACACAAGAAATTTATAGTGGTTCCCCAAATCTGGGTAATCCACTCTTCTACCACCCTTGGTAGGAATCCACTCAGGTTTTTGATCAGGTGCCTGACACCAATGGGTTTTGATCAGGTCCCCAAAAACCAACTCAAGTCTTTTGGTAAGAAGACTTGCAACCAGGAATCACTTTTGAAGGGAGATGACAACCCATTATACAGGAGGGGGTGAGAGAGTTGATTTTGCCTTCTCTGTCAACAGTCAGAGAGAAGACTTATGTGGATTGATGTTTAGCAAAAGCTCCCCTTGAAATATTAAATGATTCAGGAAGATCAGGAAGCTTTGCTGTAGGGTGATAGGTCTTCAATCAGAGTTCTTGACAAGCAGCGATGCAGGATCTTCTTGACTGATTTGATATCTCTTGTCCTTGGAAGTCCTGGAGAGAATGTTGAAGAAGAAGACTCTTGATTTAGTATGATTGTTCTTCTTCTTCTGAAATGAAGATCACTGCCTGTCACTATAAGCTTTAGTATGAGTTTTGTGTGAAGCTTTTCTGGTGCTGTATGAATTCTGGCAGTCAGTCTATGTGTGTCTCTATTTTTCTGACTGAGTATCTTCTTCTTGTTCTCGTGTTGTTGCTTACTCTATCGATTCTCAATCTTGTTTTCTTCTATATCCTTTCAAAAAATTGAATCCTCTGTAATTAATGCTGACGCCTTGAGAATAATCGACATTTAATCATTTCCTCAACTGTCCCATGGAAAATCAACAAGTAATATTCCTGAAGAAGACCGTAATTAATGCTTCCACTAACGGCTACATTCAGAGAATGTTTGAGTCATTAATATGTCAGGAATTATTGCATCTGAGTGAGGATTAAATGCCGGAAATGGCTAAGTCTTGAATCGTCGAACGAATAATAGAATTCGTCGAGCTGAGTTACTAGTTCGTCGAACTGAGATTTTGTATTCGTCGACCAGACAGCTTCTATTTGTGTAGCTGGGTTCCATGTTCGTCGAGCTGATAACAGAACTCGCATGCTTCAGAACCTTTGCATTTTCTATCTGAAGATCGTCGAGCTTACAATTACATTCGTCGACTAGAGTTCAACAACAATTCTGGACTTAGTCAAGTATTTTATATTGACTGATATTCTGTGTGTCGACATGAATCTTCTGGTATCGACACAGGTGGGTGTCGAATGATAATCTTGGTGTCGACACAAATATTCTGGTGTCGACATAAGTTGGTGTCGACACATGCCCTAAGTGTCGACACAAGTTTGCTGATTCCAGAATTCGTCGACCAAAGAACACAGTTAATCGACCTGAGAATTCGTCAGCCTGAGAAGTTGACTTTGTCGACCTGAGATCTTCTAACAGAAGGATGATGTGAACTTGAGGTCCAAGTTCGTCGAGCTCAGGATCTTGTTCGTCGACCAAAGTATGAAGTTGGACTTAGAATAATCTAGAGTTATCCTGACTTTAGTTTGTTGAAGTATCCCAGTTTTGGTCGAGCAGAGAATGAAGATCGTCGAGCTCAACTCAGAAAAATATCTCCAAATCATCGAGATGATAACGCCTTTCGTCGACTTGAGTTCGACGAACGTCAAACTCATTTTACTTGGTCTTGAAATATTCTAAGTCATGAGTCTCTGATGGTCTTGTTGATAGCTGGTCGATCTGAAGTTGACTCTAAGGACTTGGCCTAGACTCTAGGACACAAATTTAACCCTAGCTATATATGTTGGGTCACATCCTAAGTTAGTGAACCTAGCCCAAATCAACTAAGGATCCAACAATCTCCCCATATTTGGGTGAGGTCACTAATAGACTCAAAACAAGCATATGAGAGTAAACAAAGCAAGAAAAAGATATATCTGGCAGAGAATTACTAACACATGCAGCAGATATATATGTACATAAGCTTTGTTTAAACAAATAACACAGTTTGAAAGTAAATGCAGAGAAATTAAAACAAAGTGAAGATTACTTCTTCTGCTTCTTCTCCATGGACTTGTCTTCTTTTTTCTTCTCTCCTGGCTTTGTAAAGATAATTTCTCTATTTGGATTTAAATCCTGTGCCTGTGTCATTGTCATGTCAGCTGCACTAATAATCTTCAGGGATGTAGTTCTGGGGACAACTGCTTCAGGATGTAGATTCATGTAATCATCAACATTAAAAAGTTTGTTGGCTTTATCAAATCTTTTGAGTACTTTCTTCCTGTATTTGGACATGGTGGAATATCCTGATATATCTTTGCCTTTAGCTTTTGCTTTATTAATTAAGTATAGACCAAAAAGTTCCTAGAATCTGGCCATTTTAGCAGTATTTGTTGTTTCAGGATCCTGAAAAGGAACCAGAGGTGAATATGGTCTTTCAGGACTCTTAGCCTTCTAATCTGCAGAGATATGTTGCTATTGCTGCTGATGTTGTTGATGTTGTTGAGTTTCTGAAGAATGATGCCTTTGATGACTGCTTCCAGAAGATCTCCCTTGATGTCTCTGATAAGTTTGCATAGGGGCAGATCTCTGAGTGCTAGATCCAGTGGCACCAGCTGCTGGAGGAGGTGGATCTCTTATGTACTTATGAACTGGTGGAGGAGAGTATTTTCTACTTCTTTTCTCCTCCTTTTACTGATTTTTTGTCAACCACATCCATGCTGACATTCCTTTATAAGCAGTAATATTTTGGAGAATATAGAATGGAGTGTCATTCTTTGGGTTTGGCTTAGCAGCAGCAGGAGGAGGGGCTTTCCTTTTCTTTAACAACATTTTCTTCTTCTTCTTAGCAGTTTCTTCATCTGAATCTTCTTCATCATCATCTTCATCATCATCTCTTGCAGAACCCTGAGGGTTATCATATAGAGCATCCAATGCTTTCAAGGCTTTATTGTAAATAGCAGTCTTTTCTATAGTAGGAGCAAAAGTTTCAAAGGCTGGAGTTTTAGCAGGAGTTGAAGAAGAGACTATACAAGAATCAGAAGTAACTGGGACAGAGCTTTCAGCTACTGCCTTATTTTCTTCTTCAATGTCAGCCAAGATCAACTCATCTAGATCTGGCATAGGGGAGTCATCCATCACAAAGATTGGTGCTAAGATAGCTTCTAGAGAGGATGGAATGACTGCAAAGGTTGGTGCAGAAACTGGAATTTCAAAACTGTCACATAGTTGCTGAGCAACTGCTGGTCTGACAGGAGAAGTATAAGACACAATAGCCAAATGTGGCTTAGTGAATTTTGCTGGAGGAGGATGCATATATATAGTATCAAAAGTTTTCAGCAATTCTTGTAAATTAACTGTGAGATTGAGGATAAAATCACCAACAGTTTCATCAATGTCCATATCAGTATCAATAAAATCAATTAAATCTTTATCTATACAATTTGTATATGTTGCTGTGGGGACTGGAGTATCTGCTGGTGCTGGAGCTGAAGTATCTGAAGCTATAGCTGCTGCTTCATCATCAGGCATCTCCCCCTGCCTGGGTTTAGTAGGAATTGAGGCCAGACCCCTGTCTAAGGAGGCGGCAGCAGTGAGAGCAGATATCTGAGCAGATAAAGAGGTAATGGTGGTAGCAAGAGGTGTAATGGCCTCTGCTATGAGTGTTTTAAGAATGAGAGTGATGATGGTGATGATAGAGGAGATGGTAGAGGGGTCCAATGAGAAGGGGTAGATGGGGTTGCAGTTGGTGTGGAAGAGGTGGCAACTATTGATGGAATGGAGGGTGGAACATCAGGGATTTGAAGGGGTGATGGTGATGGGGAGCGAAGGGTGGCATCTTGCATTATGGTATCTGATGGTAGGATGTAAGATCGTATGGAAGATAAATGTGGGGGAAGTGGAGACTGTGGTGACGTAGAAATGTAGGTTTCATGAGGGGATTCAGGGGGTGTGGGTGGTTGATTGTACTGAAGGGATGAAGATGGAATATTAGTGATGGTGGTTGGTAAAGATGGGGTGACTAGGGATTGTGTTGTTGTTGGAAGGGGGGCTGGAAGAGAATATGTGGAAGGAATACTCTCTTCAGCAGGGTGAGAAGTGGCTTTGATAGCCCTTGTGCCTTCAGAAGCTTTGATGGAAGAGGTGTAAGCCGGAGAGTGCTTAGTAATGGTCCTCTCCCATCTGCCAAATAAGGCACATGTCAGCCTTTTACTGGCATTTATGAATATGGTCTGGGAGACCAGGGATTCAGCAGCCTTTTCCTATAGAAAGATTTCTAGAATTCTTCCACAACATACTTCCTTCTTAGTATTCTTCTTCTTTATCAAGTCAAACAAAAGTTGTGCCCAGTCTATTTGCTTCTTGTTGATAATTACACACATAACCATAAACTGTTGTCTGGTGATGTAATCGTGTGCAGTGTGTTTTCCGAGGAGCACTTTGCCAACCAAGTCTGCTAAGAATTTATATGGCGCAGACAAGTGTTTCTTCAACAGTTTATGGGGATTGTCTACAGCATATTCCATGAGGTTCAACATCATATCCGACTCCTCTGTTTCAATGTCGAGGTCCTCTTCTCCATTTTTAAGTCCAAAAATCTCAGTTAAGATTGTGGGGGTTAAAGAGATTGAGTTACCCGCGATGGTGCCTGTCAAGATATTCTCTTCTGTGGACGACAATGTGTATACCCATTCTTTGATTTCCATGCTGTGTAGTTTGATTCTCCGCGTCATCAGTGTTTTTAGGTCCTGTTCTTCAAGTAGTTCCAGGATATACAGAAATATTGGATTGGAATGTTGAAACGATTCGAAATCCACGTCAAATCCTGTGTCAAATTTCATTCCTGTGAGATTGCTTGCTAGAGCCACCATTGAAATCACCTGCAAGAAAGACACAGAAACGGCGATCAAGTGCAAGGGAACAGAAAGCGCAGGATGGAGGTCGAAGAAAACCTAGATATAAGGTTTTCAGAATATGAATCGATAAACTCCGTTCCACGAAAGTAAAATTAGTTCTTCGAACTGAGGTCGACGAAATGATTTAATAATAAATAATTCATCGATCTCATTCAGAAGACTTGAAGACAATTCGTCGAACTCCGGTCGACAAATATCTTCTGAAGCAAAGTTCGTCCATCTGTGGTCGACGAAAATTGTTTCACTCACAGAGAATTCGGCGAACTCCGTTTGACGAATCTCTCTCCAACCTTCCCCGGTTCGTCAAACTCCGTTCGACGAATCCTGGAAAATTCGTCGAATGCAGACATAACTTAAACTAAGCCTTCTTCATTGATCATTCCCAGCTGATTTAGAAAGAAAGCATGATTTTTATCATCCAGAGGTTTGGTGAATATATCAGCTTTTTGTAAATCAGTGTAGATATAGACAAGCTTAATCTTATTTTTGTCTACACACTCCCTAATGAAATGATGTCTTATGTCAATATGCTTTGTCCTACTATGGTGAACAAGATTTTGTGCTATGGCTATAGCACTAGTATTATCATAGAATAGGGTTGAATTATTTAAGTTGAACCCATAATCTATAAGTTGATTTTGTATCCACAGCATCTGTGAATAACAGCTGCCTACTACAATATATTCTGCCACAGCAGTTGATGTTGACACTGATGTTTGTTTCTTACAAAACCAAGATACTAGTCTCATACCCAAGAACTGACAAGTTCCTGAAGTAATTTTTCTATCTACCCTGCAACCAGTAAAATCAGCATCAGAGTATCCAGTTAACTCAAACTCTGATTCAGCAGGATACCATAGGCCTAGATTAGGACAACTCTTTATATATCTTAAAATCTTTTTTAAGAAAATTAGATGAGATTCGTTAGGGTTCACTTGGAACCTAGCACAAAGGCATGTAACAAACATAATATATGACCTACTTGTTGTGAGGTATAATAGGGACCCAACAATGCCCCTATAAAGTTTCTGATCTACATGTTTTCCTGGTATATCAGAGTCCACAACAACATTTGTGTTCATGGGAGTTTTCTTTGCTGAGGCATCAGCCATCCCAAACTTCTTTAGAAGTTCGTTAGCATATTTTGCTTGTGAGATGAAGATGCCATCAGGGAGTTGTTTCACTTGGAGACCAAAGAAATATGAAAGCTCTCCCATGCTACTGATTTCAAATTTAGAATGCATGAGGTCAGAAAACCTCTTGCATAATTTTGAATCTATAGAGCCAAATATGATGTCATCTACATAGATTTGTACTAACAAAATTTGGTCCTTATGATGTCTAGTGAAATGGGTTTTATCTACATTTCCTCTTGTAAATTTATGCTCTAATAAGAAACTTGATAAGGTCACATACCAAGCTCTTGAAGCTTGATTTAGACCATAAAGAGCCTTATTTAATTTAAAAACATAAAAGAGATAAGTTGGAGAAACAAAACCTGGAGGTTGTTCTACATAAACCTCTTCTTATAGCACTCCATTTAAGAAGGAACTTTTCACATCCATTTGAAAGACTTTGAACCTTTTGAATGCTGCATAGGCAAGGAAAATCCTTATAGCTTCCAACCTTGAAACTGGTGCAAAGGTGTGATCATAGTCAATTCTTTACTCTTGCCTATATCCTTGAGCAACAAGCCTAGCCTTGTTCCTCACAATGACTCCTTGGGCATCAAGCTTATTCCTGAAAACCCATTCGGTTCCAATAACTGGATAGTTTTGGGGTCTTGGAACCAAATCCCAAACTCTACATCTCTCAAATTGATTTAGTTCCTCTTGCATTGCAAGGATCCAGTGGGGATCTTGCTCAGCATCATGAATGGTTAGAGGTTCAACCTGAGAGAGAAAACAGGCATGCATCAAGTCTTGGTAGAGTTGATGTCTTGTCTGTACACCTGCTGAAATGTCTCCAATTACTTGATATCTGGGGTGATCCCTAAGTGTGACAAAATCAGTGGGTAGAGTTGGTTGTGCAACAGCATTTTGAATAAATTCCTCTTGTGGAATTATATTTGTTGTTGGTTGAGGATCATGTTCTTCAGCTTCATATTCTTCACTATCTTCAATGACCTATGGAGAGGGATGAGTGGAAACCTCTTGGGTGAGGTTTATTCCATCCAATATCTCACACAAGTGGGGTACCTTCAAGTTTCTAATTGTAACGCCCCCTATCCGTCGCATAGCATATAGCAGTAGGTCCGGCCGGGGCCCGACGCCATATACCACAGACAGACCGGGTGGTTACGTATGGAAACCATCCAACCAATCTCAACGTCCTACACAGAGCATTCTAGCGGAAGCAATTTATAAGAGTTACAAATCAAGAACCCAGCACAAGCATGAATGTCCACTAAAACCAACAGGAATGTCATTACAAAATACTCAAAAGTCGGCCTTAAGGCCTTACAAGATGTTTCATTTGTCTATTACATGATTTACCAACCTCGGCACGCAGGCCGGCCATACATGAATAAAATAGAAAACATTTCCACTTGGGCCTTCGAGGGCCAGCTTCGCAAAAAGGGCTTTAGCCCGCTATTGACCGCTTGGTCCAGCTGCACCTGCAAGCAAACAAACCACCGCACGGTGGCAAACAAAGCAACGGTCAGCAATGCTGACCAAATTATAACGATCCCGCCCCCAACTCGGGGCGGCGATGCCCCTTCCCTGCATTTCATTAGCACAAGCGAGCAATGCATATAACCATAGCCATCTCATCACAGACGTTGGCTCGTACGACCACACGTCCCGTGCACTCAGGGCACATTCTCGGCGAACCGGTCGATGTCACGTCAATTAAAGCCATTAACATTCCGGACTCACCACCGCCACTTAGACGACCATTCCTATGAGCAATTCGTCTTCATGGTATTGGTCACGTCAATTTAAGCCATTGACCACCGAAGACTCACATCTATGCCAACGGCGAGTGCCATGTACTTTAGGTCTCTCAAACCCGAACGACATAAAGCGGGTACGGCTCCATCTAACCCGTGCTCATATCGCAACGGCAATTTAAGCCATTTGCGCGGGTCAAACTTTCACCGAGTCCCATTCTACCGCAAGACACATAACCCCGTTATGTTCATGTTGGCACTCAGGCCACCAAGTTGGCAAGACCTCGTGTCCGCCCAGTTTTCCGGGTGCACCTTTGGGTTAGTCCCCAAGGCTCCCTGCTGCAATCTACCGCGTAGAAAACCCGAAAAACACCCAATAGCACGGAGTCTTCTCCGGCCTTAAGCAATGCAACATCACCGATCCGAACTACATGTCCGGGTAGGCTTCAACCAAAATGCCTATGTCCGTTCTCGCATACGGACGCTAAACAACGGGGACTTTACATATCTACCCGAAGGAACGCCTCCAACTCTTCGCAAACTCGCGAGAGAGGGCTTCCTATGCTAAGAAAGAGAGCTATCATGCTCACAAGTGAGGATCGTTACCCTTGCGTTCCTCTTTGGCGCCATCGAAATGTAATCGGATAGAAATCACCGCGCTTGCGTTGCCTCCGTGGATCCGGAGTCGGCTTGCGATTCGGAGCTCCGAAGCTCCTCCAATGGCGGATCTAGCTCCTCTTCCTCTAGCCTTGGCTCTTCTTTCTCCAAGGGTTTGGAGAGAGATCAAGTGATAAAAAGTGGATTTTTCTTAAGTCAAACCCGTGTATATCCTCCCAGGAATCATCCCCAGCCGTCGGATCTCAACCTAAGAAAACGAGCGGCTTTGATTCGGGGCTGAAATGCCCAATCTGGGCCGAACACGGCTTGGCACACGCCCGTGTCCAGGGCCGTGTGCCGCATTCGCCGTCAAAATCGAATCTTCTGAACACGCACACGGGTATCGAACACGCCCGTGTTCGAGCTGACACGCCCGTGTTCCAGCTGACACGGCCGTGTAGCCGGCCGTGTACCCATGATTTTTCCCCCGTTTCCAACCCGAGCACTGCACGGGTTCTAGGACACGCCTGTGTCCTTGCCCGTGTCACATTGACACGCCTGGGCCCCCAGGCCGTGTACACGGGACATTTCGTCGAGGGGAGAACGACGACTCGCTGACACGGCCTTGGACACGCCCGTGTCCGAGGCCGTGTGCCTTGTCTCGACGATCGTCGAGTGAATCTCGACGATTTCACCTGGACGATCGTCGACACGGGTCGACACGCCCTGCGACACGCCCGTGTCGCAGGCCGTGTGCCCATTCTCGACGAATCGTCGAGAATAACTCGACGATTTCACGGCTAAGTGTCGACACAGGTCGACACGTCCTGCGACACGCCCGTGTCGCAGGCCGTGTGCCCATTCTCGACGAATCGTCGAGAATAACTCGACGACTTCGCGGCTAAGTGTCGACACACGCTTGACACGCCCTGGGACACGCCCGTGTCCCAGGCCGTGTGCCTTCAGCCAGAAACCAAAACTGGCCCAAAACGTCCCCCTTTGCTCCTTTGAGTTTCGGGGCGTTACAACTCTACCCCTCTTAAA
This sequence comes from Platanthera guangdongensis, assembly GCA_039583875.1. Lineage (NCBI taxonomy): Eukaryota > Viridiplantae > Streptophyta > Magnoliopsida > Asparagales > Orchidaceae > Platanthera > Platanthera guangdongensis. Next base: position 90,975,988 of record CM077167.1, read on the forward strand.
AGAATTTCGCCCACGAAATTACATAAAGGGAAAAACATGTACAAAACTAAATTTGTACCTGAGCGGAACAACTCCGGATATTCGTCAAGCATCGTCTGCTCTCGCTCCCAGGAGAGCTCCTCACGACCGCAATTGTCCCACCGGACTTTGACCATCCTGATCTCTTTATTGCGTAGCCGCTTGACCTCCGAGTCTTCAATCCGCACGGGCTTGACCTTTGTCGTTAGCCCACTATCCACCGGCACTTGATCGACCGCGATCACTTGCGTAGGCTCCTGCACCGCCTTCCTAAGTACCGAAATATGGAATACATCGTGTAAACCACTTAGCTCCACTGAAAGCTTCAGCCGATAGGCCGCTTCTCCTACTCGCTCCAGAACCTCGAACGGTCCAAGGTACCTCGGGCTTAGCTTTTTCAATCGTCGCACCCGCGAGACACCCTTGAACGGCTTGATCTTTAGGTACACATAATCACCCACAGCGAACTCCACGTTCCTGTGCTTGGCATTATAGTACTTTGCTTGCCGGTCCTGAGCGATGAGTAACCTCTCCCGAATGGTTCTCACCAAAGAAGTAGCACCCTCTACTTCCGATCGCTTATACAACTTTGACTCACCCGTTTCTAACCAAGACAACGGCGTGCGACATCTTCTACCATATAGGGCCTCGAAAGGCGCCATCTGAATACTTGCTTGGTAGCTGTTGTTGTATGCGAACTCCACCAAATAAAGGTGGTCCTCCCATTGCTTTCCGAAGTCCAAGACACACATGCGAAGCATGTCTTCCATCGTTCTATTGACCCTCTCGGTCTGCCCATCCGTTTGTGGATGGAAGGCTGTGCTAAACTTCAGCTTTGTTCCCAACATTTGCTGCACCAGCCTCCAATCATTGGACGTGAACCGCCCATCACGGTCACTCACGATGCTGCGGGGCACACCATGAAGCCGCACTATGTTATCCACATAAAGCTTTGCCAGCTTCTCCACCGGATCATCCTTCCTATGCGGAATAAAATGCGACACCTTTGTTAATCGATCCACGACCACCCAAATGGCGTCGTTTCCCCTTTTGCGACCTTGGCAAACCATGCACAAAGTCCATAGAGATGTCGTCAAATTTCCACTCCGGAATAGGCAAGGACTTAAGAAATCCTCCCGGCTTTTGGCACTCCGCCTTTACCAAGGCGCAGGTTTGGCACTTCGCTACGTATAGCGCCACATCCTTCTTCAAACCCGGCCACCAAAATAGCTTCTTCACATCGCGGTACATCTTCGTGCTCCCTGGGTGAATCGAGTACTTGGTATGGTGCGCCTCGTACAATAACTCCACCCGTAAATTGCCCACACTTGGGACGCACAAACGACCGTCTTTCCATAGCAATCCGTCCTCTACAACGAATTGGGAATTTGACCCATCCAAAGCCTCTATCATGAACTGCTTCATATGAGCATCCATATCCAAAGCCTGCCGAATCCGATCAGCCAGGTCATATTGGACTTCAGTCCAATTCAGCACTGCTTCAGCACTAGATTGTCTATCCACACAAACAATCTCCAACGCCTCCAGCTCCTGCACCAACTGCTTATCATGCACTGATAGCCAATTCGCTTGAGCTGGGGCTCGGCGACTCAACGCGTCCGCAACCGCATTCCCTTTGCCAGGCACGTAGTGGATCTTAAAAGTATAGTCCCCCAGGAACTCCATCCACCTACGCTGCCGCATATTCAGATCTTTCTGATCTACCAAATACTTTAGGCTCTTGTGATCGGTGTAGATGTCAATCTTCACACCGTACAAATAATGCCTCCACAGCTTCAAGGCAAAAATCACGGCCGCCAACTCCAAGTCGTGGACCGGATAATTCCTCTCGTGCACTTTTAGCTGTCTCGAGCCATAAGCTATCACGCTGCCGTGCTGCAGTAGCACGCAACCCAAACCACTGCCCGAAGCATCGCTATATATCTCATAGCCTTCGGTTCCACATGGCGAACTCAACACAGGCGCCGTGGTCAACCGACACTTCAATTCCTCAAAAGCTCGCGCGCACTCCGGCGTCCAAACGAACTTATGCTCCTTCCTCGTCAAAGTAGTGAGAGGTAGCGCTATCCGCGAGAAGTTCTCTACGAAGCGCCTATAATAACCGGCAAGCCCCAAAAAGCTCCGGACTTCTGCTACCGTAGCAAGCTCAGGCCACTCCCGTATCGCAACAATCTTCGCCGGATCCACAGCAATACCCTCTCCACTCACTATATGCCCGAGGAATGCCACTGAGGATAGCCAAAACTCGCACTTCGAGAACTTGGCATACAACTGGTTTCTCCTGAGTGTCTCCAACACCAAATGGAGATGCTTGAAGTGATCCTCCTCACTTTGCGAGTACACCAAAATATCGTCGATGAAGACGATCACGAAATGGTCTAGGTACTCCCTGAACGTCCTGTTCATCAAGTCCATGAATACTGACGGCGCATTAGTCAGCCCAAACGGCATGACCGTAAACTCATAATGCCCGTATCTCGTACTAAACGCTGTCTTCGGGATATCACTCTCCCTTATCCGCAGCTGATAGTACCCAGACTTGAGATCTAACTTCGAGTACACCGTCGACCCGACTAACTGATCAAAGAGATCATCAATCCGGGGATCGGGTACTTGTTCTTCTCAGTCAGCTTGTTTAGCTCCCGATAATCAATACACAACCTCAAGCTTCCGTCCTTCTTCTTAACAAAGAGGACCGGTGCGCTCCAAGGCGAAGAACTCGGGCGTACATACCCTTGCTCCAACAACTCTTGCAGTTGAACTTTCAGCTCCGCCATTTCCTTAGGCGCTAGCCGATACGGAGATCGTGACACAGGCTTTGCACCTGGCACTAGCTCGATAGTAAAATCTATCTCCCGTTGTGGCGGGGCTCCAGGAAGATCTGCAGGGAACACATCAGGGTATTCCGATACCACTGAAATACAATCCATAGCGGGCTTCGGCTTTGCAACCTCCACTAGAGTGAAGAACAGTTCTGCTCCGGCACGAACTGCCTTAACCACTTGAAGAGCAGACATCAATGTTTTGCTCGACCCCTTTAAGCCCTTAAACGTCGTCTCACGACTCGCTCCCAGCTTGACTTCCTTGCTACTGCAATCTATATGGGCCTGCTGCTCCGAGAGCCAGTCCATGCCATATATGACGTCAAACTCCACTAACGGAAGTAAAGACGCCCGCAGGTCGAACTCCTGCTCTCCAATACGAGTCTTAACCTCGCAGATCCTAACCGCTCGCATCGAACACCCATTGGGCAATAACACATCCAACTTGTCCTTCGCCATCGAAGAAGGGACTCCGATGCGTGATATAAATCCTTCGGACAAGAAGGAGTGTGAAGCTCCCGTATCAAAGAGTGCTCGTGCGGGATTTTCACAAATCATTACAAATCCTAAACAAGCAGTGGTAAGGTAACATATACATAACAAGCATATAAAGTTGACTTGCTATAAATTAAACCGTACCTGTCACCACGTCAGCTTGTTTAATGGCCTCCTGTTGGCCAAGATTATAGACCCTTGGTTGGGCCGGAGCATAGTGGGATGCGGTCGACTCCACCGCCTTTCCATTCTCTTCGTAGGTAGCTCCTGGCCTCCTTTCGGACTTAGGACGTCCGCTCCAACAATCACGGGCAAAGTGCCCCGTCTTGCCACAAGTGAAGCACGCGCCCGGGGTCCGACTCGTAGTCGCCCCAGAAGCACCAGAAGGAGCTGGACCCGAAGTCCTATGCTTCTTGAAAGTCCTCCGATAGCCAGACTTCGAAGTAGTCGGCACTTTAAACTCAGATTTCTTTTCAACCAAGCCTTTCTTCGCTTGTACACTCTTCATGTCCTTCTCCAAGGACCGGGCAGTATTGACCAAGGTTAGGAAACCCTGCGTCATCGGCCCCGACAGTAATAGTCTCAGCTCATCCCTCAGACCTTCGTAGAAGCGATTAGTCTTGCGCTCCTCATCCATGATGGTAGAGCTCGCATAACGACTCAACCGCGTAAACTCGTGGAGATATTCATCCACGCTTCGCTCACCCTGCACCAACCTCAGGAACTCATTCTCCATTGAAATCCTCTGAGTAGAAGGGAGGTATCTTGCTAAGAACAATTCCGAGAACTCTTCCATCGGAACGTCTATCAATTGTCTTCCTCTCAGATGATGCAGCTCCAAGCCTTCCCACCACATCCTTGCTTCACCGTCCAACAGGAACGTAGCAATGGTGGTCATCTGCCACTCCTCCGTCTCCGTCGCTGTCATGACTCTCTTCACCCTAGAGAGCCAGTCTTCAGCCTGAGATGGGGTTCCCAACCCCGAGAATAACGGAGGGTTAAAGCTCATTACATGCTTCAACTGCCTCTCAGTCGCCCTCCTTGGCACTATTGGTTCTACAACCACTTGCTCCATCCTCCTCGGCTCCGCCTCTTGAAGAGGTACTTGCTCCATCACAGGAGCTGGCTGCTGCGCTTGCCTCCCAGGCTGCGCATTTATCACGGCTAACACCGCTTCAGCCACCAATCTTATATTTTCAGCCGACAAAGGTGTTGCGGGAGCAACTTCTGGTGCACTACTAGCCTCAGAACCTCGGCGTTCTGACGGCCCAACACCACTTCGGGTCACCTATAGTGGTACAAAACACCGTTAAGCGACCAAATAACATTGCAAACAGCAATTATAGGAACACGCAGGTTCCTCAAACACGAGTATTTTCATTCCTAAGTGGACATTCATGGGTTCTTTTTACTGTTATAACGATGACGCACACAATGTGCTCACCACCCCTTAAAAAGAATTCGCCCACGAATTCAATTCAAGCCCGACCAAAACCAGTAGTCTGATACCAAATTGTAACGCCCCCTATCCGTCGCATAGCATATAGCAGTAGGTCCGGCCGGGGCCCGACGCCATATACCACAGACATACCGGGTGGTTACGTATGGAAACCATCCAACCAATCTCAACGTCCTACACAGAGCATTCTAGCGGAAGCAATTTATAAGAGTTACAAATCAAGAACCCAGCACAAGCATGAATGTCCACTAAAACCAACAGGAATGTCATTACAAAATACTCAAAAGTCGGCCTTAAGGCCTTACAAGATGTTTCATTTGTCTATTACATGATTTACCAACCTCGGCACGCAGGCCGGCCATACATGAATAAAATAGAAAACATTTCCACTTGGGCCTTCGAGGGCCAGCTTCGCAAAAAGGGCTTTAGCCCGCTATTGACCGCTTGGTCCAGCTGCACCTGCAAGCAAACAAACCACCGCACGGTGGCAAACAAAGCAACGGTCAGCAATGCTGACCAAATTATAACGATCCCGCCCCCAACTCGGGGCGGCGATGCCCCTTCCCTGCATTTCATTAGCACAAGCGAGCAATGCATATAACCATAGCCATCTCATCACAGACGTTGGCTCGTACGGCCACACGTCCCGTGCACTCAGGGCACATTCTCGGCGAACCGGTCGATGTCACGTCAATTAAAGCCATTAACATTCCGGACTCACCACCGCCACTTAGACGGCCATTCCTATGAGCAATTCGTCTTCATGGTATTGGTCACGTCAATTTAAGCCATTGACCACCGAAGACTCACATCTATGCCAACGGCGAGTGCCATGTACTTTAGGTCTCTCAAACCCGAACGACATAAAGCAGGTACGACTCCATCTAACCCGTGCTCATATCGCAACGGCAATTTAAGCCATTTGCGCGGGTCAAACTTTCACCGAGTCCCATTCTACCGCAAGACACATAACCCCGTTATGTTCATGTTGGCACTCAGGCCACCAAGTTGGCAAGACCTCGTGTCCGCCCAGTTTTCCGGGTGCACCTTTGGGTTAGTCCCCAAGGCTCCCTGCTGCAATCTACCGCGTAGAAAACCCGAAAAACACCCAATAGCACGGAGTCTTCTCCGGCCTTAAGCAATGCAACATCACCGATCCGAACTACATGTCCGGGTAGGCTTCAACCAAAATGCCTATGTCCGTTCTCGCATACGGACGCTAAACAACGGGGACTTTACATATCTACCCGAAGGAACGCCTCCAACTCTTCGCAAACTCGCGAGAGAGGGCTTCCTATGCTAAGAAAGAGAGCTATCATGCTCACAAGTGAGGATCGTTACCCTTGCGTTCCTCTTTGGCGCCATCGAAATGTAATCGGATAGAAATCACCGCGCTTGCGTTGCCTCCGTGGATCCGGAGTCGGCTTGCGATTCGGAGCTCCGAAGCTCCTCCAATGGCGGATCTAGCTCCTCTTCCTCTAGCCTTGTCTCTTCTTTCTCCAAGGGTTTGGAGAGAGATCAAGTGATGAAAAGTGGATTTTTCTTAAGTCAAACCCGTGTATATCCTCCCAGGAATCATCCCCAGCCGTCGGATCTCAACCTAAGAAAACGAGCGGCTTTGATTCGGGGCTGAAATGCCCAATCTGGGCCGAACACGGCTTGGCACACGCCCGTGTCCAGGGCCGTGTGCCGCATTCGCCGTCAAAATCGAATCTTCTGAACACGCACACGGGTATCGAACACGCCCGTGTTCGAGCTGACACGCCCGTGTTCCAGCTGACACGGCCGTGTAGCCGGCCGTGTACCCATGATTTTTCCCCCGTTTCCAACCCGAGCACTGCACGGGTTCTAGGACACGCCCGTGTCCTTGCCCGTGTCACATTGACACGCCTGGGCCCCCAGGCCGTGTACACGGGACATTTCGTCGAGGGGAGAACGACGACTCGCTGACACGGCCTTGGACACGCCCGTGTCCGAGGCCGTGTGCCTTGTCTCGACGATCGTCGAGTGAATCTCGACGATTTCACCTGGACGATCGTCGACACGGGTCGACACGCCCTGCGACACGCCCGTGTCGCAGGCCGTGTGCCCATTCTCGACGAATCGTCGAGAATAACTCGACGATTTCACGGCTAAGTGTCGACACGGGTCGACACGCCCTGCGACACGCCCGTGTCGCAGGCCGTGTGCCCATTCTCGACGAATCGTCGAGAATAACTCGACGACTTCGCGGCTAAGTGTCGACACACGCTTGACACGCCCTGGGACACGCCCGTGTCCCAGGCCGTGTGCCTTCAGCCAGAAACCAAAACTGGCCCAAAACGTCCCCCTTTGCTCCTTTGAGTTTCGGGGCGTTACACTAATGGTAGAAACTTCTTTCTCCTTGCAATACATGTTAGTTTCATCAAAAGAAACATGAACTGACTCTTCTACTTTTAATGTTGATTTATTGAATACCCTATAAGCCTTGCTTACTTAGGAGTATCCTAGAAAAACTCCCACTTCAGCCTTAGCTTCAAACTTTCTAATGTATTTCTTGTTGTTATTGTGTATATAGCATGTACAACCAAATACTTTAAAATAGTTAATTTTAGGTTTCTTCCCTTTGAGCAATTCATAGGGAGTCCTATTATTTAGTTTGTGAATTAAACTCCTATTCAGGACATAGTTTGCTGTGCTTACAACCTCTGCCCAAAAGGTTAGTGGCATGTAAGCATCAGCAAGTAATGTAGCTACAGCTTCAATGAGTGTTCTATTTTTCATTTTAGCTACCCCATTTTGTTGGGGAGTTCTAGGAGCTGAGAAGCAATGCCTGATACCTTCCTTCTCACAGAACTCATGCATAAGAAGACTCTCAAACTCTGTACCATGATCACTTCTGATCAATGCAACATGAGTAGAGAACTCAATCTGTATGGTCCTGAGAAAATCTGTAAGAACCTTGAATGTATCTGACTTTGTTCTCAGAAATAATACACAACTAAACCTAGAGAAGTCATCCACAATAACCAAGGTGTAGGATTTCCCTCCTAGGCTTTGTACTGCAATGGGTCCAAATAGATCCAAGTGTAGCAAGTACAAGATCCTAGGTGAATCACTCTTATTAATTGATTTGAAGCTAGTTTTAGTTTGCTTGCCTAGTTGAGAAGCACTGCAGAGATCTTCCTTCTTGTAGGGAGCAGAAGGTAGACCTCTAACAAGGTTGTGCTTTGATAACCTAGCTATATTTTTCAGATTTACATGTCCTAGTCTTTTGTGTCATAAGTCATTCTGATTACTAGTTAAATTCAGTAAGCAGATATCAGTTGTGACAGAATAAAAATTTACTAGGTAAATGTTGACTTGTCTACTTCCAGTTAAAACAGTTTGGTTATTTTTATCAATGATAGAGCAAGAAGATGTGTTAAAGTATACCTGATAACCATCATCACATAATTGACTTATGGAGATGAGGTTATGCTTCAGTCCTCTTACATATGTCACTTTTCTGAATGTGACAGCTCCTATTCTTACTTCTCCAACTCCTTCTGACTGACCACACTTTGAGTCACCAAAGATAACCTTTGGACCCAGTTTGGACTTGTAGTTGAGTAAAATGTCCTTGCGGCCAGCCATATGCTTGGAGCAGCCACTATCCAGGTACCAAGTTTCATCTACACCTGGACAATTTTTCACATGCAATACAAACAGTTAGTGATTTTTGACCCAGGTTACCTTGGGCCCTTTGTATAGCTGATAGGAGAAACTAGAAATAACAGAAAATTTTGACTGGGATTTATATCCTAGGGGGTGGAATCTCCTAGGTGGAATGGTTCAGTCAGCTAGGGGATTAAATGTTTTCCTGGAAGTATTTAAGTTTCTGTTAAAGTTATAGTTTTGGTTAAGTCTTCCTAGGTTCGACGAATTTATGTAAGTTCGTCGAACAGTGTTTGATGAATTGGGTTGAGATCGTCGATCTCTGCCCAGAGAATAAACATGTTCATTCTCTGCGCCCCACGTTCGTCGATCTCTGCTCGACGAACAATACAAAGTTTGTCGATCGTAGTTGGGCGAATAGTGATAGCTATAGTTGGCGTTCAGAGTTCGTCGATCTGAGTTCGACGAACTGGACCCTTTTCGTCGATCTAAGGTCGACGAAAATTGCTGAACTTTATTTTTATTGGTTGTTTTTTGTTTTTCAATTTTGTCCTTAGTTTGAATTTGTTCAAGAATTTTTTTTAGTTTATATACTTGCTCAGTATTCTTCTTTACTTTCTCAGAAATAAAATTGATGGGTTGTGATAGGAGGTTTTTCTGAATAACAGGTGGTTCACTAGATGATGCACCTAATCCTAACTTACTTCCATTAAATCTAGCATTAGATGTGTTAGTGATTTCTGCTAGTTGTTTATTTCTTCCATTTAGTGATTCTTGTAGCTGTTTTGCCTTATTTAATTCATCTTTCAGAAGGGTGATTTGTTCACTAAACATATCTATTTCATTTTTCAATTTAGTATCTTCTAATACTAAGCTATCATAGTTAACTTGCTTATCTCTGAGAAGTTTGATTTCCTTCTCAGAGTTGGTTAAATATAAACACATGATTTTAAAATCTGATTTTAAAGATTCTGAATTATAATCAAACCATGATAATACCTGATCAGCTTCTAATTCAGAAACTTCCTCATTTTCTGAATCTCCTTCTTCTGAGTTGCTTCTTGAGGCATCAATTGCCATGAGGCAAACCTCTTTTGCTCTTTCCTCTTCTTCATCTTCACTGGAGCTTGAAGATGTTGACTCCTCTTCAGTCTCACTCCAGGTCTCAGCTACAAACCATTTTTCCTTCTTCTTGTGTTTGTTGGAAGAGGGTTTGCTGGTGAACTGTCTCCAGGAATCCTTTTCCTTTTCTCTTCTCTTTTATTTCTTCTGATTCTCTGGACACTCAAAGAGGAAGTGCCCAGGATTTCTGCATCCATAACACACCACTTCCTTTGTTGGTGTCTTATCATACTTTGGCTTGTCATCCTTTCTTGCTGACGTCCTCCTGAAGTCCTTTCTAGCCATCTTGAAGAATCTCTTTGCAAAGAGACTCATGAGCTCTTCATTTGATGCAGTGGATTCTGATTCTTCTGAGGCTTTGAATGCTATGTTCTGATCTCTTCTGCTGCAGGAGGTGTTCTTTGTTCAGCAGCCTCCCTTGTCTTTGTTAACTGCTCATAAGATTTCAGTTTGCCCAGTAGAGATTCAGTTGACATCTCATTCAGGAATCTCACCTCCTTGATGGGCCAAATTCTTGTGTCCCACGAGCTTGGGAAGCACATCAAAATTTTGTCATTCACTTCAGTGAGAGTGATGACCTTGTTCGGAGTTTTTAGCTCATTAATAATTGAGCTTAGTCTATTATACATCTCTGAGACTGTTTCAGCTTCCTGCTTCTTAAAATTCTCATAATGAGATATGAGATTTGATCTCCTATCCTTCCTTTCATCAGCTGATCCATCAACCATTTTGTTTAGGGAATCCCAAATAGCTTTTGCTGATGTGCACTCAGCAACCTTCTAGAAAATGTCATCAGACATTGTTTGGGCCAATATGTTCATGGCTTTTGCATCAGCCATCTTGGCTTTCCTGTAAGCATCATTATAATCTGGAGGAGGTACTGCAGTCATATTTGTAGAGGTGCTTGTAGAAGCTACAGGTGCTGGAGGTACTCATGTTAAGATGGAAGCAAAAATATCTTCATCAATAGAATTCATATAACTTGATTCTTGCCTTCCAGATTCAAAACTTTTGCAAGTTGCAAACTGGAAGTCTGGTGCTTGCATAATCTTTGTTCTGTGTCATGGCTGTGGTTCTACTTTAAAATGTGAACAAAGTGATATGTAGATCTAACACAGGATCTTTGTGAAAGTCCACCTAGTGTCAACTATCTTCACCTATGGGGGGGGGGGGGAATAGGTGACGTGCAGTGTTTTTGTGGAATTTAATATTGTACCTGCACAAGAAAATAAAACGGCACAACACACAGAATGCACAAGCAATTTATAGTGGTTCCCCGACTTGGGTACATCCACTTTCCCCCTTCGACCTATCTTCCAACAAGGGACGACTCGGTCTCTTCTCCAACAGGATTGAAATCCAATCTCTGCACTATCAGAAGGAACCCTTCCACACGTAGGAGTCAACACTCCCACAAAACGGGTTGCACCCAACCCTTACAACTAGGAACCAATGTTCCTTTACAACAAGAATAAAATAGAATGTACAAGAAATACAAACTACGTTTGGAGACTACTGTAACGCCCCCGATTTTCCAGTGATTTATTTAATTTCTTATTTGACGTATTATGACGTCAGAGCATTATGTTAGCGCGTGTTGGTCATGTGACGTTGTTAGAGCGTGCTCTTAGCTCTTTAGGTTCCCTGCGTGGCTTGGTGATGCCTGGTAGCAAGATTCCCTAGCAAGCCGGAGTCTGTTTGGTGACTCGGTGGAGCCTCTTGAGGAATGTTTGTGTTTTGGCTTCGGGAGAAATTTGCCCGAGTTTTGTTCGTTGGATTTTGTTACCGACTTTGTCGTAGCGCGTTTGCGTTCGTTAGGTTGACCGGCCAAATTTTGGGATTTGCGTCGGAAGTGGAAAATTTTACATTAGGAAATTAGATCGGCTAATTTTAGACTTGCTCGTCAAGTTTCGTCGCGTTCCGAGCATTTTTGGAGTCTCGGCGCGCGATTGAAGTTTGTATGTTTTCGCGTACGCCGTTAACTTTAGAAATTTTTATCTCGAAAACGGTGCGTCGGAATTCGATTTCGACTTCGCCGTTGGATTCGTCGTGTCGTCATTCGCCTACGGTGCGAATTTCGTTCGTTTCGGCGCGCGTTTGGCCCTCCGTAACGATTTATGTTATATCATTGGTTTTAAATAATAATAAATATTATTATTTTTATTTATAAAGAATTAATAAATAAAATAAAAGTTAAGGGGAGATTCGGTGAGAATGATTCTCACCGAATCATGAATTCGGTGAGAATCATCTCACCGAACAGGCTTCCCCCCCCCCCCCCCCCCTTTGTCATAAGTAAGTATATATTTAGGATTATTATTTTAATTATATATTATTATTATTAAGTGTGTGTATATATATATATATATATATATATATAATATATATATATATATAATAAGATAAAGAAGAAATTCTTTTCTTCTTCCTCCGATTGCCAGCCCCCCCCCCCCCCCCCCGTGCGATATTTTAGGCGAGCGCGGAACCCTCGTTCGCGAATCTTCCGGTGGCCGCCACCGCCGATCCAGTGGACGAAATTTCGATCCGATCGCGGCGTTGGAAAGCTCTCGGCGAGAGCTTCGAGATCGCGGTAAGTTTTTCCCGTTTCGGTGACCGTTTCGCCATAGATTGTTTCGGCCCTAACCCCGGTTGACCGTTTTTTCGTAGATCTCGTCTCCGCGTGCCCCCTTTTGGACGGATCTACGTGTTGGAGTATTTTGGGTGGACGTTTTCAAGAACGATTTGAGGCAAGTGGATTTCTCCCCTCTTGCGTACCTCCATTGGTTGTATTTCGCTTTATTATTTCTCCTTGTCGTAGAATACCGGAATAGTATAGGTGAGACTAGAAATATTCCTAGGTTAGGGCGTGTAGTCGGTCTAAACTAGGAAGTTTCGGAATTTATTTTAGTTGTATTCGGCGGGTTGGGGGAAATAAATCGGCGGGTAGGGGGAAATAATTCGGCGGGTAGGGGGAAATAATTCGCCGGGTTTTGGTTGTAGAACTTGGTAGTTTTTAAGTGATGTTGTCGGCTAGTTTTGGCGCCGAATCGTGAATCCTTAGCATGTGGTAGCTGGGTTTCTGAATGAGTATGGTACCGGGGGAGTTCGAGCCATGGCCACCACCATTCCCTCCTTTGGACATTTTGGGTTCCTGTAAGAGGTTGGAACTCTATGTGTGTGGACCCTGTGGCGGCCCCTTTAGTACTCTTGAGACACCTGGACCTGGTTGTTCGGTTGTGACTGTTCTTAGTCTCCGACACAGGTTTCGGATTTGTGCCAGTGTTAACGATTTACAAGTTTAGGACTGTTAGTTCCTTTCATACTGTTCTTTTGATGCATATTGGTTCCCTTTTTGTCTCTGCAGGCTTGAGCGGAGTTTGGTACGTTTTAGTACTTGATGCATTTCTCTCACTTTACTGACTGTTTTACTTACATTTTATCCTTTTTTTGGATTCTTTAGCTGAGATTTTCAGCATTTCTCTTGCAGGGTTGCTAACCCTTTTTCTTTCTGCTCTTTTCATTTGATTATTATCTGATGTTTCTTTGCCTCCTGTTTTATTATTTCTTGCTGAGGTGTTATTCTTTTGAATGCCTCAAGTCCAGGTCTGTAGCCGGCTGTGCGGCTAGTTTCAGGAGTTTCCTTGTGGACTGCGTTGTGGCAGTGTTTTCCTCACTTTTTGAGGTAGTTCTTTAGTTTTGTAGTAGTACAGACATACATGCTCGCCAGCGAGTTCGTGTCAGGTTGTTGACGCTCGTTGGTGATTTTCCTTTGTGATACTAAGTCTTTGCTTAGCTGCTAGTTTACCTGCTTTGTGGTAGTTTCACTTGCTCTCTGAGAATGTTTTATGCTAGGTTGCTAGTTACTTTAAAACCTATAAAGAACTACTATATGTATTGCATGATCAGCATGTTTTATAAAACCTCAATCATTATTTTCCAAATGCGTAAAAAGACTGTCTTCTTTATAAATATTACAAATTGAAATCTAGGGTCTTGCATAGTGTAAGTTATCCTCTTAGGACACTTATGCGCTCTTTTAGGATGTTAAGCATAAATGAAGTATTTTTCCGCTACGTATAAAAATAGTTTTCAAACCGTGGACTATCTGATCCACTGAGCCGAGGGATACAGCCAATTAATTTAAAAATCAGTTTTCTATTCATTTTAACTTATGATTTGAAGGATTAGAGGGTCTCCTGAGCGTCAGCAGTTATCCCCTGCTTGACGTGGCATCACAGCTCGTAGTTATCTTGTGCTCTGATTTATTTATTAATGAGAAAATGCGGGTTGTGACAGTTGGTATCAGAGGGAGGTTGCTTGACAAATTGTCGGGCAACCTGTCCCTGTTAGTATTAGGTGCTTAGAGTCATATCATACACACACCGATATGTTATCAGTACGTCTTGGCTAAAGCACGAACACTACACTCATAGCATGACATGAAGTATACGAGGCATATTATGTAGTATGGGATGCATACTATGTGTTTGTATATGGATCCACCATAGGAGGCAACATGTGAGGGTTATGTAGTATGGGATGCATAACCTCACCACATGAATGCGGCTAGCACGTTTCTTTTCGTTGCATGGAAATGTTATGTAGTATGGGATGCATAACATTTTCATGTGTACGCCACTCATAACATGCATTAGGGCCTTTTTAGAATGCATAGCACAATCATGCATACCATAACATTGCATAAGCACAACGTGCCAAGCTAAAGATTTGCAGGATGACATGTGTACACACATAATTTTTGAGTCAAAAAGAATATAAATTCATGCATTCCCGATCTAGGCACAAGAGTTAGTGCGATGATAGTGAATCATCGTAGGATAAGCATATCATCATTATTGAAAATCCCAGAGCAAGCTAGCAGCAGGAGCAAGTACTTAAGTACGTATTGTTTGTACTATGTTGTTTGGTTCTAGTGGGTGGGCTAGGTGTCTAATTAGTGTTTTGTTGTTCCATTAGAATGTCGAGGCGTCCTTCGACAAGGTTGACTCCCCAATCGGAGGGAGAAGCTTCAGGTGCGCAGAGCAGCGCAATGATAGAAGGTCTGCGACAAAGCAATGAAGCCTTGTCAAATCAAGTAGTGGATTTGCAGTCTCAGGTCCAGTCCTTGTTAGCAGTTGTGGCAGGGCAGATTCCGAGAGTTCAGGACCCTATTGTGGGTCAAGCTATCCCTGTTCCCCCCGCTCCTCTGGTGCCTCCGGTCGTGGTGCCACCACAGATGACGTTTATTTCTCAGTTTCAGCGACTTAGGCCTCCGACGTATGATGGCAAGGCAGATTACATGGTCTTAGACGATTGGATGATATCAATCGAGGAGATGTTCTCATACTCAGGGATCACTGATGATCAGAAAGTGATGTTAGCCGCATATCAGCTCAAAGGGTTGGCAAAGGGCTGGTGGCTGAGGGAGAAAGAAGGTCTGAAGGACGGGTGTTCCTGGGAGTCCTTTAAGGAGCTACTTCTGAGCAAGTTTCTGCCATCGGTCGAGAGGGACCGTCTGATGAATGATTTCCTGCACTTAAAGCAGAGGCAGCTCACGGTTAGCGAGTACGAAATCGAGTTTAGTAAGCTAAGCCGATTTGCCCCAGACTTGGTGAGTTCCGATGAAAATAGAAGCAAGCGATTTCTGGCTGGGCTAAGGAGTGACGTCCAGCAATTAGCAAGTGCCTATGCGACCTCAAGTTATGTTGGTATGGTGGAAGCTGCCTTAAAGGTAGAGGCAATTGATAACGCCAAGAATCGAGGTCAACAACTGAGAAAAGATAAAAGAAAGTCTGATGAGGGTAAGAGTACTCAGGTCCCTGACGCAGCTCCGAGGAAGAGAAACAAAGAGGTATGCAGTTTCTGTGGCCGACCGGGCCATCCATTGGAAAAGTGCTATCAAAGATTAGGAGCTCAGAAGAAAGAGCAGATTCATGCGATCCAAGGTATCCCAAAGAAAGACTTGTTTTGTTCTGTATGCAAGAAGCCGGGGCACGATGCTGCCCATTGCTGGAAGAAGGCGAGGAGTTGTTTATTGTGCGGTCAAGAGGGTCATCTCAAGTATCAGTGCCCGCAAGCTCAGCTTACTCTGCAGCTAGTTCCTCTTCAGGCCTTGCCGCCGCCACAGCGAGTGGACAAGGGAAAAGGAAAGTTGAACGTAGTCTCTATGGAGGAAGCTCAGACGTCCACGCAAGTGATATCAGGTTAGATTCCCCCCTAGTTTTAATGTTTAGCTCATAGTTATAGTTTTGAGCGTTCGCTTCCTTAGTCGCGTGTGCAATTTTATAGGACGATTTAAGGTAAAGAACCGCTGGGTGCGTGTTCTGTTCGATTCCGGCGCTTCCCACTCATTTGTGGCTAGGGCCTTCGTAGAGCGTTACCGTTTGGATCTCGATCGTGTTGGTGATGCGTTCCGTGTCAAGTTTCCTTCAGGGGAATCTGTAGTTTCGGATCAGGGTATTCAGAGTTGTCCGATTTTGCTAGGCGATTTTCTCGCGATTGCTGATTTGAAGCTATTGGATCTGGAAGACTTCGATGTGATCCTAGGCATGGACTGGTTGTCCAGATATGATGCTGTGATCCAATGCAAGGGTAAACGCTTGGACTTCAGGATGGACAACGGTCAGCCCGGGAGTGTTTACGGTTATCCGCGTCAGGATTCTCCGACTATATCGACGGTATGTGCTCGGAAGCTTGTAGATTCCGGATGTCTTGCTTGTTTGGTTTTGGTTTTAGAAACCAAGGTTAGTTTGCCGTGTTTGGAGGGGATCCCGGTGGTTCGTGATTTTTCTGATGTTTTTCCAGCTAACCTTCCTGGTCTCCCGCCTGATCGAGACGTGGAGTTTGTTATAGATTTGGAGTGGGGTACGCGTCCTATTGCCAAGGCGCCTTACCGGATGGCCCCACGCGAACTGGAGGAGTTGCGTATCCAGTTAGACAAGTTGCTTGAGAACGGATTTATAAGGCCGAGTTCTTCGCCTTGGGGTGCTCCCATTTTGTTCGTCAAGAAAAAAGATGGATCGATGAGGCTGTGCATCGATTATAGAGAGCTAAATAAGGTAACGATCAAGAATAGGTATCCGTTGCCGAGGATAGATGATTTGTTTGATCAACTGCGAGGCAGCGCCGTGTTCTCTAAGATTGACCTTCGTTCGGGCTACCACCAGTTAAGGATCCGTGAATCAGATATCCCGCAGACTGCCTTCCGTTCCAGACATGGACATTTTGAATTTTTGGTGATGTCGTTTGGTTTGACCAACGCACCTTCTGCTTTCACGGACATGATGAACAGGGTTTTCAAGGACTTTCTGGACAAGTTTGTAGTCGTATTTATAGATGATGTGTTGGTGTATTCACGCAATGTTGAGGAGCATGACAAACATTTGCGTCTAGTTTTATCTGCCTTGAGGGACCATAGGTTGTTCGCCAAGCTAAGTAAATGCGAGTTCTGGTTGCCTCAGGTTTCTTTCCTGGGTCATGTGGTTAACAAGGACGGAATCTCTGTCGACCCAGAAAAGATAGCCGCAGTTATGGAATGGACGAGGCCTGCCACACCCAAAGAAATAAGAAGCTTCCTAGGGTTGGCTGGCTACTATAGAAGATTTGTAGAGGGTTTCTCTACATTATCTGCGCCTTTGACCAAATTGACGCAGAAGAATGCAGCATTTGTGTGGAGCGATAAGTGCGAAGAAGCGTTCCAAGAGCTAAAGAATAGATTGTGCACTGCTCCGATATTGACATTGCCTACGGAAGGAGTACACTATGCCGTTTACGTGGACGCATCCCACGTGGGTCTTGGTTGTGTGCTGATGCAAGAAGGAAAAGTGATTGCGTATGGGTCAAGACAGCTTAAGATTCATGAAAGGAACTACCCTACGCATGACTTGGAATTCGCAGCAGTTATTTATGCATTGAAATTATGGAGACACTTGTTGTATGGCGCGCAGTGTAAGATTTATACAGATCATAAGAGTTTGAAGTACGTCTTCACTCAAAAGGAGTTGAACTTGCGCCAGCGCAGATGGTTAGAGTATGTGGCTGATTATGAAGTGGAGATCCTATACCATCCGGGTAAGGCTAACGTGGTAGCCGACGCCTTAAGCAGGAAGACAGGGAAAATTTTCAATCTCTCCACTGAGTTGTTAGTAGAAGAGTTCCTTTTAATGGATATTTCAGTTGGTAGATGTGACTCGCCAAGCAGTTTGGAAGTGTCTGAACCTTCATGGATTTCTCTTACGAGGCTTCATCAAAAGGACGATCCTGATCTACTGCACCTTCATAATAGAACTGAGAATGGGGAGCTTCCTGACTTTTCGATCGATGACGCGGGTACTCTAAAGTACCGCGGTAGATTTTGCGTCCCCAATTTTCGAGATATTCGAGTTAAGTTGTGCAGTGAGGCACACAGTTCAAGTGTGGCCTACCATCTAGGGTCTACAAAAATGTATAAGGACTTGAAACAGATTGCCTGGTGGATTGGGATGAAGGGTGACATTGCAAGGTTTGTGTCAGAATGTTTTACGTGCAAAAGAGTTAAGGCTGATCATGGAAGGTCTGGTGGAAAATTAGCGCCTTTAGAGATTCCAACTTGGAAGTGGGAGAGTATCTCAATGGATTTCATTACTGGTTTGCCGAGATCTCCCCGAGGGCATGACTCTGTTTGGGTGATTGTTGATAGATTAACAAAGTGTGCGCACTTCGTACCCTTTCAGATTGGTTACTCGATGAAAAAGATAGCGGAGCTATATTTGAATGAAGTTATCAGGTTACATGGAGTACCCGTAAGTATAGTATCAGATCGAGACTCCAGGTTTACATCTCGTTTCTGGAAGAGCCTTCAAGAAGGATTGGGAACTGACTTGAGATATTCTACCGCATATCATCCACAGACCAATGGTCAAACAGAGCGTGTTAATCAAATTGTGAAAGATATGATCCGTTGTTATATATTAGACCACGGAGGAGCGTGGGATGAACGCTTGAGGTTGATGGAGTTCGCATACAATAACAGTTATCAAGAGAGTCTGCAAATGGCTCCTTTCGAAGCGCTATATGGAAGACGATGTAGAACTCCTCTATTTTGGGCTGAGGTTGGTGAGAGGCCGATGTTAGGTCCAGATGCCTTAGAAGAAATGGAAGTCTCTGTAAAGCTTATTCGAGAGAAGCTTCGGATAGTTCAAGAGCGATACGAGAAGAACGCCAATCGGCGCAGGTCCGTTTTGGAATTTTCTGTGGGGGACATGGTATTCCTTAAGATTTCCCCGATGGTTGGAGTGAAGAGGTTCGGTAAGAACCATAAGTTGGACCCGAGGTATGTGAGACCATTTGAAATTGTGGAGCGGATTGGTGTGTCAGCCTACAAGTTGAAATTGCCCGAAAATTTTCCTGGTGTGCACAATGTTTTTCACGTGAGCCAACTGCGGAGGTGCGTGCTAAGTGACAGACAAGTTCTGGATGCAGTGCCCCAGTTGGAGCCTAACCTTTCCTACGTGGAAGTTCCTATTCGTGTTTTGGATGTGCAAGATCGAGTGTTGCGGAGAAAGACAATACCGATGGTAAAGATTCTGTGGAAAAACCAAGACGTGGAGAGCGCGACTTGGGAGTTGGAGTCAGCTATGAGGGAGGCGCATCCTCATTTGTTCTCCTAGCTGTGCTCGGTAAGCATTCGATAACCCTTGGTTATTTTCTTTTCCTTCTATGGTAGAAGTGTTTTGTGCGTAAAGTTTCGGGACGAAACTTTCTTTTAGGGGGAGTGACTGTAACGCCCCCGATTTTCCAGTGATTTATTTAATTTCTTATTTGACGTATTATGACGTCAGAGCGTTATGTTAGCGCGTGTTGGTCATGTGACGTTGTTAGAGCGTGCTCTTAGCTCTTTAGGTTCCCTGCGTGACTTGCTGATGCCTGTTAGCAAGATTCCCTAGCGAGCCGGAGTCTGTTTGGTGACTCGGTGAAGCCTCTTGGGGAATGCTTGTGTTTTGGCTTCGGGAGAAATTTGCCCGAGTTTTGTTCGTCGGATTTTGTTACCGACTTTGTCGTAGCGCGTTTGCGTTCGTTAGGTTTGACCGGCCAAATTTTGGGATTTGCGTCGGGAGTGGAAAATTTTACATTAGGAAATTAGATCGGCTAATTTTAGACTTGCTCGTCAAGTTTCGTCGCGTTCCGAGCATTTTTGGAGTCTCGGCGCGCGATTGAAGTTTGTATGTTTTCGCGTACGCCGTTAACTTTAGAAATTTTTATCTCGAAAACGGTGCGTCGGAATTCGATTTCGACTTCGCCGTTGGATTCGTAGCGTCGTCATTCGCCTACGGTGCGAATTTCGTTCGTTTCGGCGCGCGTTTGGCCCTCCGTAACGATTTATGTTATATCATTGGTTTTAAATAATAATAAATATTATTATTTTTATTTATAAAGAATTAATAAATAAAATAAAAAGATAAGGGGAGATTCGGTGAGGATTCTGAATCATGAATTTGGTGATATCTCACCGAACAGGCTTCCCCCCTTTACATAAGTAAGTATATATTTAGGATTATTATTTTAATTATATATTATTATTATTAAGTATATATATATATATAAGATAAAGAAGAAAAGGCCCCCGTGCGATATTTTAGGCGAGCGCGGAACCCTCGTTCGTGAATCTTCCGGCGGCCGCCACCGCCGATCCGGTGGACGAAATTTCGATCCGATCACGGCGTTGGAAAGCTCTCGGCGAGAGCTTCGAGATCGCGGTAAGTTTTTCCCGTTTCGGTGACCGTTTCGCCATAGATTTTTTCGGCCCTAACCCCGGTTGACCGTTTTTTCGTAGATCTCGTCTCCGCGTGCCCCCTTTTGGACGGATCTACGTGTTGGAGTATTTTGGGTGGACGTTTTCAAGAACGATTTGAGGCAAGTGGATTTCTCCCCTCTTGCGTACCTCCATGGGTTGTATTTCGCTTTATTATTTCTCCTTGTCGTAAAATACCGGAATAGTATAGGTGAGACTAGAAATATTCCTAGGTTAGGGCGTGTAGTCGGCCTAAACTAGGAAGTTTCGGAATTTATTTTAGTTGTATTCGGCGGGTAGGGGAAATAATTCGGCGGGTAAGGGGAAATAATTCGGCGGGTAGGGGGAAATAATTCGCCGGGTTTTGGTTGTAGAACTTGGTAGTTTTAAAGTGGTGTTGTCGGCTAGTTTTGGCGCCTAATCGTGGATCCTTAGCATGTGGTAGTTGGGTTTCTGAAGGAGTATGGTACCGGGAGAGTTCGAGCCGTGGCCACCACCATTCCCTCCTTTGGACATTTTGGGTTCCTATAAGAGGTTGGAACTCTATGTGTGTGGACCCTGTGGCGGCCCCTTTAGTACTCTTGAGACACCTGGACCTGGTTGCTCGGTTGTGACTGTTCTTAGTCTCCGACACAGGTTTGGCATTTGTGCCAGTGCTAACGATTTACAAGTTTAGGACTGTTAGTTCCTTTCATACTGTTCTTTTGATGCATATTGGTTCCCTTTTTGTCTCTGCAGGCTTGAGCGGAGTTTGGTACGTTTTAGTATTTGATGCATTTCTCTCACTTTACTGACTGTTTTACTTACATTTTGTCCTTTTTTTGGATTCTTTAGCTGAGATTTTCAGCATTTCTCTTGCAGGGTTGGTAACCCTTTTTCTTTCTGCTCTTTTCATTCGATTATTATCTGATGTTTCTTTGCCTCCTGTTTTATTATTTCTTGCTGAGGTGTTCTTCTTTTGAATGCCTCAGGTCCAGGTCTGTAGCCGGCTGTGTGGCTAGTTTCAGGAGTTTCCTTGTGGACTGCGTTGTGGCAGTGTTTTCCTCACTTGTTGAGGTAGTTCTTTAGTTCTGTAGTAGTACAGACATACATGCTCGCCAGCGAGTTCGTGTCAGGTTGTTGACGCTCATTGGTGATTTTCCTTTGTGATACTAAGTCTTTGCTTAGCTGCTAGTTTACCTGCTTTGTGGTAGTTTCACTTGCTCTCTGGGAATGTTTTATGCTAGGTTGCTAGTTACTTTAAAACCTATAAAGAACTACTATATGTATTGCATGATCAGCATGTTTTATAAAACCTCAATCATTATTTTCCAAATGCGTAAAAAGACTGTCTTCTTTATAAATATTATAAATTGAAATCTAGAGTCTTGCATAGTGTACGTTGTCCTCTTAGGACACTTATGCGCTCTTTTAGGATGTTAAGCATAAATGAAGTATTTTTCCGCTACGTATAAAAATAGTTTTCAAACCGTGGACTATCTGATCCACTGAGCCGAGGGATACGGCCAATTAATTTAAAAATCAGTTTTCTATTCATTTTAACTTATGATTTGAAGGATTAGAGGGTCGCCTGAGCGTCAGCAGTTATCCCCTGCTTGACGTGGCATCACAGCTCGTAGTTATCTTATGCTCTGATTTATTTATTAATGAGAAAATGCGGGTTGTGACAACTACGGTGTCCCTCTTCGTTGACGACGTGTTCTTGAAGTCCACGAAGAGTCCTCAACCCTAGATCCCTCTTGGAGTGAATCTCCCCGGAACCGGAGGCGGCAAGATGGGCGGCGGCTAGGTTCACGGGATCGGCGGCAACAACGATGTGCGGCTGCTGTTCTCTGGAGATCCAAACTTCGTAGCGAAGCTAACTAGGTCAACCAACGGTCACTCTAGGATCGGTCGTCTCGATCGATTCAGACGGGGAAGTTTTTCCCGATCAACAAATCGAGAGACAAGGGATCTCTGGATAGACGCGTGAGACTCTAAGCTTGGCTAAGCTTCTGTCGCCGGAAGATCACGAAGAAATCACGATCAAGAGCGGCGGCTAACTTGTGCGAGCGGCGACGGCAGCGGCGGAGCGGTTTCACGATTTTAGGTCAAGATCGTCGCTCGACTTCTTTCTGTGTATCTTACTATTCAAAAATACGTGTATATTTATACTCAAGTATACACCTAAATGACCGTTGTGGGTCCCACCTGAAGGAAACCCTAGTTCCGGTTCAACACAGTCCCAGCGGCAGAATCCGGTCCAGCAGCTTTCAGAAAAATTGCCAAGTCAAAATCGGCGAGAATCACCTGTGATTCTCGTCGAATCGTCGAGCATCAAGGGTGATTCTCGACGATTCGACGAGAATCGCAAAGTGATTCTCGACGATTCGTCGAGAATCGCAAAGTGATTCTCGACGATTCGTCAAGAATCGCAAAGTGATTCTCGACGATTCGTCGAGAATCGCAAAGTGATTCTCGACGATTCGTCGAGAATCACAAAGTGATTCTCGACGATTCGTCGAGAATCACAAGGGGATTCTCATCGAATTTGCCTTGATTGCACGCTGATATAGCCGGCGAGAATCAACCAGTGATTCTCGACGAATCGGCGAGAATCACTTGGTGATTCTCGTCGATTCTTACTTAGATGATTTTTCGTCTTACGCCTCTGAGCTGCTCTTTGACTCGTCCTTGCTCCTTGTCTGCTCTTGCATAAGCACGGCCCTGTACTTGAAAGTAAGTGCACTCCAATAGAGAGAGTACACGTAGGCCAACACACTGATCTGCTCAACGAGGGATTACGTCATGCAGACCCGTGTATATTGACCTACTGCACCCTGACATTGGTGTGCACTTAGTGTGGAATGACTGCAAGCACAACTTGAAATATTTTGTCAAATACATTGTCTATTTACCTTAGCTTGTCCAGGGGCTTCTTCAAATCAGGTACGTTGTGGATACAATACCCAACAATCTCCCCCTATTTGAAGAAGCCTAAACCCTACAAGCTAAGGTGATTAGAGCATATGGGAATGAAAATCATAAATTTGAAATTGAGTGAAGTGAGATATTCATTACCGATACCAATTTCGTGCGAGCAAACTTTGGAGCCACCTTAGCCTTAGCCGAGAGGGTAATCTCCCCCTTTTCGGCTTCTACAAATCTGGGTCTGTAGCATATGACCCCTTGCTCCCCCTCAGTTCGTGCATCTGTGCTCACACTTGAGTCCCTTGCTCCCCCTCATTTCTTGCACGAGCCTGGAGCTTCTATAGTCTTCATTGCTCATAGTTTAGCATTCCCAATTCAGTTTTGAAGAGACTGAACTTGGCTTCGTCTAAGGGGTTTGTGAATATATCTGCAATCTGCTTGTCCGTGGGGACATAACAGAGAGAGATGTCCTTGTTCTCCACGTGCTCCCGAATGAAGTGGTAGCGCACTTCAATATGCTTCGTTCTGCTATGCGATACCGGATTGTTGGCAACCGCAATAGCACTGGAGGAGTCGCAGTACATCGGCACTTCCTTGAACTGAAGGTCGTAGTCGGCTAACTGGTTTCTGATCCATAGGAGTTGTGCGCAACAACTGCCAGCCGAGATGTACTCAGACTCTGTTGTGGAGGTAGCTACACAATTCTGCTTCTTGCTGTTCCACGAGATAAGCCTTCTTCCGAGGAATTGACACGTCCCGGAGGTGCTTTTCCTGTCATCCCTACTCCCTGCAAAATCAGCATCTGAAAAGCCTATTAGCTCGACATCATTGTTTCTCGGGTACCACAAGCCAAGATTAGGAGTACCTTTAAGGTATCTTAGAATTTGCTTTGTAGCGACATAGTGAGATTTCTTAGTGTTCACCTGATACCGGGCACAGACACATGTGGAGAACATAATATCCGGTCTACTGGCAGTAAGGTAGAGCAGGGATCCAATGATGCTTCTGTATTTGGTTTCATCGAAAGGTTTATCTTTCTCATCCTTATCCAGAGACATAATGGATCCCATTGGAGTCCTCATAGAGGTTGCATTCTCCATGCCGAATTTCTTAAGGAGTTCATTTGTGAACTTCGTTTGAGAGATGAAGATTCCATCCTCAGACTGTTTCACTTGAAGTCCCAAGAAATACTTGAGCTCTCCCATACTGCTCATTTCAAACTTTCCTTGCATAAGTTTAGAAAACGTTTTGCAAAGATTGTTGTCCGTTGAGCCGAATATAATGTCATCGACATAGATTTGCACCAGCAAAATCTTGCCTTTGACTTCCCTGAGAAACAATGTCTTATCTATTTTACCTCTAGAGAACTTGTTCTCAAGAAGAAAACTAGATAAAGTCTCATACCAAGCTCGCGGAGCTTGTTTTAAACCATATAAAGCTTTATTAAGAAAATAAACATGATTGGGATAAGTAGGATTGACAAAACCTGGGGTTGAGCAACGTATACTTCCTCTTTCAGGTCTCCATTCAAGAATGCTGATTTCACATCCATTTGATAGACTGTGAATCCTTTGTGCGAAGCATATGCCAGGAACAATCTGATTGCCTCGAGCCTTGCTACCAGTGCAAAGGTCTGGTCGAAGTCAATCCCCTCCTCCTGTATGTAACCTTGAGCCACCAGCCTGGCCTTGTTCTTTATGATGACACCATGTTCATCCAGTTTATTTCTGAAGATCCACTTGGTGCCAATCACATTCTGCTTGTGTGGTCTGGGAACCAGCGTCCAAACGTTGCATCATTCGAATTGATGTAGTTCATCTTGCATGGCCAAAATCCATGCCGTGTCTTTGTTCGCCTCGTCGAACTTCTTTGGCTCAACCTGTGACAGGAAGCTAAGATGCCAAACTTCGTTAAGAGTACCTCTTCGAGTTCTGACACCGACACGAGGATCTCCGATGATCTGATCTCTAGGATGATCCCTCACGTGCCGGAGCTCTAGAAGTCTGGCATCTGGAGCTTCGACTACTTCTTGGGCTTCTCCTTCTTCTAAGAGATTTGTTCCATTTTGATCTTCAACATTTCCAGATGACGTGGAGGTGGAAACTTTGACGTACTTAGGAGTTTCATCTTTAGCGGTCTCGTTGAGATCCAGCTGTTCAAGTCGTGCATCTGCATCTTCAAGAATACCACTGGAAGAATTGTTGTTAAGCAAACTTACTTCATCAAATACAACATTAATTGATTCTTCTACCACTAGGGTTTTCTTATTGAAGACCCTATATGCCCGACTGTGGGAACTATAGCCCATGAATATGCATTCGAAGCATTTTTCACCAAATTTAGTACGCGGGTACTTCCCATTATTCAGTACATAGCATCTGCAACCAAAGATCCTCAAGTAGGACATGGTTGGTTTCCTGCCTTTCAGTAGCTCGTAAGGCATCTTACGATGATGCTTGTTGATCAATGCTCGGTTTTGTACATGACAAGCTGTGTTGACAGCCTCTGTCCAAAAGTATTCTGGGAGAGAAGCGTCTTTCAGCATTGTCGTGTAGGATTCAATGAGAGTTCTATTTCTCCTCTCCGCAACTCCATTTTGCTGAGGAGTGCGCGGGGAGGAAAACTCATGAAAGATACCTTATTCTTCACAAAACTCTGTCATAGCATCAGATTCAAATTCTGTTCCATGGTCACTTCTGATTTTGATCACTGGGCAGTTAAATTCGTTCTGAACCTGCTTGACAAAACTAGTGAAGATGTCAAACGTATCCGACTTTCGTTTTAAGAAGAACACCCATGTAAACCGAGAATGATCATCAACTATCACTAGCGTATAGAACTTGCCTCCCAAGCTATGAACTTGCATTGGACCAAACAAGTCCATATGTAGAAGGTAAAGACATCGGGAAGAGTCTTTGTCTGCAATGCTCTTAAAGGTAGCCCGAGTCTGTTTGCCCATCTGGCATGCAGGACAGGGGCTATCTTTGATGCACTTGATAACGGGAGCATCCCTTACTAAGTTTTTAGAAAACAGCATACTAATTGTTTTGAAATTAATATGTGCCAATCTCTTGTGCCATTGTTCACAAAGAGATGCACTGCCTGTTGCCACAAGGCATACGGGGGTAGATGAATCTAAACTGAGAAAATCTAAGCAGAAGATATTTATGCTCCTAATGCCCGATAATACCGTCTCAGAAGAGATACATGAAATTATCAGACATTTATCCTTGCAGAACTTAACGTCATACCCTTTGTCACATAACTGACTTACACTGATCAGGTTATGGTTTAACCCTTCAACATAAGCCACGTCGGTGATAGATATCATGCCGTTGGAAATCATACCGTAACCTCTGGTGACTCCTCGATCTGACCCTCCAAAGATGACTTTGGGTCCATTCTCGACTGGAGTGTAATCACGCAGCAGGCTTCTTGTCCCGGTCATGTGCCGGGAGCATCCACTGTCCAAGTACCGGATTGGCGTTTTGGTGGCCTTTGGACATTCCTGCAAAACAAAATTAATTTCCCTTAGGAACCCAATCGAACTTGGGTCCTAGATTCCTGGTTAGCATACTCCCCATCGGTTGGTTAACCCTACGAGTGGTCGGCCTCGCATTGCTAACATAGGGAGTCTCGTGATACCTTGGATTAAACCAACAATCCACGGCAAAGTGACCGACTTTGCCACAGCACCAACAGTCAAATCTGTTGTACCTCTTCCTAGGCTCCTGCCTTACCCTGGGAACGGTGGGTACAGCTAGGGCTTTGGATCTGGAGGTGGGGGCCTCACAGTGATTGCAGTCACAAGACTTCTTCACCTTCTGTATAACATGCTTGGCTTTTGGTGCCTGCTTTCCATTATGGCCGCTAGAGAATTGACCATAATTTCCCATGTGGATTTCCTCATAAGGTGCCTTGAAGGCACTCTCACCGAAGTTCCGGGGAAAGGTCCAACCGTCATATCGGCTCTTTGGCTTTGCAACCGAGGGCCGAAAATGATGGCCAAATGTTGTTTCAAAGTCATGTTGGTTGTAAGGAAAGCCAGGCTTTCTGAACGCAACAGGACTAAGCGGAGCTTTTCCCTTTTCATCAGCAGAGGCCTTCTTGGCGGCCTTATTCTTCCTCTGGTTCCTGTTTCTGCTGGATGAGGAACCAAATACCCCTACATGCCCCAAGCCAGCTCCTTTGGCCTGAGCAGAGAAGCTATCAACTACTGGAAGAACAAGTTTTGGCATAGAGAAGCTCTTGACGATCTTCCTTTCTGCCGCAAGTTGTTCTTCCAACTTGTCGATGTTAAATTTTCTCAACGTGGTCAGCAAGATAGCCCAAACACCAAATTAATATCTTCGGAACTACCCAGTTCGCATGCTGAACCTGCGGAAAACCCAAGGACTAGAGGTTGCACCCAACAAAATAATGGAAGCACAAGAAGGTCTTATTATGCATTCACTTCTTTACAATCCGAGGCATACATAGCGAGACATGATTTCGCTAGTATTACAGCTGGAAAGAGAAAGAAACCAAAAACAAGCCGGGCGGACAGCACTCCAGTCCGCCGAGACCGCGAGGTCGCCGAGACCGCCGAGACAGCTGAGCTCGCCCAAGCTATGCTGCAATCCGCCGAATACCACGGAGTCCGCCGAAGCCGCGAGGCCGCGCGGACAGACCGTTATTCGCCTCCTGCTGAACCCGAACTGAGGAACTCCCCTACCCGCCTGAAACCGGCGGACAGGTTATTGAAGTTGGCAAAGATGAAACAGAACTGACAAGCCGCAGAGCGACCTCCTGCTGAGTCCGCAGAGACCGCACACTTCCAAGCACTGACCGAAGTCACAGCCAAACTCCTGGCTCCTTGAAGTTATCCGCGCGACCTGCACACAGCAAACCGTCAGCCTGAAACAATCCGCGCGGACTGGCAAACACAGACCGCAGCACTTCGCACACCCCAACTTACTGTTCACTCAAGTTACTTAGGTTTTTGTAGATGTGCCAGGGGGGTCCTATTTATAGGCAAGGTGAGGAGTGTGGTCACCGCCCAAGAGATAGCGACACCACCCTTAGTCCGCGCGAATACAACCACCGTCCGCTGAGTCCGCATGGACTTAGCCGGATACCAAGGAAACCGCCAGGAGCACGACAACCGTTGACGAACCCTCTCCAGTCCGCCCAAGCTAAGCGGACAAGGCACTAGCCCGCAAAGCTCCAACTGCTTCAGGACAGCAAACCCCCTTCAATGGCTGTCCGCACCAACCCGAGGCAGTCCGCAAGACTCACACCTCAATCCGCCACAAGTCCACGACCAAAGGCAAACAGTAACAGTCCGCCCGGTCACAGCGGACTTGGCGGATACGGCGGACACCATGAACTTGACACCAAGTGTGACCAAGTCCAAAACCATCAAGGGCCAGTGCGAGCATGGCGGACACAAAGTCCCGTCCGCCAAACACCCTAGCACAGACCGCAACCAGTCCGCGAGCTCCTCGCACTTGTCCAACACAGCAGCTTCCTCCCGGACTCCAAACACCAGTCCGCCAACCGGTCTCCACAGCAAGACCTGCTGTAACACCTGAGCTCGACAAGGCCTCAGCCAAGCTCAAGGCCCAGTCCGCAACAGCCCAAACCGCGGACACACCAGTCCGCAAGGCTTCCCGCGAACTCGAACCAACCCGCCAACAGCGCAAGCTTGCACCCGCGACCACTGAGCAAAGCACCAGTCCGCAAGCCTCTCTATCCGCAGATACCAGGCCGCACCAAACCGCGGACTCCATGCAACAACCCGCTCAGACCACAGCCGGCTTCCACCGGACTTTTCACCAGGCCGCAAACCTCAGTCCGCCCAGTCCGCCAAGGCTGTCCGCCACAGGCCGCGCGGCCTGTACCGTCACCCACTTCCACTTCACAAATTTCAACACTCCCCCTTGAAGTGAGAAGTGGTGACCAAGCCCAGCAAGCTGCGCAAGCGTTCAAAGGGCCCCTTCGACAGCGGCTTCGTGAAGATGTCAGCAAGATTATCTTCACTCCGAACATGCCCGACCAGCAGAGATCCTTCCAACACCTTCTCCCTGATGAAATGGTGATCAATCTCTATATGCTTGGTCCTGGCGTGACACACTGGATTGTTAACCAGTTTGAGAGCACTCTCATTGTCACCCCGGAGTAAAGTAGGCCCTTGCACTTCTTCATGAACATCCTCTATGAGTCTCCTCAACCAAACGGCTTCCCGAGCAGCCAAGGCCGAAGCCTTATACTCCACCTCCGTGGTTGAAACCGACACCGAGTCCTGCTTCTTGCTACACCACGAGATGCTAGCTGATCCGCAAGTGAACACATAACCTGAAGTAGACCTTCGATCATCCGAATCACCGCCATAGTCAGCATCCGTGTACCCGAGCAATGCGACCTCCGCGTCCCTTCTATAGAGGAGTCCCATCTCAGAAGTCACCTTGACATACTTCAGAATCTCCTTTGCCGCCAACAGATGAGATTTCCTTGGTTCAACCATATATCGACTTACTCGGCCAACAACATAAGCTATATCCGGCCTTGTAATCGTCAGATAGATCAGGCTCCCAATAAGAGTCCTGAACACCAAGGGATCAGGAAGAACCCTTCCCTCATCTCGTCGAAGCTTTAGCCCAGGTTCCAGTGGAGTAGAGCACTTCTTCCCTTCGCCCATGCCAAACCCCTTCACAATGCGATCAGCATACCCTTTCTGGCTAATGAGAACCCCGCACTCCTTCCTCTCCACTTCCAGACCAAGAAAGTGATGCAACTCTCCCAAGTCTTTCATCTCGAAGTGTATAGCAAGCTCTCCCCTGAGCCTTGCTACTTCCTCCTCCGAGTTTCCTGTGATGATCATGTCATCCACATACAGCAGGACCAAGACTCATAGCTCTCCCTTCTTCTTGACGAACAAGCTTGAATCCGAGTTAGAAGCCATGTATCCACAGAATTGCAAGTACTCTGCAATCTTCCCATACCATGCTCGAGGAGCTTGCTTCAACCCATAGAGAGCCTTCCTGAGTTTGCAGACATAGTCCGGATGCTTTTCAGAGACAAAACCAAGCGGCTGATCCATGAAGATGTCCTTGTCAATCTCTCCGTAAAGAAAAGCATTCTTCACATCAAGGTGCCACAACCTCCATCCCTTGCTAGCAGCCAAGGCGATCACCACTCTTACAGATGTCATCTTCGCAACTGGACTGAATGTCTCCTCATAGTCTTCTCCATACTGCTGTGAGAATCCTCTAGCGACCAGGCGAGCCTTGAACCGATCAACGCTCCCATCAGCCTTCTTCTTCAACTTATACACCCACTTGCAAGTAACCGGAGTAACGCCATCAACCTTGGGCACAAGGTCCTAGGTTTCATTCTTCTTCAGAGCATCAATATCTTCCTTCATGGCATCATCCCACTCCTTCACTCCAGTGGACTCGTTGAAGTTTGCAGGCTCTTGCTCATCCAGAGGACCTGCAAAGAAGCAGGAGACAAAGCTCACTGCATTCCCATCACAGTACCGAGCCGGTGGTTTAACCACCCTCTTCGATCTCCGAAGACACGGCTCCTTGCTCACGGCTTCCGTTGCTTCTTCAGGCTCCACTCCTACCTGGGGCAAGCATTGAGCAGTGCTCCCCCTGCTTCCTGAGCCAGAAGGCTCAGCCTCGGAGTTCGAGGCAACAGGAGCTGCTGGTGAAACAGCAAGCTCCTCTTCCAAGCCTTCATCAGCCTCCACCGGTGCTTCCTCAACCTTGCTACTTCCGGTAAGCTCCATCGAGCCACCTCCATATGACGTCAGCTCGTCAAAGACAACGTCTCTTGACACTACGAACTTCTTCATCACAGGGTCCATGCATTTCCATCCCTTCTTCCGCACATCATAGCCAACAAAGACAAGTTTCCTTGCCTTCGCATCCAGCTTTGTCCATGAAGCATCCGGGACATGCACATAGCAAGTTGAACCGAACACCCTAAGGTGTCCCACACTCGGCTTCTCCTTCAACAACAGCTCAATAGGAGTCTTCATGTTGATAGGGCTGAGTGACATCCGGTTGATAACATAGGCAGCACAAGACATTCCCTCCGCCCAAAAAGACCTTGGGATATCTTTCGCATGAAGCCAGCATTTGCAGGTCTCCGTCAGATGACGGATCTTCCGCTCCGCTACCCCATTTTGTTGTGGAGTGTGAGCACAAGTAAGCTCCCGTTGGATCCCGTGCTTCCTGCAGAAGTTAGAAAACTCGGAGGAGACAAACTCCCCCCCGTTATCAGTTCTAAACTTCTTAATCCGCAAGCCAAGCCGGACTTCTACCAACTCCTTGAACTCCACGAACAAACGGAAGGCTTCCGACTTCTCCTTTAATAAGTACACCCAAGTATACCTTGAGTAGTCATCAACCAAGACAAGCATGTATCTGCTTCCACCAAGGCTGGCAGTAACAGTCGGTCCCATCAGGTCGCCATGAATACACTCCAATGGTTTCTTGCTCCTTGTTTGTGATTTATCAAACGGAAGGCGATGTGCCTTACCGTATTGACAGCCCGCACAAACATGCCCATCACCAAAGGAGGACAACTTCGGCAACCCCCTTACCAAACTTCTACTCGCCATTGTCTTTAGCTTGTCCATGCCAACATGCCCCAGCCTCTCATGCCAGATAGCCGCACTATCATTGGCTCTCATCCTATCAACATAGGCACTGGTGGAAAGAACAAACAAGTTCTTCACCCTCCTCCCAACATGAGCAACATCAGCCTTCACCGCTGATACGTTGCGAAGGAACCTCACGTCTGTTGGCCCAAACAGAACGTGATACCCGGCGTCCACCGCATTGGTCATCGAGAAGAGGTTCTTCTTCATGCCCGACACGTGATACACACTCCTTAACGTGAGTGGCCCCTGATCACTACCCAAGGACACGACCCCCTCCTTCTCTACTGCATAAACAATATTATCAGCAGTGATAATAGCTTCATTACCTGAGTAAGCCTGCATGGAGGTGAACTTCGATTTGTCTCCGGTGAGGTGATGACCACACCCGGAGTCGACGATCCACTCGCTGTTGAAGTCCTCAGTAGATAAGGCCCGGACACAAGTGCCCGTCATGAAATCTCCTCCCCATTCTGCTTCTTCACTTCGTGAGCAAGCTTCCTCCTTTCCCGCAGCATGCCCAGGCTGCAGTTTGACCTTGCAGTCCCGCTTGAAGTGCCCTCACTGATGACACCGGTAGCACTTCAAGTTCTTCTTCCAGTCCTTAGGAGCATTGCTCCTCTCTGGCGGATTTGAAGATGAAGTCTCCTTCTCAATAGCGGCCTGCACCTTCTTCTTCTTCTTCCCTTCCCATCCCTTCTTCTTGCCTGAGAAGAGGGCCTCGCTGCCTTCCTGATTCAGATTCACTCCAGCCATCTGCCTTGCTAAGCTCTCCTGCGAAGCAAGCAGATTCTCCAGCTCCAGCAGCGACGGCTGAGTAGCCCACCCTTGAACAGTTGTAACAAAGGCCACATATTCCTTCCGCAAGCCACGGATAATGTGCCTCTTCATCTTTGCCTCAGAGATAGGCTCATCAGGATCCAGTGCCGACAGCTCAGCACACAAGCTCTTCATCTTTAAGAAGTATTTGGAGATGGAAAGGTCTCCCTGAGTTGCCCTGGCCAACTCATTCTCCAGGAACTGCAGCCGCGCCACATTCTTCCTATTGAACAACTCATCAATGGTTGTCCAAATATCAGCAGCCGACTCACATCCAATGATGTGATCAAATAGTTCCGGAGAGACAGCTCTCTTCAGAACGAACTCTGCCTTAGCATTAGTTCTTCTCCAGAGCCTCACCTGCTCAGCAGTACCGAAAGCAGCAGTAACTTCCTGTCTGTCGTCTCCACCGACAACATCCCACAGCTCCTCGCCCAGAAGATAACTCTTCATGCACGACTTCCACTTCTTGTAGTTAGTCGGCGTTAAGAGTTCAATGCCCAGACCTCTTGCTAAGCTTCCTTCCATTGCGATCACCTGTTGGTACCCTTCAACAGCTCCAAGCAACAACACAGGTTGATCACCACTCAATCACTGAGTAACAACGCTGGTTGACCTCCGCTCACGCAACTGAACAACCCGCAACCTCAGGAACCTCGCTCTGATACCATGTTAAATTTTCTCAACGTGGTCAGCAAGATAGCCCAAACACCAAATTAATATCTTCGGAACTACCCAGTTCGCACGCTGAACCTGCGGAAAACCCAAGGACTAGAGGTTGCACCCAACAAAACAATGGAAGCACAAGAAGGTCTTATTATGCATTCACTTCTTTACAATCCGAGGCATACATAGCGAGACATGATTTCGCTAGTATTACAGCTGGAAACAGAAAGAAACCAAAAACAAGCCGGGCGGACAGCACTCCAGTCCGCCGAGACCGCGAGGTCGCCGAGACCGCCGAGACCGCTGAGCTCGCCCAAGCTATGCTGCAATCTGCCGAATACCACGGAGTCCGCCGAAGCCGCGAGGCCGCGCGGACAGACCGTTATTCGCCTCCTGCTGAACCCGAACTGAGGAACTCCCCTACCCGCCTGAAACCGGCGGACAGGTTATTGAAGCTGGCAAAGATGAAACAGAACTGACAAGCCGCAGAGCGACCTCCTGCTGAGTCCGCAGAGACCGCACACTTCCAAGCACTGACCGAAGTCACAGCCAAACTCCTGGCTCCTTGAAGTTATCCGCGCGACCTGCACACAGCAAACCGTCAGCCTGAAACAATCCGCGCGGACTGGCAAACACAGACCGCAGCACTTCGCACACCCCAACTTACTGTTCACTCAAGTTACTTAGGTTTTTGTAGATGTGCCAGGGGGGGTCCTATTTATAGGCAAGGTGAGGAGTGTGGTCACCGCCCAAGAGATAGCGACACCACCCTCAGTCCGCGCGAATACAACCACCGTCCGCTGAGTCCGCATGGACTTAGCCGGATACCAAGGAAACCGCCAGGAGCACGACAACCGTTGACGAACCCTCTCCAGTCCGCCCAAGCTAAGCGGACAAGGCACTAGCCCGCAAAGCTCCAACTGCTTCAGGACAGCAAACCCCCTTCAATGGCTGTCCGCACCAACCCGAGGCAGTCCACAAGACTCACACCTCAATCCGCCACAAGTCCACAACCAAAGGCAAACAGTAACAGTCCGCCCGGTCACAGCGGACTTGGCGGATACGGCGGACACCATGAACTTGACACCAAGTGTGACCAAGTCCAAAACCATCAAGGGCCAGTGCGAGCATGGCGGACACAAAGTCCCGTCCGCCAAACACCCTAGCACAGACCGCAACCAGTCCGCGAGCTCCTCGCACTTGTCCAACACAGCAGCTTCCTCCCGGACTCCAAACACCAGTCCGCCAACCGGTCTCCACAGCAAAACCTGCTGTAACACCTGAGCTCGACAAGGCCTCAGCCAAGCTCAAGGCCCAGTCCGCAACAGCCCAAACCGCGGACACACCAGTCCGCAAGGCTTCCCGCGAACTCGAACCAACCCGCCAACAGCGCAAGCTTGCACCCACGACCACTGAGCAAAGTACCAGTCCGCAAGCCTCTCTATCCGCAGATACCAGGCAACACCAAACCGCGGACTCCATGCAACAACCCGCTCAGACCACAACCGGCTTCCACCAGACTTTTCACCAGGCCGCAAACCTCAGTCCGCCCAGTCCGCCCAGTCCGCCAAGGCTGTCCGCCACAGGCCGCGCGGCCTGTACCGTCACCCACTTTCACTTCACAAATTTCAACAGTCGACTTCCTCCTGCTTAAGATCAAGGAGCTTAAGAGACTCTGAGTGCTTTGAAGTCAGGTCAAGGTGCTCCTGTCGGAGAGAAATCAAACTGGTGACCTCTTCCCTTAGGGAAACACACTCACCCTTAAGGAATTTTACTTCCTTTTTCTCAGCCTTCAATCTTTTACGGCACTCCTCGAAGGTGTTGAGCAGAAGCTTATATTTCTCGAGGAGCTCAGCTTCACGAGCCGATAGGCTATCCTCAGGTTCATCATCCTGAGACTCAGGATCAGAGTCAGAGTCGGAGAGAGGGGTGTGAGATTTTACCTTCCCAGTAAATGGGGGACATTCTCCTTCTGAGTCGGAGCGACCCACCGGCGCGAAGTAGTCTTCCTCATCATCACTGGAGTCTGAGGAATCAGACTCACTCAGTGTCTTGGGCCTTTTGGCGATGTAGCTCCTCTCTTTCTTCTTATCTCTAGAGGATTTGAGCTCCTCACCTTTCCCTTTTTCTCTCTTGCCTTGGTAGCAATCGGCCACGACGTGTCCTGGCTTATTGCATCCAAAGCAAATAATGTCAGAAGAGCGATGTTTGTTCGGTTTAGATGCATACCTGTCAGAAGAATAATTTTTCTTCTGATGCCTGGAGGAGGAGCCGTCTTTCTTTCTTTGATTCCTCATCTTGAGGAACTTC
Organism: Platanthera guangdongensis; assembly: GCA_039583875.1. NCBI lineage: Eukaryota > Viridiplantae > Streptophyta > Magnoliopsida > Asparagales > Orchidaceae > Platanthera > Platanthera guangdongensis. The sequence continues at coordinate 91,011,684 of CM077167.1, forward strand.
TTGAACTCTCGGGTGATGAGGGAGAAATCCTCCTCCGACAGCTCTGAGCTGGAGGAGCATGGCTCGGAGTCCTCCTCCTCATCCTTTTTCCTGGCACGGTATGAAACCGCACCCTTGCCTTTTCTGGAGTGACTGGCTTTTGGAGCCACAATCTTTTCTTTGGCTGCAGTCTTCTCTGCTTCTTCTTCTGCTTTCCTGGTGTTTAGCTGAAGCTCATAGGACATCAGCTTTCCAAACAGAATTTGCGGGTCAGTTTCAGCTAGCCTGCCAAACTCTCGGATGACGCAGATCTTTGTGTCCCATTCCTTAGTGAGGGACCTAAGGAATTTATCATTGAGTTCACCATTAGTGAACACTCTTCCGTATCCTTTGAGGGCGTTGACAATCTTGAGGAAGTTCTCGTAGGTGACTCCGATCTCTTCCTTAGGCCCTTGTCTGAAGGCCTCATATTTTTGGTTCAGGAGAGATCTCCGATCATCCCTCACTTCATCAGTCCCCTTTATTAGGATGATCAGGCAATGCCAGATCTCCTGTGCTGTCCTGCAGTTGCAGAAGTTCTGCATCATTGAGTCATCAACTGCGCTGACTAGAATGTTCTGCGCCTTCTTGTCAAGTCCCACTAGCACCATCTCGTCCTTGTCCATTTCAGAAAGTTTCTTCGTCACTTTCTTGGTAGGATCAATGGTGGAAACCTTAGTGGGGACATAAGGTCCCTACTCCACGATCATGAAGAGTCTGGGATCAACTGCCTCCATGTAGAATCTGATCCTTTCCTTCCAGATAGGAAAGTTGAGCCTGGTGCACATGGGGATCTTGCCAGTGAACTTGAGCCCATCCATAGTAGATGTTTGCCTTCTTCTTGACACTAGCGGTAGGATTCAACTCAAGGTGTTAACCTTTTTGACGAGCAACCTCGCTTTGATACCACTTGAAAGTCCACCTAGTGTCAACTATCTTCACCTATGGGGGGGGGGGGGAATAGGTGGCGTGCAGCGTTTTTGTGGAATTTAATATTGTACATGCACAAGAAAATAAAACGGCACAGCACACAGAATACACAAGCAATTTATAGTGGTTCCCCGACTTGGGTACATCCACTTTTCCCCTTCGACCTATCTCCCAACAAGGGACGACTCGGTCTCTTCTCCAACAGGATTGAAATCCAATCCATGCACTATCGGAAGGAACCCTTCCACACGTAGGAGTCAACACTCCCACAAAACGGGTTGCACCCAACCCTTACAACTAGGAACCAATGTTCCTTTACAACAAGAATAAAATAGAATGTACAAGAAATACAAACTACGTTTGGAGACTACGGTGTCCCTCTTTGTTGACGACGTGTTCTTGAAGTCCACGAAGAGTCCTCAACCCTGGATCCCTCTTGGAGTGAATCTCCCCGGAACCGGCGGCGGCAAGATGGGCGGTGGCTAGGTTCACGGGATCGGCGGCAACAACGATGTGCGGCTGCTGTTCTCTGGAGATCCAAACTTCGTAGCGAAGCCAACTAGGTATATCAACGGTCACTCTAGGATCGGTCGTCTCGATCGATTCGGACGGGGAAGTTTTTCCCGATCAACAAATCGAGAGACAAGGGATCTCTGGATAGACGCGTGAGACTCTAAGCTTGGCTAAGCTTCTGTCGCCGGAAGATCACGAAGAAATCACGATCAAGAGCGGCGGCTAACTTATGCGAGCGGCGACGGTAGCGGCGGAGCGGTTTCGCGATTTTAGGTCAAGATCGTCGCTCGGCTTCTTTCTGTGTATCTTACTGTTCAAAAATACGTGTACATTTATACTCAAGTATACACCTAAATGACCGTTGTGGGTCCCACCTGAAGGAAACCCTATGAAAGTGCAACTAGATCTGATATACTCTAGAGGGGGGTGAATAGAGTATATGGTGCTTTAAAAACTTTTACAAACTTTTACAACAATTGTTGTAATATGTGTGAGCAGGGAAGCAGAAATAAATCTAATCACAGTACTAAGCTATGCAAAAACTAAGCACAGAAAAATCAAGGCCAGAAACAAAAAGAAAGCAAGCCAAAACCAGATGACACAAGGGAATATAGTGGTTCCCTAAACTTGGGTACATCCACTCTTCTACCACCCTAGGTAGGAATCCACTGCAGGATGAGTTGATCAGGTGTCCTGGGCACCAATGAGCTTTTGATAAGGTGCTCAACAACCAAAGCAGATTTTTTGATCAGGTGTCTTGCCACCAATGAGCTTTTGACAAGGTGCTCAAAAACCAAAGCAGATTTTTTGATCAGGTGTCTTGCCACCAATGAGCTTTTGACAAGGTGCTCAAAACCCAGGCTCAAACTTTTGAAGGGAGTTTGAAAAACCCTTTACAGAGTGGGGGTGAGAGAGTGATGGCAGTCTTCTCTTTCTCAAACAACTGAGAATACTATGTGGATTGTTGTCAAAGCTCCCCCTGAATCCTTGAAATCTTCAGGAAGAAAAGCTTTGCTGAGGGTGATAGGCCTTCAAAGGTTGAACTCCAGCAATGGATGATTTCAGCAATAGCTGAAATGTTGAATGTCTGGAGTCAGGAAATATGTTGGCCTTGAACACTTTGAAAACTACAGAGATCTGAAGATTTGAAGACTTGATCTCCTTGGATGAGTGTTCTTCAGAATTCTTTTTGACAGAAGATTTTTGAGTTTTTGTAATCTGTATTCTCTCTCTGTGTATTGTGTGTTCTATTCTTCTTGTTGTTGTAGATTCAAAAAACATTCTGTCTTTTATTCTCTGGTCCTGAATAGAATATTATTCTCTGTCAAAAATAGCCGTTGGTCTGCATTGATTGCATCCTTAATTGCATAATCTCTTTTTGAGGAAAGTCCACAGAATTATTCCCTAAAAGTCCCTTGAAACTTTGGACAGAATTGAATGAAAATGGCTAGCAAATCTCTGAATTAATTGCAGAATAACTCCTAACTGATTTGAATTTGAATTCTGGAAGTTATCTGAAATCGTCGAACTGAGCTCTACTATCGTCGATCTGAGCTCAGCGATCTAAAAACACACAACATCAAGAAAATCGTCGATCTGAGCTCAAAGATCGTCGAACTGAGCTCAGAGATAAAGATCTAATGCAGAGTCAAAATCGTCGACCTGAGCTCACCGATCGTCGAATGGAGTTCGACGATATTATGAAGTTGAGCTCAGCGATCGTCGAATGGAGTTCGACGATCTGTCGAAGTTGAGCTAGACGATCGTCGACCGGAGTTCGACGAATCGTCGTGCTGAGCTCGACGATATAACTTAGTCTCCAGACAGAAAATCTTGGTCTTCAGGGCAGCTTCCAAACCTAGACTTCTAACCCTTAGACTCAATTCTAATTGACCTATTAAGCTATACAGAAGGTCAAGCAAAGGTTCCTAGAGACATAGTGATCCTGACCCAAATTAGTAATAGGGTGTTCCAACAATCTCCCCCTATTTGGGTTAGGATTACTATTTACAGACTTTGAAAAAATTTAAATGACAACATACAATCAAAAACACAGAAAAGCAACAGCTGGATATGCAGAAACATCACAGATATATATATATATATATATCATCCAGATAAACAGAAATTCAGAAACTATCACCTTACAAAGTCATTTCTTCTCTTTGCCTTTAACCATTTTGATTTCTCTGTTAGGGTTTAGGGCTTCTTTGTTGGACCTGGTGTCATCTGCTACACCCAAATAAGTTTGCTTTGTAGGCCTGGGAACCACAGCAGCAGGATGTAATTCCATGTATCTGTCAGCATCAAAGAATTTACTGGAAGCATATCTGTCTAGTTCTTTTTGTCTCTGCTCAGACATTGTAGAAATATTGGAAGTGTCTAGTCCTTGTTCTCTGGCCTTCTTAATCTGATCTAGTGCAGCCAATTCTTTTAACCTGGCAGTCCAAGCAGCTGGATTATTTTCAGGGTCCTCAAAAGGTACAGGTGGCTCATACCTGTTGGAAGGATTGTCTTGAGGAGGCCTGACAAACACATTCTCTTTCAGCTTGTAGGGGAAAGGACCTGAAGATGTATCAGAAGAACCATGTCCTCCCCTAGAATATGGGTGCTGCCTGGAGTACCCTTTAGAATAAACTTGAAAATCTCTCTGATTACCCCTGTATCCTCCTCTCCTGGAATATGAACCCCTAGATTGGCTTTCCCTTTGGTAGGATCTGGCATGGGGTTGATAGGGAGCCTGACTTTTAGCTGGGGCTTGACTTGCAGAGCTTCCACCTGCACCTGCATCAGGAGGAGGTGGTGGAGGAGGATGAGGGTGCTGGAATTGGGAAGAGCCCTTTTCATACTCTCTTTTTCTTCATGGCCTTCAGCTGGTTTTTAGAATACTGCATCCAGTGTTCAGTAATTTGATAATTATGAAGGATATAATAAGGGATATCATTGTTATCTTTGACTTTTGCAGGAGGAACCCTTTTCATTGCCTTGCTCCTTGCCTTCCTTTTCCTGGCAATGGTAGCAGATGAGTCATCAGAGTCTGTTTTAAACTCATCAGATTCAGAAGTCTGATCATCATATAGAGCATCTATTCTCTTCATCAAGTCTTTCTTCAGTTGAACAGAGGCAGATGAGGCAGAAGCAACAACAGCAGCAGGGACAGCAACAGATGGAGCAGCAGATGGAGCAGCAGATGGAGAGGGTGCAACAGAAGCAAACACAGCAGCAGCAGCAGATACTGGACTGGTGACAGCTGCAGTAACAGTCTCACTTACAGCAGAAACAACAGATTCACTCTCAACAGCAGATTCACTAACAGCCACAGAAGCTGGAGAGGTGATAGCAGCAACAACTTAATTGATAACAGCAGTAACATCATCAAAATCTGCAGCAGGCTCAATTTCAGTGGCCTCTGACATCAGAAAATCCTTGGATATTGGCTCAGCAGAATCAGTTGGAACTTCAGCAGCAATATGAACAATCTCAGCAGCAGCAGCATCTTCAGTAGCAGCAATCACTGAATGTACAAAAGAGGAGATAATGCTGGGGTCACAGCAAGAGAAAGGCACCAATGCCTTGGATAAGTCTTCTGGGGGCTGGACAACATTACTCTCTGGCAAACAGCTGAAGAAGGCAGTATCAAAAGCAGATAGCAAAGACCTTAGGTCAATTGCAAGAACTGCAGTAGGAGTCTGACATTCTGGAGGCACAGCAATAGGAGCAGAAGGAGCAGCAGACACAGAAACATCAACAGCAGCAGCAATATCATCAGCAGCAGGAGCAGAAACAACAGCAGCAACATCATGAAAGCTTGCTTCATATGGCATCTCCCCCTGCCTAGATGCAGAGACATCTGGATCAAGGCACACTGCTGGAGGTGCTGCCTGAGGAAGGAGGGAGGAAAGCCTGGCAGAGAGGGCTGCCACTGACAGGTGTAGAGGAGCCAAGGAGGTCTCCAAGAGTAGAGAGAGCCGGGGGGCAATTAGCTCATACAGCCTGTCAGCTAGGGCTGAGAGGTCTACTTGCTCAACTACTGGAGCAGAGGTAGATGGAATAGGAGTAGCTGAAGATACTGGAAGTGGAGGGCTGGAGAGTGGTGGTATGGATGGCTGAGGTGTTGGGATGGTGGATATGGAGGACAAGGGGATGGAGATGGATGGAGTGAATGTTGGTTGATCAATGATGTGGTGGAGGAGGTCTTGGAATGAAGTGGAGGTGGAAGGTAAATCAGGAGGAGAAGAGGGGGAATCATCCATGTAGGAATCATCCAGGAGGGTGAAGGATGGTATGGATGGTGATGATGTGATATCTGGAGGAGGGTATGAGAATCGTGGGTGGAATTGGTCTGCTGGAGGAGGTAGAATGGGGTCTGGAGATGGAGTTGATGTGGGAGATGGGCTGGATATGGTAATGGTGGATGGAGCTGGAATGGTGGATGGTAGGGGAAGGGTTGGAATTGGAGGAGGAGAAGAGGCAGCAACAGCAGCAGCCAAGTCTTCTGCAGGAGCAGTGACCTGTGGGAGAGTGACTCTTTGAGTCCTTGTGCCTGAAGGAGCACTTGAGGAGGGTCTGCCAGGCTTGCTTATTTGCCTGTCCCACTTGCCAAAGATGGCACAGGTTAGTCTCTTGGAGGCATTTATGTGAACTCCAGAGGAGACCAGCAAGGCAGGGCACCTGGTCTGCAGGAAAATTCCAAGAATTCTTCCAAAATTAACAAAACCCTTGTTTATTTTCTTCTTGATGAGGTCAAAGAACACCTCTCCCCAGTTCAAACTTTTCTTATCCACCAGTTCTCCCATGAGGCAGAGCTGATGTCTGGATATAGTGTCATGAGCAGAGTGCTTTGCAAGCAGCACTTTCCCTACCACATCTGCCAGGAACCTGTATTCAACAGACAGATTCCTTTTGAATAGCTTGCTAGGGTTTCCCTCTGGATGACCCATCCTGGAAAGCAGGTCAGAAAACTTCTCTCCAGATAACTCAACAGATTCTTCTCCATTTCTTAGTCCAAAAACTTCTGTTAAAACTGTGGGGGTCAGGGGTACCTGATTTCCAGCAATAGACCCAACTATTGTGTTGTTGTCTAGATTATGAGCAGTATAAACCCACTCCTTTATCTCATCTGAAGCCAGCTTGATTCTAGTGGTCATGAGGGCAGACAGATTCTGGTCTTTGAACAAACCCAGTATGTCTTGGAAAATCTGATCAGTAGTGTTGAAGGATTCCAGATCAATGTCGAACCCAGCATCGAACTTCATTACGACAAGAACTGCAACTGACACATCCATTGTACCTGCAAAAACTCAACAAACAAAACGACCAAGCGTAGAACTGTTTGGAGGGAAAGAAAATCCTGCAGAGAAATTGAAAGCGCAAGAGAGAACGACGGCGAAAAATGAGTTTTATATTAGGGTTCGACGCAGAATTGGAAAGATCGTTGAACTCAGTTCGACGATCGAGGCTTCTAAAGGAATCTTAAGAGACTTCAAAATCGTCGATCTCCGTTCGACGATCTTGAAGTGCGTCGAGCTCCGTTCGATGATCGTTCAGTGAACATAATCGTCGAGCGCCGTTCAACGATCGTTGACCGGAAGAGATAGTTCATACTATCTGAGAGGCGCTGAACTCAGTTCGACGATTTTTGGAAATCGTCGAGCTCCGTTCGACGATCTTAGGGAAAATCGTCGAGCACAATTCAGAGATCAGAAAAATTCTAGACACTAAGAAAGATCAGAATTTTTGCCTAGTCTTGGTCAATTTTGAGCTTTCAAAATCTTGGATATTATTTAAGACTTCCTCCATCTAACATTCCTAACTGATTTAGGAAGAAGGTGTGTTTCTTTTCATCCAAAGGCTTGGTGAAAATGTCTCCCCTTTGTAAATCAGTTGGGATATATTATAATTCAATTTTATTCTTTTCAACATTATCCCTTAAGAAATGATGCCTAATCTCTATGTGTTTTGTCCTACTATGAAGGACTGGATTTTGGGCTATGGAAATAGCACTTGTGTTATCACAAAAGATTTTAGACTTCTCTAAGTTGTAACCATAGTCTAGGAGTTGGTTTTGAATCCACAATATTTGTGAACAACAACTGCCTACAGCCATATATTCAGCTTCAGCAGTTGAAGTTGACACAGATGTTTGTTTCTTACAAAACCAAGAGACAAGTCTGTCACCAAGGAACTGACAAGTTCCACTGGTGTTTTTCCTGTCAATTCTGCATCCAGCATAATCAGCATCTGAGAATCCAGTTAACTCAAATGCTGAATCTTTTGGATACCAGAGACCTAGATTTGGACAACTTTTAACATACCTGAGAATCCTCTTTACTAAAGTTAGGTGTGAATCTCTAGGGCTTACTTGGAACCTAGCACATATACATGTAGCAAACATTATATCTGGTCTACTAGCTGTAAGATACAGTAAAGTGCCAATCATTGCTCTATATGTTGTCTGATCAACATGTTTCCCATGTTCATCAGCATCTAATACAGCATTGGTAGGCATGGGTGTTTTAATACAAGATACCTCAGACATACCAAATTTCTTAACCAGTTCATTTGCATATTTGGTTTGAGAAATAAAGATGCCTTCAGCATGTTGTTTGACTTGCAATCCTAGGAAGAAGGATAGCTCACTCATGCTACTCATCTCAAATTTAGAATGCATTAGGTTAGAAAACCTTCTGCACAATTTGGAGTCAGTAGAACCAAAAATGATATCGTCTACATAAATTTATACTAGTAGGGTATGGGACTTATGGGTTCTAAAAAAAAGGGTTTGGTCTACTCTACCCCTTATAAAACCATTTTCCAAGAGAAAGCATGCTAAGGTCTCATACCATGCTCTGGGACCTTGCTTGAGACCATATAATGCTTTATTTAATCTAAAAACATAATCAGGATAAGTTGGAGAGATAAAACCTGGAGGTTGTCTGACATAGACTTCCTCTTTGATGTCTCCATTTAAGAAAGCACTTTTGACATCCATCTGATATACTTTGAAGCCTTTGTGAGCTGCATAAGCTAGAAAAATCCTGATGGCTTCTAATCTTGCAACAGGTGCAAAAGTCTGGTCGTAGTCGATTCCTTCTTCTTGAGAGTATCCCTGGGCAACTAGCCTTGCCTTGTTCCTTATAATTACTCCTTGATCATCCAGTTTGTTTCTGAATACCCATTTTGTTCCAACAATGGAATGATCCTTAGGCTTTGGCACTAGTTCCCATACTTTGTTCCTCTCAAATTGATGCAACTCCTCTTGTATTGTAATGATCCAGTGTGGATCTTGCTCTGCATCTTGAATGGACTGAGGTTCAATTTGAGATAGGAAGCAGGTGTGCAACAGGTTTTGGTTAACCTGATTTCTGGTTTGCACACCAGCTGAGATTTCTCCAATTATTTGGGAAATTGGATGGTCTCTTGATGTTACTAAATCAACAGGGGGTGTTGATTGTTCACCAACCTGTGTTGTTGTTTCCTCTTGTGGTACAACAACTGGCTCTTCATGTTGTGCTTCAATGTGTTGAGCATTCCCTTCATCTTCACTGCTTTCATTATCTTGAGCAACCTGCAACTTGTTCATATCTTCAACTAGAGAGTGTTCCTGCAAAAGTTCTATGGTAGAAGAAATCTTCTCCTTGAAAGACATGTTAGATTCATCAAAAGAAACATGAACAGATTCCTCAATTTTCAAAGATGATTTATTATAGACCCTATAGGCCTTGCTGATCATGGAGTATCCCAGAAACACTCCTTCATCAGCTTTGGCTTGAAATTTTGCTAGATATTTCTTGTCATTATTATGAATGTAGCAAATACAACCAAAGACTCTAAAATAGTCAACTTTAGGTTTCTTCCCTTTGAGTAATTCATAGGGAGTCTTTCCCTTTAGTTTATGTATCAGACTTCTGTTCAACACATAGTTGGAGGTGTTCACTGCCTCTGCCCAAAAGGATAGAGGTAGATGAGCATCTGACAACAATGTGGTGGCAGATTCAATAAGGGTTCTATTTTTCCTTTCAGCTACCCCATTTTGTTGAGGAGTTCTAGGAGCTGAGAAAGTATGCCTGATCCCTTCACTCTGACAGAACTCTTGCATAAGAAGAGAATCAAACTCTGTCCCATGATCACTTCTGATCAGGGCAATGTGAGTATTGAACTCAATCTGTATACATTTGAGAAACTCTGTCAGACACTTAAAGTTATCAGACTTCTTCCTTAGAAAGAACACCCAAGTGAATCTAGAGAAGTCATCTACAATTACTAAAGTGTAGGATTTCCCTCCTAGGCTTTGTACTGTGATGGGTCCAAAAAGATCCATGTGTAACAGATACAATATCCTAGGTGAATCACTCTTATTAAGTGACTTAAAACTGTTTTTAGTTTGCTTGCCTAATTGACAAGCCCTGCAGAGTCCTTCCTTCTTGTAAGGGCCAGAAGGTAGTCCTCTAACAAGGTTGTCCTTGGATAGCCTAGCAATAGTTCTAAGGTTTAGGTGTCCTAGTCTCTTATGCCATAAAACATTTGGTCTACAGACTGAATTAAACAAGCAGATATCTACATCAGTTGAAAGAAAATCTACTAGGTAGATGTTACCTTTCCTTTTACCTGTCAACACAGTTGTGTTATCCTCTGACTTGATTTTGCATAAGGTTTTGCTGAAGGTCACCTGGTAGCCTTCATCACACAGCTGACTGATGCTAATTAGGTTGTGCTTCAGTCCTTCTACATAAGCTACCTTCTTGAAGGTTACTGAACCAATCTGGACTCCACCATATCCTTTAGTTTGTCCAAAGTTGGAATCACCAAAGATAACTTTGGGTCCAAGCTTGGCTCTGAAGGATGTGAGGTTGTCCTTGTTCCCTGTCATGTGCTTAGAGCACCCACTATCCAAGTACCATTGCTGGTTAGATGTTGGATGAGTCTTCACCTGCACATAAAACAATTTACTTGTTTTTGACCCAGTTTACCTTGGGCCTAGGTTGATAGCCTTTAAATTCAGAAATGAAAGACATCCCATGTTAACTCTTATATCCTTCAGGATGATATCTCCTTGGAGGTAAAATCCATTCAGTATAAGGGTTAAAGGTTTGGGATGAAGAACCCTTGGGATTCAATTTTGATTTGCCTTTAAACAAGTTTCCAGAGCTCTGACCTCTGTTCGACGATCTTGGAGCTGCGTTCGACGATCTTGGGTCAGATCGTCGAGCTCCGTTCGACGGTCGACTATGGCTGAGGTCAGGTATATGAGATCGTCGACCTACGTTCGACTACTTTTGCTGAGATCGTCGATCAGCGTTCGACGATTTTTCCTGAGATCGTCGAGCTGCGTTCGGCGATCGTCGATCTTCATTCGGCGATCGTCGATCTACGTTCGACGATTTCTGCTGGGACTTAGTTTTCTGAGGCATATCAGAATTTTTCCTGGCAACCTCTACAACTCCCTTTCCCTTGTCAGAAATAAACTTGATGCGAGTAGTTAGGACTATAGGTTGGCTGGATGAAGCACCCAAGCCCAGTGTACTGTTAAATCTAGAGTTCACTGTGCTTGTGATGTCCATCAGCTTGATGCTTCTCCCATTAAGGGATTCTTCAAGCTTCTTGGCCTCAGAGAGCTCACTTTTCAGTGTAGTTATCTGTTCCCTACAGTTCTCCAACTCCTGAAAGAGTTTGAGGTTTTCTGACTTTAAAACATTGTGTTCAGATAATTGATTTCTGAGAGAGATAATCTCTTTCTCAGACTTTAGTAGGTCTAAACACAGTGCTTTAAATTCAGATTTAAAATCTTCTGAAGTAAAATCAAAAGAACTAATTACCTGATCTTCTTCAGGTTGAGTCTCTGAGTCTGACTCTGACTCCTCTTCCTCTGAATTGTGTTGTGAGGCATTGATTGCCATCATGCAGAACTTCTTTTCTTCTGCATCATCCTCATCATCACTGGAGCTGGAAGAGGCTTTTGACTCCTCTTCTGTCTCACTCCAGGATTCAACAACAAACCCTTTTCTTGTGTGCTTATTTTTGCTTGAAGAAGGTTTGCTATTGCCATTTCTTTTGGAGTCTTTCTCCTTCCTTCTTTCTTTTCTGTCCCTTCTGTCCTTGTTCTTGTTCTCTGGACAGTCAGGAACTATGTGCCCTGGTTTCTTGCAACCAAAGCAAATAATGTCTTTGTTATTACCAATGGACTTGTCATACCTTGGCTTATCCTGCTCCTTGTATGATCTTCTTCTGAAGTCCTTTCTGGCCATCTTGTAGAATCTTTTGGCCAACAAGCTGAGTAGTTCATCATTGCCTGTAGCTTTGTCTTCAGGCAGATCCTCAGTTGCCTTGAATGCTATGGTCTTCTCCTTTCTTGTGGCTGGTGAAGCAGCCTTCTGTTCTTCCTCTCTGTTCTTGATGAGTAGCTCATAAGATTTGAGCTTACCCAACAAGGCTTCAGTGGTGATCTCATTCAGACTTCTAGCATCTTTAATTGGCCAGATTCTAGAATCCCAAGTGTTGGGGAAGCACATTATTATCTTGTCATTGAGTTCTGTCAGAGAAATCTCTTTGTCCAATGTCCTTAGTTCACTGACAATTAGACTCAGTCTATTATACATGTCTCCCACTGACTCAGTCTCTCCCTTCTTGAAGTTCTCATATTGAGAGATGAGATGAGATCTTCTGTCCTTTCTTTCATCAGCTGAGCCTGAGACTATTTCTGAGAGCTTGTCCCAAATCTCCTTGGCTGAGTTACATTCAGCTACTTTTTGAAATATGTCATCTGACATTGTCTGGGCTAGTATGTTCATAGCCTTGGCATCAGCTACTTTCCATTTTTTGATGTCAGCATCTGTTCCTGATGGAGGTGGAACAGCATTTGTACTTGTATTCTCTGGGGGACTTGGACACACTGTCAAAACAGAATTAAATATATCTTCGTCAATAGAATTCATGTAAAGTCTAATCCTTGCCTTCCAAAGTGCAAACTTTGACAGATTGCACACTGGAGGTCTGGTGCTAGCATAATCCTTGTTTTGGGCTATGATTTGTGCAAACAAAATCTAATAATAGAATACAAAAGAAAAACAGATATAGTTTGGGATCTTTGGGTTCAGGTGTTAGCCTGTACAACCAATCAGGTATGGTATGTTTAACCAACCTCGCTCTGATACCAATTGAAAGTGCAACTAGATCCGATATACTCTAGAGGGGGGTGAATAGAGTATATGGTGCTTTAAAAACTTTTACAAACTTTTACAACAATTGTTGTAATATGTGTAAGCAGGGAAGCAGAAATAAATCTAATCACAGTACTAAGCTATGCAAAAACTAAGCACAGAAAAATCAAGGCCAAAAACAAAAAGAAAGCAAGCCAAAACCAGATGACACAAGGGAATATAGTGTTTCCTCAAACTTGGGTACATCCACTCTTCTACCACCCTAGGTAGGAATCCACTGCAGGATGAGTTGATCAGGTGTCCTGGGCACCAATGAGCTTTTGATAAGGTGCTCAACAACCAAAGCAGATTTTTTGATCAGGTGTCTTGCCACCAATGAGATTTTGACAAGGTGCTCAAAAACCAAAGCAGATTTTTTGATCAGGTGTCTTGCCACCAATGAGCTTTTGACAAGGTGCTCAAAAACCAGGCTCAAACTTTTGAAAGGGAGTTTGAAAAACCCTTTACAGAGTAGGGGTGAGAGAGTGATGGCAGTCTTCTCTTTCTCAAACAACTGAGAAGACTATGTGGATTGTTGTCAAAGCTCCCCCTGATTCCTTGAAATCTTCAGGAAGAAAAGCTTTGTTGAGGGTGATAGGCCTTCAAAGGTTGAACTCCAGCAATGGATGATTTCAACAATAGCTGAAATGTTGAATGTCTAGAGTCAGGAAATATGTTGGCCTTGAACAATTTGAAAACTACAGAGATCTGAAGATTTGAAGACTTGATCTCCTTGGATGAGTTTTCTTCAGAATTCTTTTTGACAGAAGATTTTTGAGTTTTTGTAATCTGTATTCTCTCTCTGTGTATTGTGTGTTCTATTCTTCTTGTTGTTGTAGATTCAAAAAACATTCTGTCTTTTATTCTCTGGTCCTGAATAGAATATTATTCTCTGTCAAAAATAGCCGTTGGTCTGCATTGATTGCATCCTTAATTGCATAATCTCTTTTTGAGGAAAGTCCACAGAATTATTCCTTGAAAAGTCCCTTGAAACTTGGTCCAGAATTGAATGAAAACGGCTAGCAAATCTCTGAATTAATTGCAGAATAACTCCTAACTGATTTGAATTTGAATTCTGGAAGTTATCTGAAATCGTCGAACTGAGCTCTGCTATCGTTGATCTGAGCTCAGCGATCTGAAAACACACAGCAGCAAGAAAATCGTCGATCTGAGCTCAAAGATCGTCGAACTGAGCTCAGAGATAAAGATCTAATGCAGAGTCAAAATCGTCGACCTGAGCTCACCGATCGTCGAATGGAGTTCGTCGATATTATGAAGTTGAGCTCAGCGATCGTCGAATGGAGTTCGACGATCTGTTGAAGTTGAGCTAGACGATCGTCGACCGGAGTTCGACGAATCGTCGTGCTGAGCTCGACGATATGACTTAGTCTCCAGACAGAAAATCTTGGTCTTCAGGGCAGCTTCCAAACCTAGACTTCTAACCCTTAGACTCAATTCTAATTGACCTATTAAGCTATACAGAAGGTCAAGCAATGGTTCCTAGAGACATAGTGATCCTGACCCAAATTAGTAATAGGGTGTTCCAACACCCTAGTTCCGGTTCAACACAGTCCCAGCGGCAGAATCCGGTCCAGCAGCTTTCAGAAAAATTGCCAAGTCAAAATCGGCGAGAATCACCTGTGATTCTCGTCGAATCGTCGAGAATCAAGGGTGATTCTCGACGATTCGGCGAGAATCACAAAGTGATTCTCAACGATTCGTCGAGAATCACAAGGGGATTCTCGTCGAATTTGCCTTGATTGCACGCTGATATAGCCGGCGAGAATCAGCCAGTGATTCTCGACGAATCGGACGAGAATCACTTGGTGATTCTCGTCGATTCTTACTTAGATGATTTTTCATCATACGCCTCTGAGCTGCTCTTTGACTCGTCTTTGCTCCTTGTCTGCTCTTGCATAAGCACGGCCCTGTACTTGAAAGTAAGTGCACTCCAATAGAGAGAGTACACGTAGGCCAACACACTGATCTGCTCAACGAGGGATTACGTCGTGCAGACCCGTGTATATTGACATACTGCACCCTGACATTGGTGTGCACTTAGCGTGGAATGACTGCAAGCACAACTTGAAATATTTTGTCAAATACATTGTCTATTTACCTTAGCATGTCCAGGGGCTTCTTCAAATCAGGTACGTTGTGGATACAATACCCAACACTTTGGTTCAAGGATTAACTTGTGCAACCAAAGGAACCTTGCTCTGATACCAATTGAAAGTAAGGGTTAGGTCTACAATACTCTAGAGGAGGGGAGTGAATAGAGTATCCTTTCAAAAATTTGAATCCTCTGTAATTAATGCTGACGCCTTGAGAATAATCGACATTTAATCATTTCCTAAACTGTCCCATGGAAAATCAGCAAGTAATATTCCTGAAGAAGACCGAAATTAATGCTTCCTCTAACGGCTACATTAAGAGAATGTTTGAGTCATTAATATGTCAGGAATTATTGCATCTGAGTGAGGATTGAATGCCGAAAATGGCTAAGTCTTGAATCGTCGAACGAATAATAGAATTCGTCGAGCTGAGTTACTAGTTCATCGAACTGAGATTTTGTATTCGTCGACTAGACAGCTTCTGTTCGTCGAGCTGAGTTCCATGTTCGTCGAGCTGATAACAGAAATCGCATGCTTCAGAACCTTTGCCTTTTCTGTCTGAAGTTCATCGAGCTGACAATTACATTCATCGACTAGAGTTCAGCAACAATTCTGTACTTAGTCAAGTATTTTGTATTGACTGATATTCTGTGTGTCGACATGAATCTTCTGGTATCGACACAGGTGGGTGTCGATTGATAATCTTGGTGTCGACACAAATCTTCTGGTGTCGACATATGTTGGTGTCGACACATGCCCTAAGTGTCGACACAAGTTTGCTGATTCCAGAATTCGTCGACCAAAGAACACAGTTCATCGACCTGAGAATTCGTCGGCCTGAGAAGTTGACTTTGTCGACCTGAGATCTTCTAACAGAAGGATGATGTGAACTCGAGGTCCAAGTTTGTCGAGCTCAGGATCTTGTTCGTCGACCAAAGTCTGAAGTTGGACTTAGAATAATCTGGAGTTATCCTGACTTTAGTTTGTTGAAGTATCCCAGTTTTCGTCGAGCAGAGAATGAAGATCGTCGAGCTCAGCTCAGAGAAATATCTCCAAATCGTCGAGATGAGAATGCCTTTCGTCGAAC
Organism: Platanthera guangdongensis; assembly: GCA_039583875.1. NCBI lineage: Eukaryota > Viridiplantae > Streptophyta > Magnoliopsida > Asparagales > Orchidaceae > Platanthera > Platanthera guangdongensis. Next base: position 91,027,541 of record CM077167.1, read on the forward strand.
TGAGTTCGACGAACGTCGAACTCATTTTACTTGGTCTTGAAATCTTCTAAGTCATGAGTCTCTGATGGTATTGTTGATAGCTGGTCCATCTGAAGTTGACTCTAAGGACTTGGCCTAGTCTCTAGGACATAAATTTGACCCTAGATATACATGTTGGGTCACATCCTAAGTTAGTGAACCTAGCCCAAATCAACTAGGGATCCAACACATACACAAAAGGAATTGTACTTTAGACAACGATAGTGGTTAGAGTTTCTGTGTGATTATGAGTTCACCTTAAACTACCACCCCAGAAAAGTGAACTTTGTGGCCGATGCATTAAGAAGAAAAGTACCGGACTCGAGCTCAGAGTCTCGGTTGATGAGTATGGAGTTAGCTCAGATGCTCGAAGAGATGTAGATTACTTTGGTGTTTAAGGTTCCCTCGGAAGAATATACGGAGTACTTGGCAACTATGAGTATAGTCTGCAATATCCGGGACCAAATCCGGGCGGAGCAAGGAAGGGATGCGGCTCTTGCCCCGACAATCAATTCAATCGAAGATGGGACTACTGATGAATATACACTAAAATACGGCCTCTTTTATTTCTTCGGCTGGCTCTACATTCCCAAGGGCAGTAAAATCCGGGAGGATATCTTGAGAGAGGCACATTGCTCTCAGTATTCTGTGCATCCCGGCATTGCCAAGATGTACACCGGCTTACGGAAGACCATGTGTTGGTCGGGAATGAAGAGGGATGTCAGATATTTTGTTACACATTGCGAAGCTTGTCAAAGGGCGAAGGCGGAATGCAAGAACCCCAGTGGTTTATTACAGTCATTGCCCATCCCCGAGTGGAAGTTTGAGGATATCTCCATGGACTTCGTTCACGGGTTACCTCGCTCACACTCAGGGAATGATTCAGTGTGGGTGATCGTTGATCGACTGACAAAAGTAGCCCGGTTCATCCCCATGAAGAAGGAGGCTCACGTGGATGTCTTGGTACGACTCTTTGTTGAGCAGTTCGTACGGTACCATGGTGTGCCTAAGACAATCGTTTCTTACCGGGATGGTCGTTTCACCTCTAAGGAGTGGAAGGCGGTACCGGCGTATTTGGGTTTGCGCCTTACCTTTAACACAACATTTCATCCCCAGACGGACGGGCAGTCTGAGAGGACCATCAGAACATTGGAGGACCTGTTAAGGTTGTGTGTGTTGGATAGAGGAGAGCCGTGGGAAAGGCTCTTACCGCTGGTGGAATTCTCCTATAACAACAGCCATCAAGCTAGCATCGGCATGGCGCCCCATGAAGCCCTTTATGGATGAAGGTGTAGAACCCCATTGTCCTGGGTGCAAGATGAAGAGCCAAAGGCTTTGGGAATTGAGTATATTGATGATACAGATGCGGTGGTTAGACTGATACGGAACCGCATGCTTCAGTCTCAAAGTCGGCAGGCGAAATATTATAATACAAAGCACCGGATGGTGGAATTTCAAGTGGGTGATAAAGCGTTTCTGAAGATCCAGCCGATGCATGGAGTGTCACGGGTGCGTGGTGTGAAAAAGCTCAGCCCAAGGTACGTTGGGCCATACACTATATTGGCAAGGATTGGTCCTTTGGCCTATCATTTGGAGTTACCACCCAAGCTAGAGAATCTTCACGACGTGTTCCATGTGTCGTCACTTCGAAAGGCGCTGTTGCGGCCCGATCAATATATCCCCACCACTAATGGTGCAGTGGCAACTGATAGGTCTATGCGACTAGAGCCGGTGCGGATCGTAGACAACGAGACAAGAATTTTGCGCCATAAAAGTGTTGCTTTGGTGAAGGTGCTGCGGTCTAATCATGGGAAGGAGGAGTATACATGGTAGCCAATGGACTTGATGCAAAAATGCGACCCAGAGTAGTTTGCTCAAGGTAATTCTTAAAGTATATTTTATTTTTTGTCATGCTTTTTCTCCCCATAGCCTTAGCCTGATTTCGGGGACGAAATCTTTTATTTTGTTTATAGGATTTGTAACGTCCCGATTCGCACTACGTCCCTCGTGTGTGTTTTTGAGTCAGGAGAGCTGACTTTGGTTCAGGGAAGTGTTGGCAGCTGGGCTGCACTTGTAAATGGGAGGAGAAATCAATCTAGGATAGGACACGGGTAGAGACACTGGCGTGTCCCTACCCATGTGTGAGAGGACAGCTCTCGAGTTGATGACTCGAGTAGGTCCAGAGAAGGACACAGGTAGTGACACGGGCATGTCACTACCCGTGTGTATGACGACACGGTAGGGACATGACATGTCCCTACCCATGTATGTCCAACCATTGTTCCCGTGAAGGACATGGGTAGAGGCACGAGCGTGTCCCTACCCGTGTCTATCCAACCAACTCTCGAGTCGACGACTTGAGTTATCCCAGAGAAGGACACGGGTAGTTACACAGGATTGTCATTACCCATGTGAAGAGGACATGGATAGAGACACGAGCGTGTCTCTATCTGTTTGTGTCGAGCAGAGCTCGACGATGTTTGCCCTGAGGAGGACACGGGTAGAGACACGGGTGTGTACCTTCCCGTGTGTGACAAGTGAAACTCGACGAATCGTTTCTTGAGCAGGACACAGCCAGAGAACACGGCCGTGTCATGTGGACACGGTTAGGGACACGGGCATGTCCCTACCCGTGTTTGTGTATTGAACCGACATAGGAACCGTTGACGACGCTTCACCAAGCAGGATATGGGTAAGGGGAAGTGAAACCCTAGCCATTTTTCATCCTCATTTAAACCCCTTTTCCTGAGAGAACTGATGGAGAGGAGAAAGGCGGTGCTGGAGCAAGTCCAAGAGGTGAAGATCTACCACCGGCGAGGAGAAGAAGATGCCGCCGAGAAGAGTGACAAGATCCTTGGCCAGAAATGTTGGAAACACCAGAAATGAGATAAGCTTCCTCCCCTCTCCCTTTGTGCTAGATCTATAGATATATCTAGGTGAGTTGTCGACTCAAAAGAGTCTAGACTTGCGAGATGATGATTTCCCTAGGAAGAGGCCGTACTAGGGCTTGTGCTCTATGGATAGTGGTGTCTTCAACTGTTGGAACACCCTATTACTAATTTGGGTCAGGATCACTATGTCTCTAGGAACCTTTGTTTGACCTTCTGTATAGCTTAATATGTCAATTAGAATTGAGTCTAAGGGTTAGAAGTCTAGAATTGGCAGCTGCCCTGAAGACCAAGTTTTTCTGTCTGGAGACTAAGTCTGATCGTCGACCTCAGCACGACGATTCGTCGAACTCAGATCGACGATCGTCGAGCTCAACTTCGACAGATCGTCGAGCTCCACTCGACGATCGCTGAGCTCAACTTCATAATATCGTCGAACTCCATTCGACGATCGGTGAGCTCAGTTCGACGATTTTGACTCTACATTGGATCTTTATCTCTGAGCTCAGTTCGGCGATCTTTGAGCTCAGATCGACGATTATTTTGCTGCTTGAGTTTTCCAGTTCGCTGAGCTCAGCTCGACGATAGCAGAGCTCAGTTCGATGATTTCAGATAACTTCCAGAATTCAAATTCAAATCAGACAGGAGTTATTATGCAATTAATTCAGAGATTTGCTAGCCGTTTTCATTTATGTCTGGACCAAGTTTCAAGAGATCTTTCAAGGAATAATTCTGTGGACTTTCCTCCAGAAGAGTTTTTGCAATTAAGGATGCAATCAATGCAGACCAACGGCTATCTTTGACAGAGAATGATATTCTATTCTGGAACAGAGAATAAAAGATAGAATGTTTTTGAATCAATATAGATGATATACAGAGATTAACAAGGAGAGAATACACAATACAGATTACAGAGACTCTTTCAAAATCTTCTGTCAAAAAGAATTCTGAAGAACACTCATCAAAGAGATCAACTTCAGATCTCTTCAGCTCTAAAAGTGTTCAAGGCCAACATCATTTCAAGACTGCAGACACTCAACATTTCAGCTTGCTGAAATCATCTATTGCTGGAGTTCTACCTTTGAAGGCCTATCACCCTCAAGCAAAGCTTTTCTTCCTGAAGATTTCAAGGATTCAGGGGGAGCTTTGACATCAATCCACATATTCTTCTCAGTTGTTTGAGAAAGAGAAGACTGCCATCACTCTCTCATCCCCACTCTATAAAGGGTTTCTCAAACTCCCTTCAAAAGTTTGAATCTGGTTTTTGAGCACCTTGTCAAAAGCTCATTGGTGGCAAGACACCTGATCAAAAAATTTGCTTTGGTTTTTGAGCACCTTATCAGAAGCTCATTGGTGCCCAGGACACCTGATCAACTCATCCTGCAGTGGATTCCTACCTAGGGTGGTAGAAGAGTGGATGTACCCAAGTTTGGGGAACCACTATATTTCCTTGTGTCCTCTGGCTCTGCTTGTTTACTTTTTGTTTCTGGCCTTGATTTGTCTGTGCTTAGTTTTTGCATAGTTTAGTTCTGTGATTAGATTTATATTTGCTTCCCTGTTCACACTTATTACAACAATTGTTGTAAAAGTTTTTAAAAGAACTAAAACACCATATACTCTATTCACCCCCCTTTAGAGTATATCAGATCTAGTTGCACTTTCAATTGGTATCAGAGCCAGGTTGGTTAAACATACCATATCTGATTGGTTGTACAGGCTAACACCTGAACCCAAAGATCCCAAACTAGATCTGTTTTCTTTTGTATTGTATTATTAGATTTTGTGTGCACAAATCATGGCCCAAAACAAAGATTATGCTAGCACCAGACCTCCAGTGTGCAATCTTTCCAAGTTTGCACTTTGGAAGGCAAGGATTAGACTTTACATGAATTCCATTGACGAAGATATTTTCAATTCTGTTTTGACAGTGTGTCCAAGACCCCCAGAAAGCACAAGCACTAATGCTGTTCCACCTCCATCAGGAACAGATGCTGACATCAAAAAATGGAAAGTAGCTGATGCCAAGGCTATGAACATCCTAGCCCAGACAATGTCAGATGACATATTCCAAAAGGTAGCTGAATGCAACTCAGCCAAGGAGATTTGGGACAAGCTCTCAGAAATTGTCTCAGGCTCAGCTGATGAGAGAAAGGACAGAAGATCCCATCTCATCTCCCAATATGAGAACTTCAAGAAGGGAGAGACTGAGTCAGTGGGAGACATGTACAACAGATTGAGTCTAATTGTTAGTGAGCTAAGGACATTGGACAAAGAGATTTCTCTGACAGAACTTAATGACAAGATCCTAATGTGCTTTCCCAGCACTTGGGACTCAAGAATCTGGCCAATTAAGGATGCCAGAAGTCTAAATGAGATCACCACTGAAGCCTTGTTGGGTAAGCTCAAATCTTATGAGCTACTCATCAAGAATAGAGAGGAAGAACAGAAGGCTGCTTCACCAGCCACAAGGAAAGAGAAAACCATAGCCTTCAAGGCAACTGAGGATCTGCCTAAAGAAAAAGCTACAGGCAATGATGAACTTCTCAGCTTGTTGGCCAAAAGATTCTACAAGATGTCCAGAAAGGACTTCAGAAGAAGATCATACAAGGAGCAGGATAAGCCAAGGTATGACAAGTCCATTGGCAATAACAAAGACATTATCTGCTTTGGTTGCAGGAAACCAGGGCACATAGTTCCTGACTGTCCAGAGAACAAGAACAAGGACAGAAGGGACAGAAAAGAAAGAAGAAAGGAGAAGGACCCCAAAAGGAATGGCAATAGCAAACCTTCTTCCAGCAAAAATAAGCATACAAGGAAAGGGTTTGTTGCTGAATCCTGGAGTGAGACAGAAGAGGAATCAGAAGCCTCATCCAGCTCCAGTGATGATGAGGATGATGCAGAAGAAAAGGAATTCTGCATGATGGCAATTAATGCCTCACAGCACAATTCAGAGGATGAAGAGTCAGAGTCAGACTCAGAAACTCAACCTGAAGAAGATCAGGTAATTAGTTCTTTTGATTTTACTTCAGAAGATTTTAAATCTGAATTTAAAACACTGTGTTTAGACCTGCTAAAGTCTGAGAAAGAGATTATCTCTCTCAGAAATCAATTATCTGAACACAATGGTTTAAAGTCAGAAAACCTCAAACTCTCTCAGGAGTTGGAGAACTGTAGGGAACAGATAGCTACACTGAAAAGTGAGCTCTCTGAGGCCAAGAAGCTTGAAGAATCCCTTAATGGGAGAAGCATCAAGCTGATGGACATCACAAGCACAGTGAACTCTAGATTCAACAGTACACTGGGCTTGGGTGCTTCATCCAGCCAACCTATAGTCCTAACAACTCCCATCAAGTTCATTTCTGATAAGGGAAAGGGAGTTGTAGAGGTTGCTAGGAAAAATTCTGATCTGCCTCAGAAAACCAAGTCCCAGCAAAAATCGTCGAACGGAGATCGACGATCGCCGAATGAAGATCGACGATCGCCGAACGCAGCTCGACGATCTCAGGAAAAATCGTCGAACGCAGGTCGACGATCTCAGCCAAAGTCGTCGAACGCAGCTCGACGATCTCATATACCTGACCTCAGCCATAGTCGACCGTCGAACGGAGCTCGACGATCTGACCCAAGATCGTCGAACGCAGCTCCAAGATCGTCGAACAGAGGTCAGAACTCTGGAAATTTTTTCAAAGGCAAATCAAAATTGAATCCTAAGGGTTCCTCATCCCAAACCTTCAACCCTTATACTGAATGGATTTTACCTCCAAGGAGATATCATCCTGAAGGATATAAGAGTCAGCCAGGGATGTCTTTTATTTCTGAATTTAGAGGTTATCAACCTAGGCCCAAGGTAAACTGGGTCAAAAACAAGTAAATTGTTTCATGTGCAGGTGAAGACCTATCCAACATCTAACCAGCAATGGTATTTGGATAGTGGGTGCTCTAAGCATATGACAGGGAATAAGGACAACCTCACATCCTTCAGAGCCAAGCTTGGACCCAAAGTTATCTTTGGTGATTCCAACTTTGGACAAACTAAGGGATATGGTGCAGTACAGATTGGATCAGTAACCTTCAAGAAGGTAGCATATGTGGAAGGACTGAAGCACAACCTGATCAGCATCAGTCAGCTATGTGATGAAGGCTACCAGGTGACCTTCAGCAAAACCTTATGCAAAATCAAGTCAGAGGACAACACAACTGTGTTGACAGGTATAAGGAAAGGTAACATCTACTTAGTAGATTTTCTTTCAACTGATATAGATATTTGCCTGTTTAACTCAGTCTGTAGACCAAATGTGTTATGGCATAAGAGATTAGGACACCTAAACGTTAGAACTATTGCTAGGCTATCCAAGGACAACCTTGTTAGAGGACTACCTTCTGGCCCCTACAAGAAGTAAGGACTCTGCAAGGCTTGTCAATTAGGCAAGCAAACTAAAAACAGTTTTAAGTCACCTAATAAGAGTGATTTACCTAGGATATTGTATCTGTTACACATGGATCTATTTGGACCCATCACAGTACAAAGCCTAGGAGGGAAATCCTACACTTTAGTAGTTGTAGATGACTTCTCTAGATTCACTTGGGTGTTCTTTCTAAGGAAGAAGTCTGATAACTTTAAGTGTCTGACAGAGTTTCTCAAGTGTATACAGATTGAGTTCAATACTCACATTGCCCTGATCAGAAGTGATCATGGGACAGAGTTTGATTCTCTTCTTATGCAAGAGTTCTGTCAGAGTGAAGGGATCAGGCATACTTTCTCAGCTCCTAGAACTCCTCAACAAAATGGGGTAGCTGAAAGGAAAAATAGAACCCTTATTGAATCTGCCACTACATTGTTGTCAGATGCTCATCTACCTCTATCCTTTTGGGCAGAGGCAGTGAACACCTCCAACTATGTGCTGAACAGAAGTCTGATACATAAACTGAAGGGAAAGACTCCCTATGAATTACTCAAAGGGAAGAAACCTAAAGTTGACTATTTCAGAATTTTTGGTTGCATTTGCTATATTCACAATAATGACAAGAAATACTTAGCAAAATTTCAAGCCAAAGCTGATGAAGGAGTGTTTCTGGGATACTCCATGATCAGCAAGGCCTATAGGGTCTATAATAAATCATCTTTGAAAATTGAGGAATCTGTTCACATTTCTTTTGATGAAACTAACATGTCTTTCAAGGAGAAGATTTCTTCTACCATAGAACCTTTGCAGGAACACTCTCTAGTTGAAGATATGAACAAGCTACAGGTTGCTCAAGAGGATGAAAGCAGTGAAGATGAAAACAATGTTCAACATATTGAACCACCACTTGAAGAGCCAGTTGTTGTACCACAAGAGGAAACAACAACACAGGTTGGTGAACAATCAACACCCCCTGTTGATCTAGTAACATCTAGAGACCATCCAATTACCCAAATAATTGGAGAACTCTCAGCTGGTGTGCAAACCTAGAAATCAGGTCAACCAAAACCTGTTGCACACCTGCTTCCTTTCTCAAATTGAACCTCAGTCCATTCAAGATGCAGAGCAAGATCCACACTGGATCATTGCAATGCAAGAGGAGTTGCATCAATTTGAAAGGAACAAAGTATGGGAACTAGTGCCAAAGCCAAAGGATCATTCCATTGTTGGAACAAAATGGGTATTCAGAAATAAACTGGATGATCAAGGAGTAATAATAAGGAACAAGGCAAGGCTAGTTGCCCAGGGATATTCTCAAGAAGAAGGAATTGACTACGACCAGACTTTTGCACCTGTTGCAAGATTAGAAGCCATCAGGATATTTTTAGCTTATGCAGCTCACAAAGGTTTCAAAGTCTATCAGATGGATGTCAAAAGTGCTTTTTTGAATGGAGACATCAAAGAGGAAGTCTATGTCAGACAACCTCCAGGTTTTATCTCTCCAACTTACCCTGATTATGTTTTTAGACTAAATAAAGCATTATATGGTCTCAAGCAAGCTCCTAGAGCATGGTATGAGACCTTAGCATGCTTTCTCTTGGAAAATAGTTTTATAAGGGGTAGAGTAGACCAAACTCTTTTTATTAGAACCCATAAGTCTCATACCCTACTAGTACAAATTTATGTAGACGATATCATTTTTGGTTCTACTGACTCAAAATTGTGCAGAAGGTTTTCTAACCTGATGCATTCTAAATTTGAGATGAGTAGTATGGGTGAGCTATCCTTCTTTCTAGGATTACAAGTCAAGCAACATGCTGAAGGCATCTTTATTTCTCAAACTAAATATGCTAATGAACTGGTTAAGAAATTTGGTATGTATGAGGCATCTTGTATGAAAACACCCATACCTACCAATGCTGTACTGGATGCTGATGAACATGGGAAACCTGTTGATCAGACAACATATAGAGAAATGATTGGCTCTTTACTGTATCTTACAGCTAGTAGACCAGATATAATGTTTGCTACATGCATATGTGCTAGGTTCCAAGTAAGTCCTAGAGAGTCACACCTAACATTAGTAAAGAGGATTCTCAGGTATGTTAAAAGTTGTCCAAATCTAGGTCTCTGGTATCCAAAAGATTCAGCATTTGATTTAACTGGATTCTCTGATGCTGATTATGCTGGATGCAGAATTGACAGGAAAAGCACCAGTGGAACTTGTCAGTTCCTTGGTGACAGACTTGTCTCTTGGTTTTGTAAGAAACAAACATCTGTGTCAACCTCAACTGCTGAAGCTGAATATATGGCTACAGGCAGTTGTTGTTCACAAATATTGTGGATTCAAAACCAACTCCTAGACTATGGTTACAACTTACAGAAGTCAAAAATCTTTTGTGACAATACAAGTGCTATTTCCATAGCTCAAAATCCAGTCCTCCATAGTAGGACAAAACACATAGAGATTAGACATCATTTCTTAAGGGACAATGTTAAAAAGAATAAAATTGAATTGCAATATATCCCAACTGATTTACAAAGGGGAGATATTTTCACCAAGCCTTTGGATGAAAAGAAACACACCTTCTTCCTAAATCAGTTAGGAATGTTAGATGGAGGAAGTCTTAAATAATCTCCAAGATTTTGAAAGCTAAAAATTGACCAAGACTAGGCAAAAATTCTGATTTTTCTTAGTGTCTAGAATTTTTCTGATCTCTGAACTGCGCTCGACGATTTCCACACAGATCGTCGAACGGAGATCGACGATTTCCAGAATCGTCGAACTGAGTTCAGCGCCTCTCAGATAGTATGAACGATCTCTTCCGGTCAACGATCGTCGAACGGCGCTCGACGATTATGTTCACTGAACGATCGTCGAACGGAGCTCGACGCCTTCCAAGATCGTCGAACGGAGATCGACGATGTTGGAGTCTCTTCAGATTCCTTTAGAAGCCTCGATCGTCGAACTGAGTTCAACGATCTTTCCAATTCTGCGTCGAACCCTAATATAAAACTCATTTTTCGCCGTCGTTCTCTCTTGCGCTTTCAATTTCTCTGCAAGAATCTTTCTTCCCTCCAAACAGTTCTACGCTTGGTCGTTTTGTTTGTTGAATCTTTGCAGGTACAATGGCTGTATCAGTTGCAGTTCTAGCCGCCATGAAGTTCGATGCAGGCTTCGACATTGATATGGAATCATTCAGCACTACTGACCAAGTTTTCCAAGATATTCTGAGCTTATTCAAGGATCAGAACTTGTCTGCCCTCATGACCACCAGGATAAAGCTGGCCTCAGATGAAATCAAGGAATGGGTTTACACTGCTCACCACCAAGACAACAACACAATAGTTGGGTCCATTGCTGGAACTCAGGTACCTCTGACCCCCACCATTCTAACAGAGGTTTTTGGACTGAGAAATGGAGATGATACTGCTGAATTATCTGGAGCGGAGTTTTCTGACATACTTTCCAGGATGGGTCATCCTGAGGGAAACCCTAGCAAGTTATTCAAAAGGAACTTGTCTGTTGAGTACAGGTTCCTAGCAGATATTGTAGGAAAAGTGCTGTTGGCAAAGCACTCTACACATGACACTATCTCCAGACATCAGCTCTGCCTCATGGGAGCTCTGGTAGATAAGAAAAGTTTGAACTGGGGAGAGGTCTTCTTTGACCTAATAAAGAAGAAAATAAACAGAAGCTTTGTTAATTTTGGAAGGATTATTGGAGTCTTCCTGCAAACAAGGTGCCCTACCTTGCTCGTCTCCTCTGGAGTGCACATCAATGCCTCCAAGAGACTTATCTGTGCCCTCTTTGGCAAGTGGGACAGGCAGATAAGCAAGCCAAGCAGGCCCTCCTCTAGTGCTCCTTCAGGCACCAGGACTCACAGAGTCACTCTCCCACAGGTCTCTGCTCCTACAGAAGACCTGGCTGCTGCTGTTGCTGCCTCTTCTCCTCCTCCAATTCCAACCCTACCTCTTCCATCCACCATTCCTGCTTCATCCCCCATTACCATCTCTAGCCCCTCTCCAACATCAATTCCATCTCCAGCAACCATTTCATCACCTCTAGTAGACCAATTCCACCCATTGTTCTCATATCCACCACCAGATGTCACTTCTTCCCCATCCATACCATCCTTCACCCTTCTGGATGACTCCTACATGGATGATTCCCCCTCATCTCCTCCAGAATTACCCTCCTCCTCAACCTCATTCCAAGATCTCCTCCACCATATCATTGACCAACCAACTTTCACCCCATCCACATCCATCCCCTTGTCCTCCATATCCACCATCCCCACACCTCAGCCATCCATCCCTCCACTCTCCAGCCCTCCACTTCTAGCATCCTCAGCTATCCCTACTCCATCTACCTCTGCTCCTATTCTTGAGCAAGTAGACCTCTCAGCCCTAGCTAACAAGTTGTATGAGCTAATTGCCCCCAGGCTCTCTCTGCTCTTAGAGACCTCTTTGGCTCCTCTACAACTGTCAGTGGTAGCTCTCTCTGCCAGGCTTTCCTCCCTCGTTCCTCAGGCAGCACCTCCAGCAGTGTGCCTTGATACAGATGTATCTGTATCTAGGCAGGGGGAGATGCCATATGAAGCAAGCCTTCATGCTGTTGCTGCTGCTGTCTCTGCTCCTACTGTTGATAAAACTGCTGCTGCTGCTGAGATTTCTGTTTCTGCTGCTTCTGCTCTTGCTGCTGTGCCTCCTACTCCAGTTCTGGCAATAGACCTACAGTCTTTGCTTTCTGCCTTTGACCCTGCCTTCTTCAGCTATCTCCCAGGAGCTAATGCTGTCCAGCCCTCAGAAGACCTATCTAAGGCACTGGTGCCTTTCTCTGGCTGTGACCCCAGCATTATTTCTTCTTTTGCACACTCAGTGATGGCTGCTGCTGCTGTTGAAGAAAAGACTGAATCTGCTTCTGAAACTGTTGTTGCTGCTGCTGAAAATATTCTCACTGCTGCTGAAATCCCAATTGTTCCTGATGAGCCAACATCCAAGGATTGTCTGATGTCAGAGGCCACTGTTTTTCAGCCTGCTGCAGTTTTGATGTTGTTGAAATTTCTGCTGATAGTGAGACTGTTACAATTACTGCTACTGTCACTACTCCAGCTTCTATTGCTCCTTCTGTTGCTCCATCTGTTGCTCCATCTGCTGCCCCATCTGCTGTTGTCCCTGCTGCTGCTACTTCTGCCTCTGCCTCATCTGCTGTTCAGTTGAAGAAAGAATTGATGAAGAAAATAGATGCTATATATGATGACCAGAGTTCTGAGTCTGATGAATTCAAAACAGACTCTGATGATTCAGCTGCTACTATTGCAAGGAAAAGGAAAGCTAGGAGCAAGGTAATGAAAAGAGTGCCTCCTGCAAAAGTCAAGGATAATGATGATATACCTTATTATATTCTGCATAACTGCCAAATTACTGAACATTGGATGCAGTATTCCAAAAACCAGTTGAAAGCAATGAAGAAGAAGAGAAAGTATGAGAAGGGCTCCTCCCAGTTCCAGAAGCCTCATCCTCCTCCACCACCTCCTCCTGATGCAGGTGCAGGTGGCAGCTCTGCAAGTCAAGCCCCAGCTAGAAGCCAGGCTCCCTATCAACCCCATGCCAGATCCTATCAAAGGGAAAGTCAATCTAGGGGTTCTTATTCTAGGAGAGGAGGATACAAGGGTAGTCAAAGAGATATTCAGGTTTATTCTAAAGGGCACTCCAGGCAGCACCCATACTCCAGGGGGGACATGTTTCATCTGATACTACTTCTGGTCCATTCCCCTACAAGCTAAGAGAGACAGTGTCTGCTAGGCCTCCTCAAGACAATTCTTCCAACAGGTATGAGCCACTTGTACCATTTGAGGACCCTGAGAAGAATCCAGTTGCTTGGACTGCTAGGATGAAGGAGTTGGCTGCATTAGACCAGATAAAGAAAGCCAAAGAACAAGGGCTAGACACTTCCAATATTTCTACAATGTCAGAGCAGAGACAGAAGGAACTAGAGAAATATGCTTCCAGCAAATTCTTTGATGCAGACAGATATATGGAATTTCATCCTGCTGCTGTGGTTCCCAGGACTTCAAAGCAAACTTACTTGGGTGCAGCAGATGACACCAGATCCAACAAGGAAGCCCAAAATCCAAACAGAGAAATCAAGATGGTTAAAGGCAAAGAGAAGAAGTGATTTTGTAAGGTGACAATCTTTGGATTTTCTGACTGCTATCTGGATGCCATATATATATATATATATATATATATATATATATATATATATATATATATATATATATATATATCTGTGATGTTTCTGCATGTCTAGTTGTTGTTGTTTTTATGCTTTTCTGATTATATGTTGTTATTTGAATTTCCAAAGTCTGTAAATAGTAATCCTAACCCAAATAGAGGGAGATTGTTGGAACACCCTATTACTAATTTGGGTTAGGATCACTATGTCTCTAGGAACCTTTGTTTGACCTTCTGTATAGCTTAATAGGTCAATTAGAATTGAGTCTAAGGGTTAGAAGTCTAGAATTGGCAGCTGCCCTGAAGACCAAGTTTTTCTGTCTGGAGACTAAGTCTGATCGTCGACCTCAGCACGACGATTCGTCGAACTCAGATCGACGATCGTCGAGCTCAACTTCGACAGATCGTCGAGCTCCACTCGACGATCGCTGAGCTCAACTTCATAATATCGTCGAACTCCATTCGACGATCGGTGAACTCAGTTCGACGATTTTGACTCTGCATTGGATCTTTATCTCTGAGCTCAGTTCGACGATCTTTGAGCTCAGATCGACGATTATTTTGCTGCTTGAGTTTTCCAGTTCGCTGAGCTCAGCTCGACGATAGCAGAGCTCAGTTCGACGATTTCAGATAACTTTCAGAATTCAAATTCAAATCAGACAGGAGTTATTATGCAATTAATTCAGAGATTTGCTAGCCGTTTTCATTTATGTCTGGACCAAGTTTCAAGGGATCTTTCAAGGAATAATTCTATGGACTTTCCTCCAGAAGAGTTTTTGCAATTAAGGATGCAATCAATGCAGACCAACGACTATCTTTGACAGAGAATGATATTCTATTCTGGAACAGAGAATAAAAGATAGAATGTTTTTGAATCAATATAGATGATATACAGAGATTAACAAGGAGAGAATACACAATACAGATTACAGAGACTCTTTCAAAATCTTCTGTCAAAAAGAATTCTGAAGAACACTCATCAAAGAGATCAACTTCAGATCTCTTCAGCTCTAAAAGTGTTCAAGGCCAACATCATTTCAAGACTCCAGACACTCAACATTTCAGCTTGCTGAAATCATCTATTGCTGGAGTTCTACCTTTGAAGGCCTATCACCCTCAAGCAAAGCTTTTCTTCCTGAAGATTTCAAGGATTCAGGGGGAGCTTTGACATCAATCCACATAGTCTTCTCAGTTGTTTGAGAAAGAGAAGACTGCCATCACTCTCTCATCCCCACTCTGTAAAGGGTTTCTCAAACTCCCTTCAAAAGTTTGAATCTGGTTTTTGAGCACCTTGTCAAAAGCTCATTGGTGGCAAGACACCTGATCAAAAAATCTGCTTTGGTTTTTGAGCACCTTATCAAAAGCTCATTGGTGCCCAGGACACCTGATCAACTCATCCTGCAGTGGATTCCTACCTAGGGTGGTAGAAGAGTGGATGTACCCAAGTTTGGGGAACCACTATATTTCCTTGTGTCCTCTGGCTCTGCTTGTTTACTTTTTGTTTCTGGCCTTGATTTGTCTGTGCTTAGTTTTTGCATATTTTAGTTCTGTGATTAGATTTATATTTGCTTCCCTGTTCACACTTATTACAACAATTGTTGTAAAAGTTTTTAAAAGAACTAAAACACCATATACTCTATTCACCCCCCCTCTAGAGTATATCAGATCTAGTTGCACTTTCATCAACCTCTCTATCCTTCTATGTGAAGATGGGGGAAGGTTTTGTGAAGAGAAATGTCCTTATGAGGGTGAATAAGGGAGGAGGAATTTCTGATGTGATTTGGGGAAGATCGGCTTGAGGAGGAAGATGAACCGATGTCGTTCATCCCGCCTTAAAATACGTGCAGAATCTGTGTTTTGCACACAGCGATTTTCCTGGTCATTTTTAGGTGTGATATGTTCAGAACTGGGATTTATACTAAACACAAAAGTTGAAGTACTTGAAAATACCTTTCCAACGAGTGGTTGCACAACTTCAGGAAACTTCTGTAGCCACAGGAAAGTCTGAACGAAATTGACGGCCGACAAACCAAGCATGCAAAAATTGTGTTCTGTACGCAGCGGACTTTGAAGCCAATTTCAGGTGTGTTACTCTCGAATCTGGGTGTAGTCTGAATATGAAAGTTGTAACCTATGTAAAGACGTTTCCATCGAGGGGTTACACCCCTTCACCGGATTCCTGTAGCTTCGGGAATCTCCGGTCGAATTTGGTGCCCATATGTGTTCTGTATTTAAAATTCTGGGTTGGTGTAGAGTCGGGTTTGGTCTCGGTAGAGACAATGTAGTAAATTAACTTTGAGGTTGGGTGAAATCTTTTATGTTAACTATCATAGTTCTATGAATGATGAATTTTGATAATTGGATCCCACGTAATTGATTTTTGAAATGAAGCGTACTTAAATGAAATGATTTGGTAGAATTTGGTAACCAATAGAAATGCGCATCATGTTAATAATGTGTTGAAATCCTTTGGAAATGAAATGTAGGATGTTAATATATTTCCATTTGAATAATTGTTTAACAGAATGAATTTAGTAGTCCAATGCCTAGAGTGTTGTCTCCCTACAAGTAGCATTGTGAATAGATGTAAGTGCGAGTATTGACCGTAATGAGTTGGATATTGTTGAAAAGGGTCATAGTGGATGGTTGGTCTTGGTCCTCAAGCTTTGTCCAAGGCTCCTTCCATGTCACGATGATGTGGAATTGCATGCAGTGTGAGTCGACACGCGGTGTCGTAATCCTGAGTTAAGAATAGTGTGGCAGGTCTACGGGCTCGCCAGTCGTCACATCGACGGGAGTTGACAGTTAGACCTTAGGCGGTTGTGCTTGGTACTCAGTGCTCATTTCCCGGGGCTCCTTCCATGCCAAGTGAACGGTTGAGCTTGGTCCTCGTGCTTTCTTCTGAGGCTCCTTTCGGGTCACAAAAGGCCAGTTCGGGGCTTGGTTCTCGGTGCACATCTACCCGAGACTCCCGCTGGGCCATAGTACGCATGGGGCTCTGCTGTTGTGTTCTTAGCGTTGAGGCATATAAAGGCCTAAGTGAAGCAATGTGGATGCCCGCTTTACAGTAGAGAAGCCCGCTCTACTATCGCCACCTGGCCACGATAGTTGATGTCTGAGTGGTTAGCTACCTGCTCAAATAGTGTGAACTACAAGTCTGTGTCGACATAGCGATTGCATGTACGTGATCATGGGTGAGTCATCGCATTGTATACATACCATTACATTACATTGCACAAACAAGATCCTAATCGTATAAGTTTGTATGGGCACTCCTATCTGATGAGCTACTTTATGTCAAACCGATCCTTAACTTATAAGCTTGTATGGGCATCCTTATAAGTTAAGTTACTTTCCTGTTGTAGATACTTATACTTGATGGATGGTTATTGCACTTGTAGATTTGCTAGATTAAAATGATGTTAATCATATTATACTTATTCCACCTGCTTGTACCTGCTTCTATTACTTATTATATATTGTACCCCTGCTACTTTCTCCGCCCGGTGCCGAGGTGTCGCCGGGGGAGCGGATGTGAAAGCCACTTAGTCTTTTTGACTAACGGTTGCTACGTCTTACTTTTTAGGAGGTCACCCCGCAGGTAGAGGAGCCGCAGATTATGCAGCAGGGCAGCCAGGATAGGACGACAAGGACTGAAGGGACGTTATTGTCACTACCGTCAGTCACCGATGTGAGTGTTGAGCGACTTTGATGTAGCCCTTTTGGGCGTATATTAGCCGTACTCTGATACTTTAGAAGCTTGTTAATAGCTTCTTACCTTGTTTTACTTTTGGACTATTATGCTTGTGTGGATTTGACTTCTATATTATATTTTTGTTGGGTTGACATGTATTAATATCTGTTGTAGCCGGCAGAATAGGCGTCTTGTGGTACAGGTTAGCCCATGTGCTAATGCTACCACAAGGCGGCTATTCTGGGCATAAGACCCCCTTTGTGCCGTGTTTTGGGATCCCGGAGGGGGTTCTTACAAATGGATCCTTGCCCGGATAGAGAATGGAGAAGGGGGTTTTGTCATGCAGAACGGTGGTGGCAATACGATTGATAAGATAGCAGGAGAAGAGAACAACATAGCTCCAATAGGAGCGAGGAACCTACATTTGTGTCAGCAAAGTGTACGCGACATCAAGAAGGTGACGGTTTTTGCGTTCGGCTACGCCATTTTGCCGCGAGGTATAGACATGGCTAGTTTGATGAACAATACCATGTTTCATACAGAAAGAGGAAAAATCATGACTAAGATATTCTTTTGTATTATCAGAGTGAAAGATTTTAACAGAGACATCAAATTGATTTTTAATCATAAAATAAAAAGGTGTCCATACATTGAATAGTTCAGAGCGATCTTTTAAAAGATATACCCATGTACAGTGGGAGAAATCATCAATAAAAGTTACAAAATATGAACTACCCCGACCTATGGTGAGGGTAGGAGCAGGACCCTAGATATCATAGTGAACTAGATCAAACGGTCGGGAAGATCCGCGACCTTACTTTGGTGGGAAGGAGGAGCTGTGATGCTTGACAAGCTGACATGCATCATAGTTGAGTGGAGGACTCTGCGGAGGAAGGTGGGGCATAAGCTGACGAAGATGTTGTGGAGGAGCATGACCAAGAAAAAGATGCCACTGGAGAAGATCAGTAGAGGAGGAGGATAAGGCGGATAATGCGAAAACGTTGTAAAGGAAGAAGAGGTCGTCGCTCTTAGTTCCAGTAGAAATCGTCTATTGGGAGCCCAAATCCTAAAAAGAATAAGAAGGAGCGAATGTGATGGAACACTGTAGTTACTTGCACAGAGAAGTAACAGATAATAAACTACAAAGGAACTTGGGCACGTTGAGGGTATCTGCCAAACGAAGAGACAGAGTAACTTGGACCACTCCCGTTCTATTGATCGGTGAGGGAGAGCTATCCACAATAAAGATCGGGGGCAACCTATCATGCTTTTCTAGGAGAGAATTACACTGAGGATTGCTGGTCATGTGATTGGTAGCACCAGAGTCGATCAGCCATTTACCTTGAGTAGCGACGTGTGAACTACCTGAAGACGTGACCACTAAGGCGGACTTCTTTGAAGGGGAGGTGAAAGCATCGCCAGTTAATCTAAGATGAGGATGCTTCTTCCACCAGCGATCAATCGTACGGCTGGTGCGGCGAAAGTGATAGTAGAGAAAATGGGAAGCACCTCGTTCACCGGATTGGTGGTTGTGGCCACCAGAGCCACTCCGCTGAGTTTGGTTAGCTTTATTGTCCGATTGAGGAGGGGATGATAACATCGGATGTTGTAGCAGAGAGGTTACCGTGGCTATGCGGGCAGCAGTGGCATCCAAGGTAGGAGACTTCGTCTCACCAAGGATCTGTTGACGGATTATATCATAAGACTCAGGAAGTCGCAGAAGGTAGCACACCACCAGATGCTCCTGGAAGTGCTTATGTTGCTTAGCTAGATACGCAGAGAAGGGGCGATTCTAGAGAATTTTGGCTCTGAGAGCCTGAACTTGTTGGTAAGCAGCAGTAGGAGACATGGAGGGACGGGCAAAGAGATCTGCATACAAAGTATAGATGCGAGACTAATAGTCATGTTTTCAAGCATAGCTAAACACCTAAAGGGGTGGCGGAGGGGGGGGGGGGAGTGAATATGTTTCTGTCTCTATTTGATTTTTCTAACTTGTTTATAGATTTCTGTGGTAGGTGATTAGGTTAGCTTTTGCTTTTAAGATCAATCACATACGACACGACAATTTATAGTGGTTCCCCAATCTTGGGTGCATCCAATGTCCCTCTACTCCTATCTAATAGTGTGTTAGATTCGACTCTCTCTCTAGAACTCAGCTCCTCAAGAGCTTACAACACAGATCCCGCAAGACCATATAGGTCACATAGACCAACAACTTAGGCACTAAGCCAAACCGAGGTCACAAAGACCTTTCACCCGGCACAAAGCCAAACACAGGTCACTAAGACCTCAGCACTATTAATTTAGGCTTACAACTCCAGATTCACCAACAATCTTTACAGAAGAAGAAATAAAGAGAGAGATGATTAGACAACAGAGTAATATTTCTGTGTCTTCTTCTTCCTGGACTGAGCAGATATTAGTCCATGCTTTTGCTGTTGAAGACAATAAGTATGCAGTAGAATTTTCTTCAACTAGCTTTCTTTTATCTGTAGAACTTGTAGATCTGCTTCCTTAGAATAGCTTCTGATCCTGCTATTGCAGATGGTGATTGCTTCAGCTATCTCTTTCCCTAGCAAGGTTCTTTGTGCAAAACAACTTCTTCAAGCTCGACGAAAATGGCGAGGAAGAAGATGAAGTTTGGCCGCACTTTTCATTTTCAGACAACCTAGACAAGGAAAAAATGATTGATTGCTCTGGCCGATTTGCTTCTTTTTATTCTCTAAAGGCCAATTGAGCAGTGGGTCCCACCACAAGAATTGATTGCTGAGATTGAGCCATTCAGCACATGCTTTCCATTTAATCTTGATTCAACGACTCTTTGCTGTGTATGGGACCCAACACTTAATGCTGAAAATATTCCTTGGAAAGTGCAGAAGATGATAACAGCTGGCCGCCAACAACTCTGGCAGCATTTCTGCAACATTTGAATTTTTGTTGACTTCTTGACTTTGTTGACATTAACATGACTCAGCATCTCTGGACTTAGACAAAATTCAATCATTAGAACCAAAGGCATTGAGTGAGTAGGTATCACTCAACGCCATAACACTTAGACAAAATTTTGTTTGTCTAGGTATTGAGCTCGATGAATGCTGAGCTCCGTTCGACGAATAGCAAGCTCATCTCGAAGAAAGAATAAGTTTAGTTCGACGAACTGTAGAATTAGTTTGAGGAAAGGATAACCTCAGTTTGACGAACTCCAGGCTCAGTTCGACGAATGCTGAGCTCAGTTTGACGAAGCTGAGCTCGACAAAAGCCACGCAATCCATGCATTTGGACTTAGCCAAATTTCTGCTTCAAGGCATTGAGAGCATCGAGAGCGTTGAGTGAGCTTGCCTCACTCAACGCTATTTACCTTAGAAAATATTTCTATGCCTTGCCATTGAGAGAGTATGCTCCACTCAACGCCAAACTACTTAACAAAAGTTTTCTATTATCTGGCGTTAAGTGAGTAAGCTGCACTCAACTCCTGTTGACTTGGTGAAAATTTTGCCCAACTTTTCTGTGAGTTGACTGGCACAACAACACTCAACGCTAAAAGTTGTATGGCGTTGAGCAAGTAGACCACACTTAACACCTATGGATTTGGCCACATTTTCTGCCAATTTCTCTAGGCTTAGACTCACTCAGCCTGACTCACATCCTTTTTGATGTATGGCGTTGAGTGAGTAGACTACACTCAACGCTTTTGTACTTAGCCAAAATTTTGGCTATCTTTCAGTTAGGCTGAGATAGACTCAACGCTATATGTTATATGACGTTGAGTAAGCTGTCTTCACTCAATGCATGTGGACTTGGGCAAATTTCTACTAAATAATATTGAATCCATACCTCTGGCATTGAGTGCGCTTGCTCCACTCAACTCCTGTGGACTTAGTCGATTTTTGCTATGTCCAGCAACCACTTATTGTGTCTGCATGTCCAATCAATATGATATGGACAACCTACACTCAAGACTTCAAAAGCACATCAAATACAGTTGATGTGTGTGGCATTGACCTATTTGACTTCTCACAAATCAGGGACATTGTGAATAATGGACCCAACAATCTCCCAATATTTAAAGAAGTCAAAAACATTTTCAAAAATATTTTCTTTCCTTGGTCAATGACACACACAAGCGATACATCAAAATAAATATTAAAATTCTGATAAGTTATATGTAAATGTACCTCATTTCCTCATTTCCTGCCTGTATAGTGAGCATCACTTACTCCCCTTGTTTTGTTGCAGTGTGTTTGCCCTTATTTGAGTGCAACATGTCTTTCTTTCCCCTTTGTCATCTCTCTCACTTGATATGTCTCCCCCTTGCTAGGACCTTCTCTCTTCTCTCCCCCTTTTTGACTACTATAGAATAGGCAGATGGGGGCTGGCCCTTCTATTGGCTGACCTTCTCTCTTCTCTCTAGAGTAACTTACTCCCCCTCAGTAGAATCATCAGTGAACATAAATTAATGGGGAATCTGTTTGTCCAGCAAGAGGAACAATACCTGTACCAGTAAAAATGCAAAAGGGAGTGCCTGAACCTATGCCAAGTTCAACATACCCAACTCAAATTAGAGGGTGTTGAACTTTGCTTCATCCAATGGCTTAGTGAAGATATCGGCCACTTTCTTGTCTTTGGGGACAAACTCAAGACTAATGTCTTCCTTCTACACATGCTCCCTAATAAAATGATATCTTAATTTTATATGCTTAGTCGTGCTATGTGAGATAGGATTCCTAGTAATATAAATAGCACTTGTAGAATCACGGTAGAGAGGAGTTCTACTTACTTGAAGGTTGTAATACTGAAGCTAATGTTGGATCCACAATAGCTGAGGTCAACAGCTTCCTGCTGATATATATTCTGACTCAACAGTGGATATAGCTGCACTAGTTTACTTCTTGCTGCTCCAATAAACTAGCCTTCTTTCTAAAAACTGACAGGTTCTAGTAGTGCTTTTCTTATCTTCTTTGCAACCTGAAAAATTGCATCTGAAAATCCTATTAGATCAAAATCCCTATTTCTAGGGTACCATAGGTCAAGATCTGGTGTTCTCTTAAGACACCTCAAGATTCTCTTTGCAGCAGAGTAATCAGATTCTTTAGGGCAGGCCTGATACCTAGCACAGACACAAGTGACATACATGATGTCAGGCCTACTAGCAGTCAGGTATAGAAGGGAGCAAATTATCCCTCTATACAAAGACTCATCAGAAGGTTTCCTTGCCTCATCTTTGCTTATAGGCATACTTGATCCCATGGGAGTTCTCATGGTGGATGTATTCCCCATACCATACTTTTTGATTAGCTCCCTGGTGAACTTGGACTGGGATATGGACAAGCCATCATTAGTCTGTCTTACTTGGAGTCCCAAGAAGAACTTGAGCTCACCCATGCTGCTCATTTCAAACTTCCCTTGCATAAGATTAGCAAACTTCCTACAAAGGTTGTCATTAGTAGATCCAAAGATAATGTCATCGACATATATCTGGACTAGGATAAGCTTGTCCTTTAATTCTCTTAGAAATAGGGTCTTGTCAATCTTCCTACTTGAGAATTTGTTCTCAATGAGTAAGCTAGACAAGGTTTCATACCAAGCCCTATGCGCTTACTTTAGCCCATATAGAGCTTTCCTAAGCTTATAAACAAAATTGGGAGAGTTAGGATCTACAAAACCTGGTGGCTGATCCACATATACTTCCTCTTTTATGTCCCCATTCAGGAATGCTGACTTGACATCCATCTGGTAGACTCCGAATCCCTGATAGGCAGCAAATGCAAGGAAAATCCATATGGCTTCCAATCTGGCTATTGGGGCAAAGATCTGGTCAAAGTCTATGCCCTCTTCTTACCGGTAGCCTTTAGCAACCAGTTTAGCCTTATTCTTGACAATAATACCATCTTGATCCAACTTGTTCCTGTAGATCCACTTAGTCCCCATGACATTTTGTCCTTATGGTCTGGGGATCAACTTCCAGACCTTACATCTCTTAAATTGGTCCAGTTCTTCTTGTATTGCTCTAATCTAGAACTGGTCCTTGATTGTATCTTCAAACTTCTTTGGCTCTTCTAGAGACAATAAGCTTGAGTAGAGAGTTGTATTCATGCTCCTGCTTCTGGTCTAGACTCCATGATTTGCATCACCAATGATTTGGTGTAATGGATGGTCCCATAGATGCTTGGTAGTTGGAGGAAATCTAGCTGCAGCTTGCTGATCTTCAGGGTTTTCAACTAGCTGGTCTTTATTTTCTTAAGGTATGTTTTCCCCTTCTCTTGGAATAGGCTAAAAGACAACTTAGGCAATTGATAATCTACTGATACCCATTGTAAGTTAGGGGATATACCTGATTTACTCTAGTGGGGGGGGGGGGGGGTGAATAGAGTAACTTAAAACTTTTGGTTGTTTTAGAATTTATCAAAGTAAAATAGGTGATATCAATAGTAGTAACAGAAAATGGAAACAATCTAAGCTAATCTATTACAGCACAGCAAGAATAAAAAGGAATGATCACACACAGACAAAACAAGAATTTTATTGTGGTTACTGAAACTAGGTACATCCACTCTTCTACCACCATAGAAGGAATCCACTATCAGGTTTTTTATCAGGTGACTGCAACCATAAGATCTATTTACAGGGATATCTCACAACACTTTAGGCTTTTGATCAGGTGCCCAAAAATCAAGAATAAACTTTTGAAGGGAGTTAATATACCATTTACAGGAGGTTGAGAGAGTTGATGGTGTCTTCTCTTTTCTCTATTCAACAGAGAAGACTTGTGGATTTCTATTATCAAAGCTCCTTCTGAAATAATGAATGGTTCAGAAAGCTTGGAGCCTTGCTCAGGGTGTAGGTCTTCAGCCTTGTCTTGAAGAGATCCAGGAACTTTTTGACTGATTCAAAGTTGTTGTCCTTGAATATTCCTGGAGTAGAAGTAGAAGAAGATTCCTTATATTTAATGGTTGTTCTTCTTCAGTCTTCAGAAAGAATAAGGAGAAAACAAAATGTTTTCAGCATAAAGAAAAAGCAGATATTCTTTAGTATATTTCTTTATCTCTTCTCTGTATATAACTGTGTTTTCTTCTTGCTCGCTTGTATTACATCTATCTTGTATCTTCTCATCTGAAAGAAAATTCTCTCTTATATATTTTTCTGTCAAATTCTCCTCTTGAATTTTGAATTCACAGTATTAATTGATGACAAATTCTGGAGAATGAAATGTCTGAAATATATTTTTTAATGAGTTTCACCAACTGTCCATTAAAATAAGCAAGCAATTAACCCTGATGAAGACCATATTTAATGCTGCCAATAACGGCTATATTTAGGAGAATATGAGCATTAATTACTCAGGAAATCACTGCTAAATAATATAATAAATAATAATAGAAATAAGGAAAACTTATAAGTCTGGCTCGGGACAAAATAAGAAAAACTTCTAAGTCTGGCTCGGGACAGAATTCAGCGAGCTCTGAACAGAATTCATTGACTGGAGTTCGAAGTTCGTCGACCTGATAATTCTTGTTCGTCGACCTGAGCTCAGCGAACTGTATTCTCGAAATAACTTGTGAAATCTGCGCTCTAAGTTCTTTGAACAAAGAATCTATCCTCGTCGACCTGAGTTCAGAGAAAATAAACTGAAAATAATCTTTTGAAGCTGAACTCCAGATTTCGTCGTGCAGAGAATCTATCTTGAGGAAGAAATCATCGACATGAGCTCGAATGTCATTGAGCTTAACCCAGAGAAAGATTTCTAAGTTCGTCGATCTGCGATTGACGATCGTCGTGCTGAGTTCGAAGAATTTTGAACTGATAATTTTGAATTCTGAATTCTTCTAAGTTTGAGTCTACTGAAGTCCTCTGTTGGCTGGTCCATGAATGTTGAACCTAATGACTAGCCTAAACTCTAGGACTCATTGACTTGACCATGGCTATAAAATGTGTGTCAAACTCATTCTAATTAGTGAACCTAGCCCAAATCCAAACTAGGGATCCAACAATCTCCCCCTATTTGGGTGAGGTCACTAATACAAGCAAAAGAAAATAATCACAAAGCAGAATAAAATATATCTGGCAGAAAATAAAACATCAAGCAGATATGTACACGGGTACTTCATGATTAACAAATAGAGTTCAGAAAATAAAAACTAAACACAACAGTCATCTATTCTTCTTTGGCTTCTCTTTGTCAGTTTTGTCAGATTTTTCAGAGGGCTGTCTGAATAAAATCTCTCTATTTGGATTTGCAGCTTCTCTTTTTGACATTGTCATATCTGATGCTCCTATTATATTGTATAAGGTGGCCCTTGGTACTATTGCTTCAGGATGCAGACTCATATAGTCATCTACATTGAAAAATTTATTAGCTTTAGCATACCTCTTGAGCTCTTCTTTTCTGAAAGATGACATTGTGGAGTACTAATATGGATCTTTTCCTTCTACTTTAGCTTTGTTGATCATAGAAAGTTCAATCAGCTCTTGAAACCTGGCCATTTTTGCAGTTGTTTCCTATTTTGGATCCACAAAAGGGATAGGTGGAGATTCTAGCCTTTTAGGACTAGAGTCCTACTTTGAATTATCAGGAGAAGCTGAAGTACTTTTCTTATCTATAGCAGGATGAGGCTTGCTCTGATAGGATTGTTGCTGACTGATGCCTTGTGGACTTGGTTTGGAGTTTCTCTGATAGGTCTTAGTAATATGCGCTGATCCTTGAGTCACACTTCCAGAGGCCCCAGCTGATGGAGGAGGAGGAGGGTCTTTCCTGAAGTGCTTAGTAGGAGACTGTACCTTCTTCTCTTCTTCCTTTCTTTTTGCTCATTCTTTAATAACCACATCCATTGTGGCATCCCAGAGCAAGGAGTAATCTTTTGTAGAATATAGTAGGGATTGTCATGTGTAGGATTTGTCTTGGGAGCAGCCTTTGGAATAATTTTCCTTTTCTTAGCAATCTTCTTCTTGGCTTTAGGATCATCAGATTCATCAGAATCTGCATCATCATTATCTTCATCAGAGGATTCTGGAGGGTTGTCATACATATCATTAATCTCCTTCAAGGCTTCCTTAGAAATTTGCTTTTCAGCTTGAGGTAGCACTTGAGATTCTGAATTTTCTAGTACAGCAATACTTTCAGAAGCTATTTGATTCTCTTCCTCTATATCTGCAAGAACGATATCATCCAGGTCTGGTATAGGAATGCCATCCATTTTGTAAGGTGGAGGGGATAGAGCCTTGGGGGCTGATTCTGGGAGTGTCTCAATGAAGTGTAGCAAACTATATCCATAGATTGCTCTGGGCAAACTTCTGGAAGGTAATTCAAATAAGCTGTATCAAAAGAGTTTAATAAATTGAGTATATCTACTGTGGGATTGACAAGGCAATCACCAAAAGACAAAACTTCTGGAAAGTCAACTTGATCATCTGTACAAAGCATATCAAACTGAACTATTGTCTCAACATCTGTAATCATATTTACATCTACATCTACATCTGCTAGCTCATCTAACTACAAAACTACTGCTGCTTCTGCTACTGTTGGAGGAGAGGAGACTGTAGCTTCTTCACTAGATATCTCCCCCTGCCTGGTTTCAGAAGATCCTGAAGCCAGGCCCCCAGAAGAAGGGACAGTGGGGGTAGCAGAAATGAAGTCAGATAGGGATGAAATAGAATTATCAAGAGGTTTAATGGCCTTTGTTATTAGCTTTGAGAGAAGGGGAGTGATGAGTTCCAGAAGGGAGGGAAATGAAGTGGAATCCATTGGCATAAACTCAGAGGTTGTCTGAGTTAATATATAAGGATGGAGGATGGATGATGAAGGGAAAGGAGTGGTGTCTGTCATGGGCTCATCATGAGGTAATGGAGTATTGATGAGAGATGATAACAGATCAAAGGATGGAATGGATGAGAGGTTATTATGGGGGATGTCAGCTAGATGATTAGGAAGTGGGGATTATGGTGGTGTGGTATGCTCTGGAGATTGAACTAGTGTTGGTTGATGTTCAGGAGATTGAATTGGTGGTGTTGGAGTATGAGCTAGAGATGAGGATGGCTGTTGGAGGGTTGATGTAGGAATTAAAATTTGTGGAGGTGTAGGTTGTTGAGATGGAGGTGTTATAATCTGGGTGGATGGAATTCTGATGAAGGGGACAACTTCTGTGGGTGGGGGATCAGCTGTTACAGCTCTTGTATCCTCAAATTCTCTGTAAGAGGTTGAAGCCTTAGATGGCTTTGGGATTATCCTCTCCCACCTTCTGAATGAAGAAAAGTTTGGCCTTTTGGAAGTATTAATGAAGATGGTCAGAGAGACCAGGGATTCACCAGCCTTTTCCCGTAGGAAAATTCCAAGAATTCTTCCAAAACACACTTCTTTCTTACTGTTCTTCTTCTTTATCAAGTCAAACAGGATTTTACCCCAATTCACTGGTTTCTAATTCACTACAACACACATTACCAGGAACTATTGCCTGGTAATATAATAATGGGCAGTATGCTTTCCTAGCAAAACTTTGCCCAGCACATCAGCTAAAACTTTATATTCAGAAGATAAATTTTTCTTTAATAACTTATTAGGGTTCTCTCCAATATTACCCATTTTATTCAACATGTCATCAAACTCAGAACTATCAATCTCTAAATCTTCTTCACCAATTATTAAAAAAAAAAATTCAGTTAAGACTGCGGGGGTTAAAGAAATCTGGTTACCAGATATTGTGTCTGTCATTGTGTCGGCATCTGGAGTAGAGGAGGTGAACACCCATTCTCTGATTTTAGTAGCAGCTATCTTTATCCTGGTTGTCATGAAGTTCTTCAACTATTGTTCCTCAAATAATTTTAGTATGTCCAGGAAAATTTGATCAGAATGTTGAAATGATTCGAAGTCTATATCGAATCCAATGTCAAATTTCATTGCCGCAAGAGAGCTCACCGGAATGGCCATTGATCGCCTGCAAAAGGAAACAGAAAGATCAAGTGCAAGGGGAACAGAAAGCGCGTGATGGAGCTCGAAGAAAACCTAGTTATATGGTTGTCAGAATATGAAGCGGCAGATTTCGTCCTGCGAAATAAATAAAATTCTTCGATCTGAGTTTGACGAAATATTTTATTGACAAAAGAGTTCGTCGATCTCAGTCTGAAGAATGGAAAAGTTTTCTCCGTACTCAGGTCGACGAAAATTTTCTGAAGCAGTATCGTCGATCTCCGTTCGACGAATAGAACTTCACAAACAGAGAGTTCGTCGATCTCAGGTCAACGAATTTTTTCAAGAACTTTTCTCAGTTCGTCGATCTCAGGTCGACGAACTGTGACAAATTCTTCGACCACAAATAGAAGGTTAAATTAATGCATCTCCATTTATCATACCTAGCTGATTCATAAAGAACATATGTTTCTTCTCATCCAAGGGTTTGGTGAAGATATTTGCATTTTGCAAATCAGTATAGACAAAGGTGAGATTAATTTTCTTTTTGTCAACACACTCTCTAATGAAATGATGTCTTACATCTATATGCTTAGTTCTACTATGATGCACTGGATTCTGTGCAATGGAAATTGCACTAGTATTATCACAAAGTAGAATTGAATTATTTAAGTTGATACCATAATCTAGGAGTTGGTTCTGAATCCTCAACATCTGTGAACAACAACTGCCAGCTATAATATACTCAGCTTCTGCTGTTGAAGTAGACACAGATGTTTGCATCTTGCAAAACCAGGACACTGGCCTATCACCATGGAACTGAAATGTCCCTAATGTGCTTTTTCTGTCCACTCTACATCCAGCAAAGTAAGCATCTAAGTATCCAGTCAACTCAAATCCTGACTCAGTTGGATACTAGAGTCCTAAATATGGGCAACTCTTTATATATCTCAAAATCCTTTTTAAGAAAATAAGGTGAGATTCTTTAGGGTTCACCTGGAACCTAGCATAAAGACATGTAACAAACATGATGTCTAGTCTATTTACTGCGAGCAACAATAGGGACCTAATAATGGCCATATATAATTTCTGATCTACAGGTTGCCCATATTTATCAGAATCAATCACATCATTTGTAGCCATAGGTGTTTTCTTAGCTAAAGCATCAGCCATCCCAAACCTTTTTATCAGCTCCTTGGCATACTTGGATTAGGATATAAAGATGCCATCAGGGAACTGCTTCACTTGCAGACCAAGGAGGTAGGAGAGCTCACCCATGCTACTCATTTCGAACTTAGAATGCATAAGGTTGGAGAACCTTTTGCATAGTTTGGAATCTATAGAACCAAATACAATGTGATATACATATATTTATACTAACAAGATTTTATCATGATGCTGCTTGATAAATTAAGTCCTATCTACTATGCCTCTAGAAAAGATATGCTCTAAGAAAAAGCTAGCTAAGGTTTCATACCAAGCTCTTGGAGTTTGCTTTAGACCATAGAGAGCCTTATGCAATTTGAAAACAGAAGATGGATGGGATGAAAAGATAAAACCTGGTGGTTATTCCACATAGACCTCTTCTTTGAGTTCAACATTTAGGAATTCACTTTTGACATCCATTTGGTATACTGTGAACTACTTGTAGGCTACATAAGCTAGGAATATCCTTATTGCTTCTATCCTTGCAACAGGGGCAAATGTTTGGTCATAATTTATGCCTTGTTCTTGTCTATATCCTTAAGCAACTAATCTTGCCTTGTTACTTATGATAAGACCTTGAGCATCTAGTTTATTTCTAAATAACCATTTAGTTCCAATTACTAGGTAGTCTTTGGGTCTTGGAACTAAATCCCAAACTCTACATCTCTCAAATTGGTTAAGCTCTTCGTGCATTGCAATAATCCAGTGTGGATCTTGCTCAGCATCTTTAATGGATTGGGGCTCAGTTTGAGATATAAAGGAGGCATGCATCATGTCCTGGTGGAGTTGATGCATTGTTCGCACACCCACTGATAGGTCTTCAATCACTTGAGATATAGGGTGTTCTCTATGTGTGACTAATTCAGAAGGAGGAGTTGGTTGTGCAATAGCTTGGGAAATTAATTCCTCTTGTGGAATTATAGATGTTGTTGGCTCTTCACTGAGTTCAGTGTCATCATCTTCACTATCTTAAGCAACATATATAGAAGGTTGTGTAACAGTCTCATTGGTGAGGTTCAATTCATTCAACTTCTCACACAAATGTGGTTCCTGCAAAGTCTCATTGGTTGAAGGAATCTTCTTCTTGTAAAACATGTTTGTTTCATCAAAAGAAATATGAATAGACTCTTCCATTTTCATAGATGATTTATTGTATACCCTATAAGCCTTGCTTACTTGGGGATATCCAAAACAATTCCTCTTTCAGCCTTGGCTTCAAACTTTCTAATGTGTTTCTTGTTGTTGTTATGAATGTAACAAACGCAACCAAAGACTCAAAAATAATCTACTTTATGTTTCTTCCCTTTGAGTAGTTCATAGGGGGTCTTGACCTTAAGTTTGTGTATCAAACTTCTATTCAATACATAATTTGCTGTGCTCACAGCCTCTGCCCAAAAGGATAGGGGTAAGTGAGCATCAACAATTAATGTGCATGTAGCTTCAATCAGTGTTCTATTTTTCCTTTCAGCTACACCATTTTGTTGAGCAGTTCTAGGAGCAGAGAAATAATGACTGATACCTTCCTTCTCATAGAATTCTTGTATGGGAATAGACTCATACTCAGTACCATAATCACTTCTGAACAATACAACTGGAGTAGAGTACTCAATCCATATGCTCTTAAGAAAATCTATAAGAACTTTGAAGTTATCTGACTTGTTTCTCAAGAACACCCAAGTGAACCTTGAGAAGTCATCAACAATCACTAAGGTATAAGACTTCCCTCCTAGGCTCTCTACAACAATGGGTACAAAGAGATCCATGTGTAGCAAATACAGAATCCTAGGTGAATCACTCTTATTAAGTGACTTAAAGCTATTTTTATTTTGCTTTCCTAATTGACAATCCCTTCAAAGGATTTCTTTCTTGTAGGGGCAAGAAGGCAATCCTCTAACAAGGTTGTCCCTAGAGAGTTTAGCAATATTTTTCAGGTTTACATGTCCTAATCTCCTATGCCAAAGATCATTATTATTACTAGTTTGGTTAATCAGTCATATTTTAATTTTAGCTGACTTAAAATTAACTACATAGATATTTCCTACTCTAGTAACAGATAATACTACTTGGTTATTTACAGAAGTAATAATAAAAAAGGTTTTATTAAAAGATATCTGAAACCTTTCATCACATAATTGACATATGGATATCAGGCTGTGCTTCAGTCCACTTACATAAGCAACCTTCCTGAAGGTGACTGCTCCAATTTTGACCTTTCCATATCATTCAGTCTAGTCACAATTGGAATCACCAAATATTACTTTGGGTCCTAGCTTTGACTTATAGTTGATTAAGTTGTCCATGTTTCCAGTCATATCCTTTGAACAACCACTATCTAGATACCACTGTTGCTCTGTGGAGGATAGTATTTCACCTGCAATAAAACAGATTAGCTATTCTTGACCCAGGTTACCTTAGGTCCTTGTTTATTTACATAATTAAAGCTAGAAATGTATGAGTATTCTGGTTGTTTGTTTAACATTATTATCATCTATCTTTTTCTTGCCCTTTTCTGAAACAAATTTTATTGGAGTTGTTAAAATATTTTTCTGAATCAGTTGGGGTTGGCTTGATGAAGCACCTAAGACTAGCTTGCCATTAAGTCTGACATTCACTGTGCTTGTGATGTCCATCAGCATGATACTTCTCCCATTTACGGATTCTTCAAGTTGCCTAGCCTCAGTTAATTCAGCTTTTAATGTGATGATCTGTTCATTAGCTAGAGTTAATTCATCTTTTAATTTGATATTTTCAGAAAGCAAGTTTTCTTGTTTAGTCAATTTTTCTCTGAGTTGTTTAGTCTCTTTTTTAGAATTAATTAAATCAATACATAAAGATTTAAATTCAGTTCTAAAATTTTCTGAATTGAAATCAAAGGAAGACAGTACCTGATCCTCTTCAGATAGAGGTTCTTCACTATCTGATTGCTCAGCTTCAGATAGGCTGCTTGATGCATCAATGGCCATCAAGCAAATCTCCTTTGCCTTAGCCTCTTTTTCATCTTCACTGGAGCTAAAAGATGAAGATTCATCTTCAGTTTCACTCCATGTTTCAGCCACAAACCCTTTCTCCTTCCTTTTATGCTTGCTGGAGGAGGGCTTGCTGCAGTGTTGCTTCCTGGGTTCATTTTCTCTTCTTCTCTCCTTCTTTTGATTCTCTGGACACTCTGATATAAAGTGTCCTTGTTTCCTACAACCAAAGCAAACAACTTCTTTAGTTGTGGTCTTGTCATACCTTAGCTTGTCATCTTGCCTAGATGACTTTCTTCTGTAATCCTTCTTTGACATCTTGTAAAATCTCTTGGCTAAGAGACTTAGAAGTTCTTCTTTAACTGTTGGAGCTTCTGATTCTTTAGATGCCTTGAATGATATGCTTTGCTCCTTTCTTGTTGTTGAAGGAGTCTTCTGCTCTGCAGCTTCTCTTGTCTATATTAGTTGTTCATAGGACTTGAGCTTTCCAAGAACAGATTCAATGGAAATATCATTTAAACTTCTGGCTTCCTTGATTGGCCAGATTCTGGAATCCCATGAGCTAGGGAAGCACATGAGGATTTTGTCATTGACTTCTGTGAGGGTGATGTCCTTGTCCAGAGTCTTCAGCTCATTGATGATTGAGCTTAGTCTGTTTTACTTGTCACTCACAGACTCTGACTCATCTTTCTTAAAGTTCTCATATTATGAAATGAGATTTGATCACCTATCCTTTCTCTCATATGCAGAACCAACAACCATCTGGTTAAGAGAATCTCAGATAGCTTTAGCTGATTTGCACACTACCACTTTCTGGAAGATGTCATCAGACATTGTTTGAGCCAAAATATTCATGGCCATCACATCAGCTATCTTGGCCTTCTTTTGAGCATCTGTCCACTAAGGTGTTGGAAAACCATGTGTTCTAGAAGTAGAAGTAGATGTAGTCTATGGAACTGGTGGTCCTGTCAAAATAACATTAAAAATATCTTCATCAATAGAATTCATATATAGTTTAATTCTTGCCTTCTAGATAACAAACTTATTCAGATTGCAAACTGGAGGTCTGGTGCTTGCATAATCTTTGTTTTGTGTTATGATATAGAGTAAATAGAAAAACTAGGAAAAAGGAAAATCAGATCTAACAAGGATCTTTTGGTTCAAGTGTTAGCTTGTACAACCAAATGAACACCCCTCTAATACCAATTGAAAGATAACTTAGGCAATTGATAATCTACTGATACTAATTGTAAGTTAGGGGATAAACCTGATTTACTCTAGAGGGGGTGGGAGTGAATAGGGTAACTTAAAACTTTTGGCTGTTTTAGAATTTATCAGAGTAAAATATTAGATATCAATAGTAGTAACATCAAATGGAAACAGTCTAAGCTAATCTATCATAGTACAACAAGAACAAAAATGAATGATCACACACAGACAACACAAGAATTTTATAGTAGTTCCACAAACTGGGTACATCCTGTAACACCACCTATCTGTCACATAGTATATAGCAGTAGGTCCGGTCGGGGCCCGATGCTATATACCACAGACAGACCGAACGGTTACGCAATGGAACCATCCTTCCAATAACCAACATCCTACATAAAGTACATTTTAGCGAAAGAAATTTGAAAGTTTCAAATTAAGAACCCAGCCATAGCATGAATGTCCACTAACAAAAACCCAAAAGGAATGAACGTACAAATACACAAAGTACCTTTGCCTTATGGCCTTACAAGTGTTTACTAAAATATATAGTGTATTCCAAACCTCAGAACGCAGGCCGGTCACACATGAGTTTAAAAGTAAACATTCATATAAAGGCCTTCGAGGGCCGCTCAGCAAAAAGGGCTTTTGCCCACTATTTGCCACTAGGAATCGCAGCACCTGCAAGCAATAATCCGCCGAAGCGATGGCAAACAAAAGCAACGGTCAGATAAAGCTGACCAAATTATAATGACCCCGCCCCTAAGCTCATGGCGGTGATTCTCCTTCCATGCACTTTATTAGCATAGCTTAATTGTAATGAAATTACACATCATCATAGGCCTAGGCTTGCACGGCCACACACCCCGTGCTCTCAGGGCACATTCTCGGTGAACCCAATCAAAATCCACGGTCTAACCACCGCCCCTTGGACGACAATTCCCGTGAGCATTATGGTCTTTTCGGCCTGAGCCTAAGACCCTCCATCTACACCAGCGCCAAGTACCACGTACATTAGGTCTCTCTAACCGAATGACATAAAGCGGGTACGGTTCTGCCTAACCCGTTGCTCACACTGCACATCAATTTAAGCCATATGCGCGGGTTAAGATTCCCTGAGTCCCAATTCGATCACACACTTTACATAACCCAGTTATGTGCAAGTTGGCTCCCATGCCACCATGTTGGCATAATCACGGATCTGCCCAGTTTTTCGGGTGCATGTCGTAGTTAGCCCCCAAGGTTCCCTGTTGCAATCTACCATGTAGAAAACTCGAAAAACGACCATTGGCGCAGAGTCTTCTTCGGCCATACATGCAATGCAACATCACCGATCTAGACCAACTTGTCCGGATATGCTTCATACATCATGCCTATATCCGCTTCTTGATTACGGACTCTACATGAAAAATAATGGGGACTATTCATGTCTACCCGAAGGAACACCTCACACTCACCGCAAACTCGCGAGAGCGGGCTTCCTATGCAAAAGGGAAAGAGGACTTCACATGTCCAAGATGAGAATCGTTACTCTAGCATTTCTCTTTGGCGCCATAAAGATCTATACAGATGAAAAGCACTGCAACGGCCTCGCCTCCGTAGATCCGAACTCGGCTTGCGATTTGGGGCTCCGAAGCTCCACCAGCAGCCGAAACTCTCCTCCTCCTTCTTCCTTCCTCTCCCCTCTTTATAAGATTTTAGAAAGAGAAAGCTCAATGGGAAATGAGGGTTTCAACCCTATTCCCGGATATAACCCAGCAAGAACAGCCCTAGGCCATTGGATCCGAAATGAAGGAAACGGAAGGCCACGACTCGCACTTAAAATTAGATTCCTGAGCCGAACACGGCTTGTGACATGCCCGTATCCAAGGCCGTGTGCCTCAATTTACGCCGAAACCGTCACGTCCAGACAAGGACACGGGCTCTCTACATGCATGTGTCATACCTGACACGCCCGTGTCATTCAGTATACGCCCGTGTTGCGGGTCGTGTTCCCCCATCGACAAAGGACCAAACACAACCCAAGGAGAACACGGGTACTCTACACGCCCGTGTCACATTGGACACGCCCGCGTCAAACCCGAACACGCCTGGGCTCCAGGCCGAGTTTCTCCCCCGACACAGCTCGGCTAACTACCCGAGTAGGACACGACCTGGGATACGCCCATGCCTCAGGCCGTGTTCGATGTCTTGACGATCGTCGACTTCACTTTCCTCAACCACACGGCCAGATCATCGAACCCGAGCACGACACGGCCCTGGGACACAGCATGCCCGTGTCCCAGGCCATGTGACCACTACCAAGTCCCAAACTTGTCTCAAAACACTACCCGTACCTCTTTTGAGTTTTGGGGTATTACAGCTCTCTCCCTCTTAAAAGAATTTCATCCGGAAATTATAGAAAGGAAAAGATATACAAAACTTAAATGGTACCTGAGTGGAATAACTCTGGGTACTCCTCTAGCATGGTCTGCTCTCGCTCCCACGAGAGCTCCTCCCGATCGCAGTTGTCCCATCGGACCTTGACCATCCTGATGGCCTTGTTACGGATTCTCTTGACTTCCGAGTCCTCAATGCAAACGGCCTTGACATTTGAAAGATATAGTACCTAAACACCTAGAGGGGGGGTGAATAGGTGACCAAATTCTTTTTAAACTTTAATGGCAGCAATCAGTTTTTAACACAGAATCTAATCTACTTTTGCACAGCTATCACACAACATTCACAGCAAATCACAGCACACAGAAGACACACAGTTTTATAGTGGTTCCCCAAGGTTTGGGTACATCCAGTTTCCCCCTTAGCCTATCTAGCAGTGTACTAGATTCGGCCAAACTTCTCCACTATCTCAGAACCCAAACTGGTTCCTACACCTCAGGCCCAAGGCCCTACAACTCAGCTTTTCCCAAAGCCTACACTCAGCCACAAAGGCCTACACTCAGCCACAAAGGCCTACACTCAGCCACCAAGGCCTACACTCAAAGATTTCAATCTCCTACACTCAGGCTCTCAAGCCCTACACTCAGCCTTTATAATTACAGACTTACAAAAACTCAGATCCAAAGGATCCTACAAGATAAAATGTATACAAAAAGTATAAACTCAACAAATTAGATGAAAGAGAGATAAGTCATGAGATTCTTGATGAGTTCTTGGAAGAACTCAGTTGGACTCAATCTAACTTAACTTTCTTCAAAGCTTCTTGAAAGTAGAACTCAATAAGATTGACTCCTTCTGCAGTTGATCCTTGACCTCTGCCACTTAGAATTCAGAATAAATCTGAACCCTTCTTCTCAGCCTAGTTCTAATGGCTGATTTCTTGGATGGAGCTCTCTCTCTCAACCTTCTTAGATCTGCACTTTATTCTTCAAGGTATAGCTAGATCTTCTTTGTTTGATACTTGATCAATAATGTGAACAACCACTTCTTCTTACAATCACAATCACAGTTTCTGTAGACTGTTTGAGCCTATTTATAGGCCTTCTTCATGGTAACCGGCTGGTCCGGTCCATAACTGAATTCTGACAACTCTGACAAGTGCTGTAGACCGGCTGGAACGGCAGCTGTCAAGTCATCCAGTCAGTTCTTGAAAGTTCTCTAACTGTCTGAAAGTGTCGAGACTTTCTGTCTTTAAGTGTCGACACTTATAGACCAAGTGTCGACACAAGGTGTGTAAGTGTCGACACAAGTCTACAAGGTGTCGACACAACTCCTTGTGTTGTAGATTCTATGTCTCGACACAGTTTCTTCTTCATGTGTCGACACTGAAATTGAGTGTCGACACAAGTACTTGATCTTCTGTATTTTGCTGAAATCTTCTAAGTGTCGACACATCTCCTTTATGTCGACACATCTTCATGTGTTGATCTTGTCAGTGTCGACACTGCTTCTTGGTGTCGACACTTGTCTTCAGTGTTGATACTTGCTGAGTGTCGACACAGCTCCTTGTGTCAACACTTGATTCTTCTGTTGAGACTTCAGCTGAGTGTCGACATATTATTCTTGGTGTCGACACTTGTAATTAGAATATTTTGTTGATCTTGCTGTTCTTTGCTAAGTGTCGACACAGCTCCATGTGCCGACACTTTCTTCAAGTGTGGAGTCTTCAGCTGAGTGTCGACACATTGTTCTTGGTGTCGACACTTACTTCAAGTGCTGACTCTTCTATTGAGTGTCGACACATTGTTCTAGGTGTCGACACTTATACTTAGTCTCTGCTGACTTTTGCTGAGTGTCGACACAGCTCCTTATGTCGACACTTTCTGGTGTAGACACAGTTCTTCTAGGTGTCGACACTGCTGCTAAGTGTCGACACAGCTTTACTGCACTTTTCTTCACTGAGTGTCGACACAGCTCCTTGTGTCGACACTTTGTGTCTGGTGTCAACTCTGCATCCTAGGTGTCGAGACAATGACTCCAAGTGTCGACAATGCTTGCCTGGGTGTCGACACAAGTCTTCTTAAGTGTCGACATTTTCCCTCTGGGTGTCGACACATGGACTTAGAAACTTTTTGCTTCAGTCCTGCAATTACTTAACCTGCACAAGTAACTCAAAATACATCAAATACATTTTGATGTATATCATTGAGTTGGGTGAGGCTTCTTCAAATCAGGTACATTTAAACCAATGTACCCAACAATCTCCCCCTATTTGGAGAAGTCATAACCCTTAGTCAATGATATACACCATTCATAATTAAATTACAAAATGATGTAAAGCAGGATTATATATAGCAGGGTAAACATAAACATGTATCAATTACACATGTATACAAATACATCATCACAGAACAAATATGAAATAGACATAGACATCATCACAGAATAAATATGAAATAGATTTAACATATAACACATTGTTCTAATATCTGTCATATTCATTTTCAAAGGTTTACAGAATGTTTTACATTAACAAGATTACAAAGTAAACTCCAAGAAAATTTTAATTCTATTTCAGTTCTGGCTCCTTAATAACTATTCCTTTTCCAACTTGAAATTTAGCTTGAACAGGAGCATCAGCAACTTCAGCATCAGCAGGCTTCTTGCCTTTCAGATCTTTCTTCTTAAGCTCTTCTGCTTTAATCTTCTGCCTTTCAAAATAATGGTATGGCTTTGGAAAGTACTTGCTAGGCTCCTGAGCGGTAGGAGGTAGCTTTCCCATCTTGGCCTTCCTTTTGTATTGAACTATTGCCTCCTGTTTAGTTTCATGTTTTCTCCATTCAGCCTCAGAGAACCACTTGTTCCTGTCTTGAATGTTATCTTTGGCAGCTTTCCAGGCAGTTAATATAATTTTTCTAGAGGTAGGGCTCCACTGCTCAAAGTCTGGTCTCTGTTCAGCTTGTTCCCTAAACCTCTTCTTTGACAATCTTGTTTCTTCTTCTTTCTGCATTGCCTCTTGCATTGCTTCAGAAATAGGCTGAAAAACTTTCTCAATAATAACATTGTCCTTGCCCCCAGGTGGGCTATACATAGACTGTACATCAGCATGTATCATGTCAAAATCTGAAGGAGGGTAGATGACTTGAGCAACTTCAGCTTGCTCCCCTCCTAGATATGCAGGTTGAATTCCAGATACTGCCACATTATCATCATCACAAAGAGGAGGATAACCCAGTGTAGCTCTGAGAGAATTTGATATCCATTTGGCATGATCAGAGCTGGCCTTGACTAACACTCTCTCCCCCTTTATGACTTCTCTTTCTATGTGATCTCTCACATCATATTTTTGAAATCTCACTTGACTGTCCAAATAATTGACTCCATCCTTAAAGAAAGGTTTTAACCTTTGGAGTTTGTCAGTTATAATCTTCTGTGAGTCTTGGATGGCAGTCTTAAGAGCAGTGATTTCTTCTAGTAATACTTTGTCAAAGTCAGCTTTAACAGTAATAAAAGAGGATGTAGAAGGTCCAGCAGCTATGTTTTTCATTTCAGTGACAATAGCATTATGGGAAGCAGTCAAATTGTCATTCATCCTTATCTGATTTTCAAGAACATACCCTTGCTTCAATGCTATGTCATCTACTTGAGCCTTTATCTTTTTTTGGTGTGTAGCTAAGTACACCACTGCATTCCCCCCTTTGTGGAACCATTCTGTCATCTCTTTCTTGTTAAGATTCATCTCAAATCTTATTGACTTTATGTCCTGGGCTAGATCAAACTGCAAAGATTTCTGCCCTACATCCACATAAGTTTCTAGTGCTTTTCTATGCTCATCCAACTTGAGCTGCATGGCAACCATCAGATCACTATAGTCTATGGATGGTGCTGGCTGAACTATAGGTTGTTGAGCAACATTTTGCAAAGCCTTCTTGTAACTTTGGCTTCTTCTCCTGAAGACCTGAAATTTCTTCTTCTTTGCCCTAGCAATCTCCTCATCTTCAGAGGCAGAAGTGCTGGCTATATCCACCCTCTCCTTAGGGCTTGGAGGCTTCTCAGTTTGCACATCTGGTGCCTTCTCAGTTTCTTGCCTCATAGGCTCTTCCAGACTTTGCATGTGCTCCCCCTCAACTGGAGCATTTTCTCCTTCAGCAGCAGTTGGTTCTTTTCCAAAGTCTTCTTGATCTAGATTTAGGAAAAGATCTTCCATGGTATACTCTTGTGGAGACTGAGCAGGAGAAATTCTGGTCTCTTCAATCACTGGATCAGGAACTATGGGATCTGCATCAGATGTGTCTTCCAAGATAGCATCTGGCACTTGATTATCCAGCTTAGTTTGCCGATGAACATCAGTCAAATCAGTATCTTCCATAGGAAAATCTAAAGTGTTTAGTTCAGTGATTACCTCTAGTATGATGGTGGTTGCTTGTTCACTTTCCAGTGTAGTGGGTTCATCTACAACTGGAAGCTCCCCCTGGCTTTGATCCTTGTGGATGGGGCTAGCTTGAGGTAGCTCCCCCTGGATCTCAGCATCATCTTGAGGAGCAGGAGATTTTACAGCTGGTTCTTCTACATTCTTATCTGATGAGAAGACAACTTGCTCTTCACTTTCAGAGCTGCTAGTTGGAACCTGAGCCATTGGAGCAGTCTTCCTCTTCTTCTTTGGAGGTGATACCTTCTCAGAAACTATCTTCTCAGGGGTTGGCATCTCCTTAGTCAACACCCTGTCCCATCTGGAGAAAATTCTCATATCCATTTTTCTCATGTGATTGATTTTGCTTCCAGCAGCTTGTTGCATAACCTCTGGTATGGTACCAGCTAGGTATAAACTTAAAATTCTGCCCAGGTTGGGCTTCTTCAAGCTTTCCTTAATCTTCTCATAAACTACCATAGACCAGTCAGTTTTCAGAGAGACGATTATCCTTGTCATAATATTAAACATATATGCAGACACTCTGTCATGCCCTCCTGGCTTGCTGAGTATGACTTTGCCAATAATCTCTGAGAGGAATTTCCCTTGATTGTTCATGCCTTTTCTAAGAAATACTGATCCAAGCTTCATCTTAGGATCCAGTCCACACCAGATTAGAGCCTCCTTGGTCTTTGTAGCTGTAACCTCATCTTCCTCTTTAATTCTTGGTAGCTGTAGAATCTTCCTCAGACTTTTAGGTGACACCTTCACCTTCTCACCATGAACCCTGGATTTGATTTTGAATCCAGTTTCGTCTAGCTTAGCTCCATTGAGGAATTCTAGTACCTCTTTCTTCCAGATCTTAGTAGGTTCAGAAACAAGATATTCTAACCCTGAATCGGCTACTAGGGTTACGACAGTCTTGATTTCTTGATCAGCATCATCGAAAGCATTGCGCACCAGCTCGTATCCTTCGTTGGCGTTCTCCTCTAGCTTAGGTGCCATTAGGGTTTGTAGAATTTGTCTTGAGAGAAGAGAGGTGTTGAAACAGAAGTTTGGTCTCGAAACTTTGAAAGCGTGTCGACAAACTAAGACAAAACCCTATTTATACCTTTCTAATTTTGAAGATTAACAGGCGGGACAGCTAACTTAAATTGTGTCGACACTGGCAATAAGTGTCGACACTAACTTATAATGTCTCGACACATATGTGTCGACACAAGTTTAGTCAACAGATTTTATGTGTCGACACTTGTTTATGTGTCGACACCACTCAACTCGACACATAGTCGAGACTTTACTTAGAAAATTCTGAGTAAAACTTAAGTGTCGACACCACTTTGGATGTGTCGACACCTACTTGACATGTGTTGGCACTAATATTCTGAAGTGTCGACACCAACTTCCTAGATATGTCGACACCTTTTTCCTGAAGTGTCGACACCTACTTTCTGTGTCGACATAGAAATCTCTATGTGTCGACACATTTTTACTTAGCCATTTCCAATTCTGTAAACTTACTCTAAGTTTATCATTCCTAGTTCAATTTTAAATCTATTGAACTTAGCTTCTTCTAGGGACTTAGTATACATATCAGCTAATTGATTATCAGTTTTCACATATTCCAATAAAATATCTTCTCTTTCTACATGCTCCCTAAGAAAATGATATTTAATTTCAATATGTTTTGTCCTACTATGGGATACAGGATTATTATCTATTGAAATAGCACTAGTAGAATCACAAAAGAGTGGAGTTCTACTTACCTGAATTCCATAGTCCTCAAGCTGATGTTGTATCCACAGAAGTTGAGCACAGCAACTTCCTGCAGCCACATACTCTGACACTATAGTGGAGATAGCCACACTTGTTTGCTTTTTGCTACTCCATGAAATTAGTCTCCCACCTAGGAATTGACAGGTTCCAGTAGTGCTTTTTCTATCTTCTTTGCATCCTGCAAAGTCTGCATCTGAATAACCTGTTAGTTCAAAATCACCATTCCTAGGGTACCAGAGGCCTAGATAGGGAGTGCCCTTTAGATATCTCAATATTCTTTTGACTGTTGTCAAATGAGACTCTTTAGGGCAGGCTTGATACCTTGCATAGACACATGTAGCATACATGATATCTGGTCTACTTGCAGTCAAGTATAATAGGGAGCCAACTATCCCTCTATACAAGGTTTCATCTACAGGTTTCCCTGCATTATCCTTGCTAAGAGACATACTTGACCCCATAGGAGTCTTCATGGTGCTGGATGAATCCATACCATACTTCCTTATGAGTTCTAGGGTGAACTTGGACTGACATATGGATAAACCATTCTCAGTCTGTTTAACTTGGAGACCCAAGAGAAACTTCAGCTCTCTCATACTACTCATCTCAAATTGACCTTGCATAAGTTTTGCAAACTTTTTGCAAAGGCTGCTTTCAGTAGACCCAAATATAATGTCATCTACATATATTTGGACTAGTATAACTTTGCCTCTAGATTCCCTAAGGAATAGAGTCTTATCTATTTTCCCACTTGAGAACTTGTTCTCAATGAGGAAACTAGATAGGGTTTCATACCAAGCCCTAGGGGCTTGATTTAACCCATATAAAGCTTTCCTAAGTCTATAGACATGATGAGGTAGAGTTGAATCAACAAAACCTGAAGGCTGTTCCACATAGACTTCTTCCTTAAGATTACCATTCAGAAATGCTGACTTGACATCCATTTGGTAAACCTTGAATCCTTGAAAGGTTGCATAGGCCAAGAACATCCTTATGGCTTCCAGTCTGGCTACTGTAGCAAATGTTTGATCAAAGTCAATACCTTCTTCTTGCCTATATCATTTAGCAACCAATCTTGCTTTGTTCTTAATGATGACCCCTTGTTCATCCATCTTATTCCTGTAGATCCACTTGGTTCCTATTATATTGTGGTCTTTAGGTTTAGGAACAAGTTCCCAGACCTTGCACCTCTTGAACTGATTAAGCTCTTCTTGCATTGCTTCAGCCCATTTTGGATCTAGTATGGCTTCTTCAAACTTCTTAGGTTCAACTTGAGATAGAAAACTGGAGTAGATTGCTGCATTCAGGTTTCTGCTTCTTGTTTGTACCCCTTGTCTTGGATCTCGAATAATCTGCTCTACTGGATGATATCTAAGATGCCTGTTGGCTGGAGGCATCCTGACTTCTGGTTGAACCTCTTCAGCATCTCCATCATGCTGTACTCCTTAAACTTCATCAGCAATTAGTACATGTAGTTCTCCCCCTGGACAACAGCCACTGTCTTCTACTTGCTGTCTTGCAGTAGGTACTTCTTCTATAGTAAGCTTGTCCATCTTCTTTGTTAAACCTGTGGGGCTGCATACACTACTAGACAACTCATTGTTAATAAGTTTAGTCTCATCAAATACTACATGTACAAATTCTTCTACAACTTATGTAGACAAGTTGTAGACTCTATAAGCCTTACTGTTGTTGCTGTACCCAACAAAAATTCCCTCTTGGGACTTGGCAGCAAACTTAGTCAAGTAAGACTTTCCATTGTTAAGAATGAAGCATTTGCAACCAAAGATCCTGAAGTAGGATAGGTTTGGTTTCCTGCCTTTCACAACCTTATAGGGGGTCTTGTTGAGCCCTTTAGTGATGGTAGCCCTATTTATAACATGGCATGCAGTATTAACTGCTTCAGCCCAGAAATACTCTGGCAGTGATGTATCACTTAATAGAGTCCTACCAGCCTCAATCAAGATTCTATTCTTCCTCTCAGCAATGCCATTTTGCTGAGGTGTTCTAGGTGAAGAAAACTCTTGAAATATCTCAAATTCTTCACATAGTTTTGTCATACTATCAGACTGAAATTCAGTACCGTGGTCACTTCTAATCTTGACCACTGTACTGTTTAGTTCATTCTGAATTTGCTTGACAAAGCTATGGAAGACACTAGGTGTTTCAGATTTCTGTCTTAAGAAGAACACCCAGGAAAACCTTGAGTAGTCATCTACAACTACAAAGGTATAGACCTTCCTTCCTAGGCTGTGAACTGGCATTGGACCAAAGAGATCCATATGCAAGAGGTATAAACACCTCACAGCATCTTTGTTTTCTATGCTTCTAAAGGTGGATCTAGTCTGCTTGCCCTTTTGACAAGC
The DNA here is from genome assembly GCA_039583875.1 of Platanthera guangdongensis. Taxonomy (NCBI): domain Eukaryota; kingdom Viridiplantae; phylum Streptophyta; class Magnoliopsida; order Asparagales; family Orchidaceae; genus Platanthera; species Platanthera guangdongensis. Next base: position 91,071,994 of record CM077167.1, read on the forward strand.
TGAGCAAATACCATCTTTCACACACTTAACTTGAGGACCATTCCTCACTAACTCTTTGCTAAAGAGTTTGCCAATAGTCTTGTAGTTAAGATGGGCAAGCCTCTTGTGCCATTTGACACAATGAGAGACTGTCTCATCAGCTACAAGACACACTGGAGAACCATTGTTCTCAACCATAATGTCCAAGCAATAGACATTCCTTTTCCTATAACCAGTCAAAATGATCTCTTGATCAGTTAACCTCTTGATATGACAACCATTTTTCACAAATGAGATGTCATACCCTACATCACTTAATTGACTTATACTTATTAGGTTGTGTTTCAACCCTTTAACATAAGCCACTTGAGTAATGGTAACTAAGTTACTAGAAATGTTACCAAACCCTTTGATGATTCCTTTTTCAGAACCACCAAAGGTTACTTTTGGACCATCTTTGATTGGAATGTAGTCCCTTAGTAGTCCCCTAGTTCCAGTCATATGTCTGGAACATCCACTGTCCAAGTACCATATTGGGGCATGGCCACTTGGACTCACCTGCAAAACAGATTAATGAACCTTAGAACCCAAAAACTTTTTGGGTCCTTGGTACTTGTTAGTTTGCAACCTGACAAAGCTACCTGCAGGCTTTCCAACAGATAGTTTGTTACTCACTTTGGCACTAGCATTGTGCCAACAGCCCATTGCAAAATGGCCAACCTTGCCACAGCACCAACATTCAAACTTATTATACCTTTGCTTAGGTACTGTCTTTGCTGTCTTATCTACAGCTGACTTGTTGAGTGTTGGGGCTTTGCCCTTGGACTTGGACTTGGACTGCTCAGTCCTTGCAGGTCTAGTAAAGCCCAGTCCAGCTTTACCCTTGTGATGAACAAATTCATCAATTATGGGTAACACTGACTTAGGTCTAGAAAACCTAGCAACAAGCTCTCTCTCCTTCTGAAGATTAATCTCCAGACTCTTGATTTGATCATTTTTAAATGATATAGTACCCATCTGAATCATTGTTATGTGTTTTAGCCTGGCAATCTCATTAAGCTTTTGATCAAATAACTTCTCAGAATCTGTTGCAGCAGCTTTGAGATCAGCAATTTCCTTTGCCTGACTTTTGGCTAGGGACTTGCTCTTCTTGTAAGCTTGCAACAGTACTTTATATTCATCTATCAGCTGATGAATATCCTCCTCAGACTCAGATACACTCTCATCACTAGATGATGATGAATCTGATTCTGTACTAGCACAAGAAACTGAACTTAAAGTTGAACTTTGTACCTTACTGGGTCCTGGCTGTTCCAGGATTTTATCACTCTCTGTCAAAGCCATTAGCCCTTGGCATTGACTGTCTTCTTGTTCATATATAGATTCCATAATCTGCATGAACTCTTCTTCTTCTTCTTCAGCAAACAACCCTATGTATGTCTCAGCATCTGACTCAGTTTCTGAAGAAGAAATATCTGACAGAGTCTTCTCCTTTTTGGCAACAAAAGACTTCTCTTTCTTGCCTTTGAAATGAGTCTTCTTCCTGTCACTAGACTCCTTTCTCTTTTCTGGACAATCTGCAACAACATGGCCTTGTCTATTGCAGCAATAACACACTATTTTTGAAACAGTTGCCTTGCTAGATTTAGTCCTCTTCCTGTCCTTCTTTGAAGCCTTTTTATTCTGATAGAAGTCTTTTTTTCCCTGTGAAGTAGAAAGCCTTGACCTCCACTGTTTCTTCTTCAAGAACTTCTGAAAATGTCTAGTGAAGGCAGCAAAGTCCTCATCACTTTCACTGCTTTCAGATTTTGTGCTGACTGACTTATCTGACTCTGATTCAACTACATGTGGAGGGGGAGTTGGTGACTTATTCCTGTACTTTCTGGGGGCTTCTGTCTTGAAAGCTACAGTTCTTTCCTTATGTTCATTTCTTGTTGATTTCTCCTCCTCTTTCCTTACTGTCAACTGCATCTCATAAGACAACAATTTGCCAAACAGTGTAGGTGGAGGAATTTCTCCCAACTTAGCCATTTCTCTAATGGCACAGATCTTGGTGTCCCAATCTTTAGTTAGGGACCTTAGAAACTTGTCATTTAGTTCATAATTACTGAACACTCTTCCATAGGACATGAGTTCATTCACTATCCTATAGAACTTCTTATAGCACTCAGTTATGCTATCACCCTTTCCTTGTCTAAAACTTTCATACTCTTGATTTAACAAGGATTTTCTGTCTTGCCTAACTTCTTCAGAACCCTCCATATACACAATAAGAGTATCCCACATCTCTTTGGCTGTCTTACAGTGTATTAGATTCTGAAAAGTTGCATCATCTATGGCACTCACTATAATGTTTTGAGCCCTTTTGTCCATGGTGGCTAGGACAATCTCATCCTTTGTCATTTCAGAGAAATCCTTTGGTGTTCTCTGATTTGCATCTAGAATTGATATCTTCATGGGCACATATGGCCCTTCCTTTACTGTGATGTAAATCCTAGCGTCTGAGGCTTCCATAAATAGCCTTACCCTTTCCTTCCAGATCCCAAAAATCTCTTTCCTACATATAGGTAATTTCATGGATCCCAATTCCTTGTGATTATCTGTGGAACCCATGGTTCTTGATTTTCTTGAATCTGTAATTTGACTTAGACTGAATCTGCCAATCAGGATCTCCTTAGACTGTTAGTCCTTTTTGAGGAACCTGGATCTGATACCACTTGAAAGATATAGTACCTAAACACCTAGAGGGGGGGGGGTGAATATGTGACCAAATTCTTTTTAAACTTTAATGACAGCAATCAGTTTTTAACACAGAATCTAATCTACTTTTGCACAGCTATCACACAGCATTCACAACAAATCACAGCACACAGAAGACACACAGTTTTAAAGTGGTTCCCCAAGGTTTGGGTACATCCACTTTCCCCCTTCGCCTATCTATAGTGTACTAGATTCGGCCAAACTTCTCCACTATCTCAGAACCCAAACTGGTTCCTACACCTCAGGCCCAAGGCCCTACAACTCAGCTTTTCCCAAAGCCTACACTCAGCCACAAAGGCCTACACTCAGCCACAAAGGCCTACACTCAGCCACCAAGGCCTACACTCAGAGGTTTCAATCTCCTACACTCAGGCTCTCAAGCCCTACACTCAGCCTTTATAATTACAGGCTTACAAAAACTCAGATCCAAAGGATCCTACAAGATAAAATGTATACAAAAAGTATAAACTCAACAACTTAGATGAAAGAGAGATAAGTCGTGAGATTCTTGATGAGTTCTTGGAAGAACTCAGCTGGACTCAATCTGACTTAGCTTTCTTCAAAGCTTCTTGAAAGTAGAACTCAATAAGATTGACTCCTTCTGCAGTTGATCCGTGACCTCTGCCACTTAGAATTCAGAATAAATCTGAACCCTTCTTCTCAGCCTAGTTCCAATGGCTGATTTCTTGGATGGAGCTCTCTCTCCAACTTCTTAGATCTGCACTTTATTCTTCAAGGTATAGCTAGATCTTCGTTGTTTGATACTTGATCAATAATGTGAACAACCACTTCTTCTTACAATCACAATCATAGTTTCTGTAGACTGTATGAGCGTATTTATAGGCCGTCTTCATGGTAACCGGTTGGTCCGGTCCATAACTGAATTCTGACAACTCTGACAAGTGCTGTAGACCGGCTGGAACGGTAGCTGTCAAGTCATCCAGTCAGTTCTTGAAAGTTCTCTAACTGTCTGAAAGTGTCGAGACTTTCTGTCTTTAAGGGTCGACACTTATAGACCAAGTGTCGACACAAGTTGTGTAAGTGTCGACACAAGTCTACAAGGTGTCGACACAACTCCTTGTGTTGTAGATTCTATGTTTCGACACAGTTTCTTCTTCATGTATCGACACTGAAATTGAGTGTCGACACAAGTACTTGATCTTCTGTATTTTGCTGAAATCTTCTAAGTGTCGACACATCTCCTTTGTGTCGACACATCTTCATGTGTTGATCTTGTCAGTGTAGACACTGCTTCTTGGTGTCGACACTTGTCTTCAGTGTTGATACTTGCTGAGTGTCGACACAGCTCTTTTTGTCGACACTTGATTCTTCTGTTGAGACTTCAGCTGAGTGTCGACACATTGTTCTTTGTGTCGACACTTGTACTTAGAATATTTTGTTGATCTTGCTGTTCTTTGCTAAGTGTCGACACAGCTCCATGTGTCGACACTTTCTTCAAGTGTTGAGTCTTCAGCTGAGTGTCGACTCATTGTTCTTGGTGTCGACACTTACTTCAAGTGCTGACTCTTCTATTGAGTGTCGACACATTGTTCTGGGTGTCGACACTTATACTTAGTCTCTGCTGACTTTTGCTGAGTGTCGACACAGCTCCTTGTGTCGACACTTTCTGGTGTAGACACAGTTCATCTAGGTGTCGACACTGCTGCTAAGTGTCGACACAGCTTTACTGCACTTTTCTTCACTGAGTGTCGACACAGCTCCTTGTGTCGACACTTTGTGTCTGGTGTCAACTCTGCATCCCAGGTGTCGACACAATGACTCCAAGTGTCGACACTGCTTGCCTGGGTGTCGACACAAGCCTTCTTAAGTGTCGACATTTTCCCTCTAGGTGTTGACACATGGACTTAGAAACTTTTTGCTTCAGTCCTGCAATTACTTAACCTGCACAAGTAACTTAAAATACATCAAATACATTTTGATGTATATCATTGAGTTGGGTGAGGCTTCTTCAAATCAGTTACATTTAAACCAATGTACAAAACAACCTTCATCGTCAACCCATTATCAACTGATACTTGATCGACCGAAATCACTTATGAAGGCTCTTGCACTGCCTTCCGCAGCACCGATATGTGGAATACATCGTGTAGACCACTCAGTTCCACTGAAAGCTTAAATCGATAAGCTGCTTCGCCAATCCGCTCTAGAACCTCAAACGGTCCAAGGTACCTCGGGCTTATCTTCTTCAAGCGTCGTACCTGCGAGACACCCTTGAACGGCTTAATCTTCAAGTACAACCAGTCGCCAAAAGAGAACTCCACGTTCCTATGCTTGGCATTATAGTACTTAGCTTGTCGGTCTTGTGCGACTAACAATCTCTCTCGAATGTTTCGTACCAACGAGGTATCATCTTCCACTTCTTGCTGCTTGTATAGCTTCGACTCACCCGTTTCCAACCATGACAACGGGGTGAGACATCTCCTAACATAAAGGGCCTCGAAGGGCGCCATTTGAATGCTCACCTGGTAGCTGTTGTTATAAGCTAATTCCACCAAGTATAGGTGATCTTCCCACTACTTCCCGAAATCCAAGACACACATGCGAAGCATATCTTCCATCATCCTGTTGAATCTCTCGGTCTGACCATCTGTCTGCGGATGAAAGGCCGTGCTGAAACTAAGCTTTGTTCCCAACATCTGTTGCACCAATCTCCAATTATTGGACGTGAACCGCCCATCTCGGGCACTCACGATGCTGCAGGGCACACCGTGAAGCCGTACAATATTATCCACATACAATTTGGACAATTTCTCCATAAAATCATCATTCCTATGCGGAAGGAAGTGCGACACGTTCGTCAAACGATCTACAATCACCCAGATGTCGTCGTTTCCCTTCTGCGACCTTGGCAACCCATGCACAAAGTCCATTGTAATATCATCGAACTTCCATTCCGGGATAGGCAAGGACTTCAAAAATCCTCCAAGCTTCTAGCACTTCGCCTTCACTAAGGCCCATATTTGACACTTCGCCACATGAAGTGCCACATCCTTCTTAAGTCCTGGCCACCAGAACAATTTCTTCATATCACGGTACATCTTCGTGCTCCCCTGTTGAATCGCGTACTTGGTATGATGAGCCTCGTACATCAATTCCACCCGCAGTTTGCCCATATTTGGGATGCACAGACGACTGTCCTTCCATAACAATCCATCCACAACATCAAATTGGGAATTTGACCCATCCAAATCCTCAACCATGATTTGCTTCAAATGTCCATCTAAATCTAGAGCCTGCCGAATCCGATCATCCATGTCATACTCAACTTCTATCCAGTTCAATAGTGCTTCGACACTAGTCTGCTTGTCAACACAAGAGATCTCTAATGCCTCCAAATCCTGAACCAAACGCTCGTCATGAACCGACACCCAGTTTACTTGCGCAGGGGCTCTATGACTCAATGCATCCGCAACTGCATTGCCTTTCGCAGGCACATAATGAATCTTGAATGTATAGTCCCCCAGGAACTCCATCCATCTCCACTATCGCATGTTTAGATCCTTCTGATCCAATAAGTACTTAAGGCTCTAGTGGTCGATATAGATATCGACCTTCACCCCGTACAAGTAATGCCTCCACAGCTTCAGGGCAAATATCACAGCCACTAAATCCAAGTCATGGACCGGATAATTCCTCTCATGCACCTTCAACTGACGTGAGCCATAAGCTATCACACTTCCATGCTGCAGTAGGACACAACCCAATCCACTGCTCGAAGAATCGATGTAGATCTCAAAGCCTTGGGTCCCACTCGACGAACATAGAATTGGCGTCGTGGTCAACCGACTCTTCAACTCTTCGAAAGCTTGTGCGCACTACAGCGTCCAAACAAACTTCTATTCTTTCCTCATCAGAGTCGTGAGGGGTAACGCTATCCACAAGAAGTTCTCCATGAAGTGCCTGTAATATCCGGCAAGCCCCAGAATACTCCAGACAACCACTACCGTAGACAGTACATACCACTCTCGTATAGCAACAATCTTTGTCGGATCTACCACAATTCCATCTCCACTGACTATGTGACCAAGAAAAGCTACTGAAAACAACCAAAACTTGCATTTGGAGAACTTGGCGTACAGTTGATTCCTCCTCAGTGTCTCCAACACCAAATGCAGATGCTTAAAGTGATACTCCTAACTCTGCGAGTACACCAATATATCGTCGATGAAGACGATCACAAAGTGGTCCAGGTACTCTCTAAAAGTTCTGTTCATCAGATCCATGAACACTGACGGTGCATTAGTCAGCCCAAACTGCATGACCGTAAACTCATAATGCCCGTATCTCGTGCTAAAAGCTGACTTGGGTATATCACTTTTCCTTATCCTCAGCTGATAATACTCGGACTTAAGATCCAATTTCGAGTACACCGATGACCCGACTAACTGATTGAACAGATCATCAATCCTTGGGATCGAGTACATGTTCTTCTCTGTTAACTTGTTCAGCTCTTGATAATCGATACAGACTCACAAACGTCCATCCTTCTTCTTCACAAAAAGGACCGGTGCGCTCCAAGACGACGAACTTGTATGCACATAACCCTGTTCCAACAACTCCTGAAGTTGAACCTTCTGCTCCGCCATCTCCTTAGGCACTAACCGATATGGAGAGCGTGACACAGGTTTCGCAACTGGCAGTAGCTCAATAGTGAAGTCTATCTCCCGTTGAGGTGGGGCTCCAAGGAGATCGCCAGGGAACACATCAAGGTATTTAGATACCACTGAGATGCTCTCCAAAGCATGCTTAGGCTTCGAAGTCTCCACTAGCGTGAAGAATAGCTCTGCACCAGCACGAACCGCCTTTACCACCTGAAGAGCAGACATCAAAGTATTGCTCGACCCATTTAAGCCCGCAAACGTCGTCTCACGAGCAGTTCCCAACTTGACCTACTTGCGATTACAATTAATATATGCTTGCTGCTCCGAGAGCCAGTCCATACCAAATATCACGTCGAACAAAACTAGCGGCAGTATTGATGCTTGCAAATCGAACTCCTGACTCCCAATACGTATCTTTACGCCACAGACTTTATCCGCGCGCATTGAACTTCCATTTGTCAACAACACATCCAGCTTGTCCTTTGCCATCGAAGAAGGTACTCCGATGCGCGATATAAATCCTTCGGACAAAAAGGAGTACGAAGCTCCCGTATCAAAGAGTGCTCTCGCCGGATTGTCACAAATCAAAACAAAGCCTATATAAGCAGTAGTAAGGTAACAAGCGCAAGGTAACAAGTATTTATAACTAACTTGCTATAAATTTAAACCGTACCTGTCACCACATCTGCTTATTTTATGGCCTCTTGCAGGCCAAGGTGATAGACTCTAGGTTGAGCCAGAGCATAATGGGATGTGGTTGACTCCACCGCCTTGCCCTTCTCCTCATATATTGCTCCCGACTTCCTCTCGGACTTTGGATGTCTACTCCAACAGTCTCTGGAAAAGTGTCCCGGCTTCCCACAATTATAGCATGTGCCCGGTGTTCGGCTTGTAGTTGCCCCGGAAGCACCGGAAGAAGCGGCTGGACCGAAGTCCTAGCCTTCTTATGGATCTTACGATACCCAGATTTTGAGGTAGTCGGCACCTTGAACTCTACCTTCTTAGCACCAGAGTCTCTCTTCGCTTGCACATTCCTCAGATCCTTCTCCAATGACAGGGCCGTATTGACCAGGGTCAAGAAGCCCTACGTCATAGGCCCCGAGAGAAGTAGCCTTAGGTCATCTCTCAGACCCTCATAGAAATGGTTTGTCTTACGCTCCTCATCAGCAAATGTAGATCTAGCGTACCGACCCAATCGTGTAAATTCGTGGAGATACTCATCCACGATACTCTCTCCTTGCGTCAACTTCTGGAATTCATTCTCCATCGCGATCCTCTGAGCCGATGGAAAGTACCTTGCCAAGAAAAGTCTCGAAAATTCTTCCATTGAGATGTCCGTGAGTTGCCTTCCCCTCAGGTGATGTAGCTCTAAACTTTCCCACCACAGCCTTACATCTCCATCCAACAGGAACGTAGCTATGGTGGTCATCTATCACTCTTCTATTTTAGTAGTTGTCAAGACTCACTTTACTCGGGAGAGCCAATCCTCAGCTTGGCATTGGGTTCATTTCCCCGAGAACATCGGAGGATTGAATCACATAACATGCTTAAGTTGCCTTTTAGTTGCTCTCCTAGGCACCAATGGCTCCACCACTACATAATCCACCCTTCTCGATTCAGCCGCTTGAAGTGGTACCTGCTCCACTGCAGGGGCAGGCTGTTGTATTTGCCTTACAGGATGGGCGTTTATCATAGCGAATACCGCTTCAGCCACCAATCTTATGGTTTCTATCGAGGGAGGTGTTGCAGGCACATCATTCAGTGCGCTACTAGCCTCAGAAACCGGGCGTTCTGACGGCCCTGAACCACTTCTGGTCACCTATAGTCATATAAAACACCATTAAGTGACCAAAAAATATTGCAAAAAGCAATTATAGGAACACGCAAGTTCCTCAAACATGTGTATTTTCATTCCTAAGTGGACATTCATGGATTCTTTTTATGTTATAACGGTGACGCACATACATGTTCTCACCACTCCTTAAAAGAATTCGTCCACGAATTCATTTAAGTTGATCGAAACCAGTAGTCTGATACCAAATTGTAACACCCCCTATCCGTCACATAGCATATAGCAGTAGGTCCGACCGGCGCCCGACGCCTTATACCACAGACAGAACGAAGGGTTATGCAATGGAATCATCCTTCCAATAACCAACGTCCTACACAGAATACATTCTAGCGAAAGAAATTTAAAAATTGCAAATTAAGAACCCAGCCACAGTATAAATGTCCACTAACAAAAACCCAAAAGGAATGAACATACAAATACACAAAGTACCTTGTCCTTATGGCCTTACAAGTGTTTACTCAAATAAATGGTGTCTTCGAAACCTCGGCACGCAGGCCAGTCACACATGAGATTAAAAGTAAACATTCATATAAAGGCCTTTGAGGGCCGGCTCAGCAACAAGGTCTTTTGCCGACTACTTGCCACTAGGCTCTGCAGCACCTGTAAGCAACAATCCACCGAAGCAGTGGAAAACAAAAGCAACGGTCAGCTTAAGCTGACCAAATTATAACGATCCCGCCCCTAAGCTCGAGGCGGCGATGCTCCTTCCCTGTGTAACATCCCATTTCCAACTAGACCCCTAAGAGTGGTTTTGGCCATGACTAGCTCATGACAAAACCCTAGGGAGCTAAAAAGGTCCAAGTGATAGAAGGCCAAGGTGAGAATCACCTTGGTCTACACATGGCACAACCTCATCACCAAACCTGGGGTTTGACCTTAGGGCTTCACCATGACTCCATGACCCCACCACGACATCACTAACCCATTAGAGGGTCTACTAGAGCCTTAAGGGTCCATTGGAGTCAACCCAAAGTGGCCAATTTGACTTAAGACCACCATAGGCCTAAATAGGGCAAGGTGCCCTAATCAAGGACAGTTGACCTTTAATGTGCCCAAACAACCTTACTCAGGGCTTCCTAAACCTAAAGTGAGGTCAATGAGTCACCAAGGACCCCTTGGGGTCAACCCTAGTGGTCATGTTGATACAAGTCAACTCAAGCCCCAAAGTGGTCAAAGTGCCCTTACCAAGGGTCAAGGACCTCCAAGGTGCTAAGTTAACCCTACCCAACCCTACATAGACCTTAGGGGAGGCCAATGGGTCACCAAGGACCCATTGGGGTCAACCCAAATGATCAAATTGACCAAAGTCAACCCTAGCCTAAGCCAAGTCAAACCTAGCCCAAATGGGCTAACCCAAGCTCAAGCCATTTTTCCCTTAGGCTACCCTCACTTTTCATAATTATTATGATTAAGTGGGCTGCACATATCCTATGGAGTTGACCAGTCAACATGGGGGACTAGGAGAGAGAAAATTTGGAGGAAGAGTATTCATGACCAAGGGTCTCTCTCTCCACCATCAAGTCTTCATATCATTCCCCCCCCCCATTTAATATATATTATGCATGGGTGGGCAGCCAATAGACTAGAGGATTGACTAGACAACTTAGTGACTAGTAGAGAGAGAGAGAATCTCAAAATGAAGAATAATTAGGAGAGAGAAAGGGGTATATTTAAGGGTGTTAGTGGATTGAGCCACTTGGGCCCATGCCATCAGCCCCCACTTGGGCTGGCCGACCCTTGGTGTCAATGAGGAGGAGGTGGATGGAGTGGGGCCCACCCATACATGCATGGTGACAAGAACAAGGCAACCCCGCCCCTCTCACTTAGAAAATATCGCCCCCCTATACTTCATCTCCACATTCCCCCCCCCCCCCCCCCTCACTCCTCTTGGTTCATCACCCTCAGGACAAGGAGAGCAGCAGATAGAGAGAGAGAGAAACCGAGCCTTGAAGTTGAACCCGAGCTGGAGCCGTGAAACCAAGGGATAAGCACCGCCGCCGCCGCAATGGTTCTCCGCCGCTCCTCACGTCGCAAGGCCGTCGGGAAGGTCCTCCCTCACTTCTCTCTTCATGCCTAGATCTTAGGAGTGTTTAGGGTAGGGTTCGGGCTCGAATGAGCCCGAACCCAGTTCTTCATTTCTCCATTAATGGCGGTTTTGGAAGCTCTCGGGTGAGGTGGCGCCGCCACCTCCGGCCGCCCTAGCCGACGACAAAAGGTTGCCCCCACCACCGTGAGGGGGGAGGTGAAGTTTGCCGATGGAGGCGCCGCCGGTAGCCGCTGGGAAAGCCCCCGTGAAAGCTCAGGCTGGATTCCATGCATTTGGAGAAGAAATGCAGTAGTCGTCTGATGGCTTTAAGATCCGTGCCATGCAATAAAATTAACCCTGGAATTATTTAATTACATGAATAGTGTTATTTTCTGTCCTCTATAACAACTTTTGCATGCCAGTAATTAGGGCACTTACGTCCTTTTTCATAACATGTACTCAACATGAAAATTGTAGGTCTTGAAGTTATCTTTAATTTGATATGTTACACATAAATTTGGGTTAAGTATACTACCCTATAGAGCCATTTTCCTAGGGATGGCCCTAGGGTAGGTCAGAAAATAAAATGAGTGCCCTGACCAAACCCTAAGTCCAAATGGACTGATATTTTGGGCATGTGGCTTAATTAGGAATATCTAGACGCTCCCCAAAAATGGGAATTTTTGGGGAAAATAATTTTATAGTTTTAGTCAGAATATGATAAACCAAATTATGTTGAGTTCTGGAGCATACCAACTCTAATATACCCCAAATTTTGGTGGCCTGCCCTTAGGTGTATATTAGACCTAGGGTAGGCAAATTAGTCAATTTAGCCCTCTACATGTTGAGATATCTCACTTGCAAGATCTGAAAAGGTGAATGGTCTTGGGCTGCAAATAAAATAATTCAGAAATTGGAAGAGATGCCCAAGCCCATCCAGAGACCCAAAAGACCTGGGATTTTGGGAAGTAACTGGTTTAGGGCATAAGTAGACCCTGCCAAAAAATGGTATTAATTGGATTTAAAATTAGGGAGAAATTACTAACATACCCCTAGGATTGTTTAGGTGATTCTTGGAGTAGTTCAATTCCAAAAGGCCCCAATTTTTGGTGGCATGTCCATGGGGACATTATTAAGGCATGGCTAAATTTTCAGCCTATATGGACCAAAGTAAGTTTGGTAAACCCCCTTGCATGTGTTGGCTTGTAAAGGACTTGGTGTGCTTATAGCCAAAAAATGAAATATTGAATGCACAGCTCTTTTGGACCACTGACTTAGTATTACCTTAAGTACCCTCCCCTCTTTGTGTAAGATGGATGAATTAGGGTTGATTTACCCTTGGACCCAAGTTCACACCCTTAGGGAGGACCTTTGGGAGTTGTGAAGGACACAAGGGAAAATGCCCTTGTATGGCCTTGTAATTTAGTAGAGAGATAGCTTATGTATATTTAAGCCTCTGGTTGAAATGTTAGGGAATTTAGAAGTAGTTAAATACCTCAAAAGTCAAACTCTAGCTTTAGGGTAGAAGCACTACTAGGTCAAAACAGTAACTTAACATCATCTAAAAATTGTGAAGATGGGGTAGAATGAATCTTAGGGTGAGTTGAACCCCTAGATATTGTTAGTGGAATTTTATAGATTGTATTCATGGTAGTTCCTTTGTTAAATATCAAAGAGTCCAATTTAGTATTGGATTTAATTTGATCATTTGGTTTAAATGGAATCTAGTAAAATTTGGTCAGTAGAGATTTTTGACCAAAATAGAGGTCTCTGAATTTTATTATAATTTTTAAAGGATTTTATATATTGCTTCCTTCATAAATTTTATAAAGGCCATACTTTGTAAATAAATCATTTAAAGAATAATATAACTTGCAAAAGTGTGAATTTTGGCCACTGATGATTTCAGGATGATATCTACTGTTAGGAATTTAATTTGGAATTTTTGAAGTATATTCATGGTGCTTGATTCACAATTATGCCCTTTGTAGATTTTTGTATTGAATTTATTTAGAATTAAATATTCTGTGAAAAATCTTGAAATTTGGCCAGTGATAATTTTAGGACTGTAGTAGCATAATATATTTAACTCAAATTATTTGGATGATATTTTCAAGTAGTTGATTTACAAATCTTGGAATATGGGAATTACTGCTAAAATAATTTTAGGACCCTTAAATGTTTGTAGAAAATGTTAAATTTGGAAATTGTCACATTTAGATATATGGAATATTATCATGAATTTATGAAACATTAATCATGTCTAAAATGTATACTTCATGATCAACTTGACAATAATTGGCTCTTTTAAGAAATTATTTAAATAGAAGATTAATTGAGGAAAATACAATATTCTGGAATTAAATCTTTTATATCATGATAGGACTCCAGTAATAACCTAGGTCATTCGGATGAAAACTTGAAGGACATCCTATCATGAACATCACTTAGTATAGGTTGGTCTGCAAATAGTAATTTGGGGAAAAGTTGTATTAGGATAAGAGTTGGAATAGTGTAGAGTTAGTCGTGTTGAATTGTTTGAATGAAAGTAGATGAGTTACCATAGAATGTTTTAAGGAGTGGTGGGAATCGAGTTGATGTGTGTTAGAAGGTACGCGAGTTCGACGAAAGATCGTCGTTCCCGCGAGAGTGAATGGTCTAAACTACCCTAGGTAATGGTTTAATGTGATGTTAAAGGGGGAGAGGTAAGGGAATCAACCAATAATAATAAGTGTCTTGCGAAAGGGAACTTTGGTCTGTCATACCATCGCAGTTCCTAGTGCCTATTGAGAACCCTTCACGGGGTAAATCTGGAGGTAGTCTTGGGCTAACGTAAACCTTAAAGAACAAATCGAAAGAGTAGTTTAGTAGATAGGGTTTCACACTGCACACACTAGTTGGACAAGAATTGGAAATGGTTAAGTCATCCCGAGGTGTTCAAAGGGGCGCCATCCCGCGGTGTTCAAAGGGATGAGGTTTGGAATTTGGGCCGGACAGTTTAGTCCGGGGAGCTTCGTCTCGGTTTGAGGTTAACACGGACGGTTCAGTCCGGGAACTCGACTCGTTGTATACAATTTTGAGAATATTGCATGTGCATAAGAAATACCTAAGGTGGTGGGTCTTCAATATGGGTTAGTCGTTGCACCGATGCCAATACGATGACTCGGCCAGTGTGGTTTAACACTTCGCCAAACTTAAGTCCGACGGTCCAGTCGGCAAGAGTACGCGGTAGTCCGCTTAGTGCACCAATCGTTGAGGTGTACGATAGGTCAGACCGGTAGTGCTATTACTGGTTTTGAGGTGGGTGAGGCCCAACCCACCGCTTCCGTCTGCCACTACGGAGGTATCCTGGGAGGTAACGGCTCCGAAAGGGTGAACTAAAGGTCTGTGTGCACAGAGTCAGGTGTGTGTGTTGCACTTGCATGTTCCATCATACCCACTTGCATGTCATAGCATAATCAATTCATTTAACCCTGACACCTAAAGTATAAGTGGAATGGGACGCTTATACATTAGGCTCTGCAAAACGACCCCTTGGTCTATAAGCTTGTGTGGGCAAGTTTATAAATTAATGTTAATATATATATATTGCTGTTAATAACCGACACCCCAACATATATATTGGTATGGGACTTTTTATACGATGAGAGCCCTGTAGAAGATGCCTTGGCTTATGTGTACTCACATAAGTGAAGGTTAAATTCTTTTCTTACTTTACCTATTACAAAATGATTATAAATTGCTAACTAGGTCCCCCTGTCACTTGTTTGTTTTACTCTCCACTTTCACGTCCTTTCCTTTCTTCCACCCCGCTCGGTGCCTAGGAGCATGGGGGAAGGGGTGGGGGACGATAGGGCTTAGTCTTATAGACTAACGGTTTTCGAACCACATCATATTAGGGGATCGTGGAGCCCAGCATGGAGGACCAGCCCAGGAGAACGGTGCGTTTGGAGACAGGGCAGTCTAGCTCAGGAGTACAACCAGCTAGGACCGTGAGTCCCGACTTCTAGTAGTTGTTTTATTTTGCTTCTGCATGAGAGATCTGTAGTGAGGATATTGATGTATCGGGCTTAAGCCCTTCAATTCTATACTCTTTTACTATTCTGTGGACACTCCCTTCCTAGAGATTTTATATATATGTGATTTGCTGTGTACTTACATGTATATACTCTTGTACTGCTACTTTTGTGATCAATAAGGCTGGCAGAATCGACATTTTGTAGTGACGATCTTCCCGGGCGTGAAGGTGTCACCGCAAAGCGGCGGTTCTGGGCATAAGACCCCGGTGTTGAAAACGGGCGGGGGGGGGGGGGGGGGGGGGGGGGGGGTCTTACACCCTGCACTTTATTAGCATAGCTTAACAGTAATGAAATTACACATCATTACAGGCATAGGCTCGCACGGCCACACACCCCGTGCTCTCAAGGCACATTCTCAGTGAACCAGGTCAAAATCTGCGGTCTCACCACTGCCCCTTGGACAACAATTCTTATGAGTATTATGGTCTTTTCGGCCTGATCCTAAGACCCTACATCTACGCCAATGGTGAGTACCACGTACTTTAGGTCTCTCTAACCGAACGATATAGAGCGGGTACATTTCTGCCTAACCCGTTGCTCACACCGCAACGTCAATTTAAGTTATATGCGCGGGTTAAGCTTCCCCTAGTCCCAATTCGATCACACACTTTACATAACCTAGTTATGTGCAAGGTGGCTCCCAGGCCACCATGTTGGCAGAATCACACATCTGCCCAGGTTTTTGGGTGCACATCGGAGTAGTCTCCAAGGTTCCCTGTTGCAATCTACCGCGTAGAAAACCCGAAAACAACCATCGGCGCGGAGTATTCTCCGGTCATACATGCAATGCAACATCACCGATCCAGACCAACTTATTCAGGTAGGCTTCACACATCATGCCAATGTTTGTTTCTCGATTACGGACTCTACATGAAAAATAATGGGGACTATTTATGTCTACCCGAAGGAACACCTCACACTCACCGCAAACTCGCGAGAGCGGGCTTCCTATGAAAAAGGGAAAGAGGACTTCACATGTCCAAGATGAGAATCATTACCCTAGCATTTCTCTTTGGCTCCATGAAGATTTATACGGATGAAAAGCACCGCAATGGACTCGCCTCCGTAGATCCGAACTCGGCTTGCAATTTGGGGCTCTGAAGCTCCACCGGCAGCCAGAACTCTCCTCCTCCTTCCTTGTTCTCCCCTC
This sequence comes from Platanthera guangdongensis, assembly GCA_039583875.1. NCBI lineage: Eukaryota > Viridiplantae > Streptophyta > Magnoliopsida > Asparagales > Orchidaceae > Platanthera > Platanthera guangdongensis. The sequence goes on from CM077167.1 coordinate 91,088,462, forward strand.
TCTCTAAGGTTTTAGAAAGAGAAATCTCAATGGGAAATGAGTGTTTCAACCCTATTCCTGGATATAACCGAGCAAGAACAGCCCGGGGCCATTGGATCCCAAATGAAGGAAACAGACGACCACGATTCGCATTTAAAATCAGATTCCTGGGCCGAACACTGCTTGTGACATGCCCGTGTCCAAGGTAATATGCCTCAATCGATGCCGAAACCATCACGTCCAGACCAGGACACGGGCTCTCAACAAGCCCGTGTCGCACCTAACACACCCGTGTCAATCAATACATGCCCGTATTACGGGGCATGTCTCCCGATCGACACAGGACCAAATACAACCCGAGGAGAACACGGGTACTCGACACCCCCGTGTCACATTTGACAGGCCCGTATCAAACCTAAACACGCCTGGGCTACAGGCCGTGTTCCTCACCTGACACAGCTTGGCTAACTACCCGAGCAGGACACGGCCTGGGACACGCCCGTGTCTCAGGCCATGTTCTTGTCTCGACGATCGTCGACTGCATTTTCCTCGACCACACGGCCAGATCGTCGAACCCGAGCACGACACGGCCCTGGAACACACCCATGTACCAGGCTGTGTGGCCCCTACCAAGTCCCAAACTTGGCTCAAAATGCTACCCGTCCCTCTTTTGAGTTTCGGAGTGTTACACATCCACTCTTCTACCGCCCTGGTAGGAATCCAATTTCAGATTTTTGATCAGGTGAATGCTACCATAAGATCTATTTATAGGGAGATCTCACAACCCTTTAGGGTTTTGATCAGGTGCCCAAAAATCAAAAATAAACATGTGAAGGAGTTAATAAACCCTTTAATAGGAGGTTGGGAGAGTTGATGGTGTCATCTCTTTTCTCTATTTAATAGAGAAGACTTGTGGATTTCTGTTGTCAACGCTCCTTCTGAAATAATGAATGGTTCAGAAAACTAGGAGCCTTGCTCAGGGTGTAGGTCTTTAGCCTTATCTTGAAGAGGTCCAGGAACTTTCTAACTGATTCAAAGTTGTTGTCCTTGAATATTCCTGGAGTAGAAGTAGAAGAAGATACTTGATATTTGATGGTTGTTCTTCTTCAGTCTTCAAAAAGAACAAGGAGAAAACAGAATTTTTTCAGCATAGAGAAGTAGATATTCTTCAGTATATTTTTGTATCTCTTCTCTGTATATCACTGTATATTTCTTCTTGCTTGCTTGTATTACATCTATCCTGTATCTTCTCGTCTGAAAGAAAATTCTCTCTTATATATTCTTATGTCAAATTCTCCTCTTGAATTTTGAATTCCAATCATTAACTGCTGACCAATTCTTGAGAATGTAATGGCTGGAATATATTCTTTAATGGGTTTCCCCAACTATCCCATTAAAATAAGCAAGTAATTAACCCTGATGAAGACCATAATAAATGCTGCCAATAATGGCTATATTCAGGAGAACATGAGCATTAATTACTCAGGAAATCACTGTTAAATAATATAATAAATAAGGACAGAAATTAGGAAAACTTCTAAGTCTAGCTCGGGAAAGAATTCGTCGAGCTCTGAATAGAATTCGTCGACTAGAGTTCCAAGTCCGTCGACCTGATAATTCCTGTTCATCGACCTGAGCTCAGCGAAATGCATTCTGGAAATTACTTGCCAAATCTGCGCTCTAAGTTTGTTGAACAAAGAATCTGTCCTCGTCGACCTGAGTTCAGAGAAAATAAACTGGAAAGAATCTGTTGAAGCTGAACTGATTTCGTCGAGCAGAGAATCTGTCTTGAGGAAGAAATCGTCGACCTGAGCTCGAATATTGTCGAGCTCAACCCAGAGGAAGATTTCTGAGTTTGTGGATCTGCGATCGACGATCATCAAGCTGAGTTCAAAGAATTTTTAACTGATAATTTTGAACTCTGAATTCTTCTAAGTCCGAGTCTAATGAAGTCCTCTGCTGGCTGGTCCATGAAGGTTGAACCTAATGACTTACCTAAACTCTAGGACTCATATACTTGACCTTGGCTATACAATGTGGGTCAAACTCAACCTAATTAGTGAACCTAGCCCAAATCCAAACTAAGCATCCAACATAGAAAGTCCATCATCATTTTCTTGGACTGTGGGGATAACTTCCTTGATGGTCAGCTTGTCCATCATCTACTCTATACCTGCAATACTATAAGAGGAGGAGCTTGGCAGCTCACAGTTAACCATGTTGGATTCATCAAAAACAACATGCATTGACTCTTCTACAACTTAGGTAGTTAAGTTATAGATTATATATGCCTTACTATGAGTGTTGTACCCAACAAAGATCCTTTCATGGGACTTGACAGCAAACTTAGTTAAATGGACTTTTCCATTGTTGAGCACATAACACTTGTAACCAAAGATCCTAAAATAGCTCAAGTTTGGTTTTCTGCCCTTCAAGATCTCATAGGGAGTCTTCTTGTGGATCTTGGTGATAGAAGCCCTATTAAGGGCATAGCATGCAGTGTTAACTACCTCAGCCTAGAAGTATTCTGGGAGGGATGAGTCATTTAGTAAGGTTCTATTAGCCTCTATGAGTGTCCTATTTTTCCTCTCAGCAATTCCATTTTGCTGTGGTGTTCTAAGAGAGTAAATTCTTGATCAATCCCTAGCTCTTCACAGAACCTTGTCATGCACTCAAACTGAAACTCAGTGTTATGGTCACTTCTGATTTTGACCATAGTGTTGTTGAATTCATTCTGAATTTCCTTGACAAATGTCTGAAAGACATCAGGGGTTTCAGATTTCTTCCTTAGAAAGAACACCCAGGCAAATCTGGAAAAGTCATCAACGATCACAAGGGTGTATAATTTCCTACGTAGACCTTGAATTAACATAGGACCAAACAGATCCATATGCAAGAGGTATGAGCACCTCACTGAGTCTATGGTGCCAATGCTCTTGAAGGAGGTATTAGTCTGTTTGCCCTTTTGGCATGCAGAGCAGATACCCTCCTTAGAGCATATAGACTTAGGCCCATTCCTAACCAGCTCATTTCTAAACCGTTTGCATATGATCCTATAATTTAGATGGGCTAGCCTCTTGTGCCACTAGACACAGAAAGAGGCTTTCTCATCTGCAACTAGGCATACAGGTGAGTCTTTGCTAGAGCATAGGAAATCTAAATAGTACACATTTTCACTCCTAGTGCCTGTTAAGGTGACCTCTTGGTCACTTAACCTCCTTATTTGGCACTCATCCTTGTGGAATACTATGTCATAACCAAGATCACATATTTGGTTAATACTTATCAGGTTGTGTTGAAACCCTTCCACATAAGCTACTCTAGTGATAATGACTATGCCACTAAAGATCTTACCATAACCTCTAGTCACCCCTTTTTTTGACCCACCAAAGATAACCTTTGGTCCATTCTTTACTAGAGCATAATCTTTCAGCATGCTCCTTATTCCAGTCATGTGCCTGGAACTGTTGAAATTTGTGAAGTGAAAGTGGGTGAATGGAGCACTTGGACCTATATACATGAACTACGCAGACAGGGTTGGCGGACAGCTAGGTCGGCAGGGATGTTGTAGACGGTTTGCTCTATAGCATCCTGAGAGGTATGTTCACGTGGACTACGCGGACAACAGCGGTGGTTAGCCAAGCCGGCTTGTGCTCAGCAGACAGTTGGATCCCAGAAGGTAACTGGGCGAATAGAAACCCTATCCACAGAGTCCGGCAAGAAGCGGACAGAAGAACTGGAGCTCGGCGAATCGGCTTGGCAGAAGCCTTGGTATTGCTCTGGTGAAGCGGCAAGTGGAAGCTGCGGAGTCCGCCAGTAAGTGCGGACTGGCCCTTATGGCCAATGGTGTGGACTTGGTTTGTTGTGAACCAAGTCCATGTTTGGCTCAGTCCAGGGAGATCGCGCGATGGAGCGCGGACTGCTTCTCAGTCTGCCAAGCTCGGCAGAATTGCTGTGTACCTTGGTTACGAGTTTGGGAGAAGCAGACTGGAGATTATGTCTGCAACTGTGTGAGGACTGGAGCTGGAGTCCGCTGAGTCCGACAGCTGCTTTGCTGGTATGGTCGTGGACTCGGGATATGCGGACTGGAGTAGTCTGCGGAAGATGCAGACTGGAAGTGTCTGCTGGGTAAGCAGACTAGAGCAGTGTAACGCCCCGAAACTCAAAAGAGCGACGGGGGACGTTTTGGGCCAGTTTTGGGTTCTAGCAGCAGGCACACAGCCTGGGACACAGGCGTGTCCCAGGGCGTGTCAATCTTGTGTCGACACTCAGCCGGGAAGTCGACATTTTGATCTCGACATTGTGTCGAGACTGGGCACACGGCCTGCGACACGGGAGTGTCGCAGGGCGTGTCAACCCGTATCGACACTTAACCCGCGAAGTCGACACTCTGCGTTCGACGAAGTGTCGAGACATGGCACACGGCCTGCAACACGGGCGTGTCGCAGGGCGTGTCGACCCGTGTCGACACTCATCCTGGGAAGTCGACATTTTGCTCGACGATATGTCGAGACAAGGCACACGGCCTAGGATACGGGCGTGTCCAAGGCCGTGTCGTCAGGTCGTCGATCTTCGCTCGATGAAGTGTCGAGTGTTGAGACCGTGTACATGGCCTGGAACCCAGGCGTGTTGAGGTGACACGGGCAAGGACATGGGCGTGTCCTAGAACCCATGCAGTGCTCGGGTTGTTTTCGGGAAAAAACGATAGGGGTACACGGCCAGCCACACGGCCGTGTCAAGTGGAACACGGGCATGTTCGATGCCCGTGTGTTGTTCCAAGCGCGTCAATTTAGATGGCGAATGAGGCACACGGCCCTGGACACGGGCGTGTGCCAGGCCGTGTGCGGTCCAGATTGGGCATTTCAGTCCCGAATCAAAGCCGTTCATTTCTTTAATTGATGATCCAACAGTTGGGGGTTGTTCCTGAAGGGATATACCCGGGATTGGGCCTTTGAAACCCTCACTTTTCATGAGTGGTTGTCTTTCTAAAACTTAGAGAGAGAGGAGAGTCAAGGAAGGAAGAAGGAGCTAGATCCGGCCATTGGAGGAGTTTCGAAGCTCCAAATTGCGAGCCGACTCCGGATCCACGGAGGCAAAGCTAGTGCGGTGCTTTTCATCCGCTTATTTTTCCATGGCGCCAAAGAAGAACGCAAGGGTAACGATTCTCTTCTTGAGCATGAGTAGCTCTCCTTCTTTGCATAGGAAGCCCGTTCTCGCGAGTTTGCGGAGAGTTGGAGGCGTTCCTTCGGGTAGATATGTGAAGTCCCCGTTGTTTAGAGTCTGTAAGCGAGAATGGACATAGACATGATGTGTGAAGCCTATCCGGACATGTTGGTCTGGATCGGTGATGTTGTATTGCATAAATGCCGGAGAAGACTCCGTGCGATTGGTTGTTTTTCGGGTTTTCTACACGGTAGATTGCAACAGGGAGCCTTGAGGATTAACACAAAGGTGCACCCGGAAAACTGGGCGGATGCGTGATCTTGCCAACTTGGAGGCCTGAGAGCCAACTTGAACATAACCGGGTTATGTGAAATTGTGTGACGAAAATGGGACTCGGGAGAAGTTTGACCCGCTCAAATGGCTTAAATTGTCGTTGCGACGTGAGCACGGGTTAGATGGAACCGTACCCACTTCTATATCGTTCGGGTTAAAGAGACCTAAAGTTACGTGGCACTTGCCGTTGGAATAGATAAGAGTCTTCGACGGTGTATGGCTTAAACTGTCATGTCCCATGCCGGGAAGACAAATTACTCATAGGTTTGGCCGTAAAAGTGGCGGTGGTGAGTCCGGAATGTCTATGGCTTTAATTGACGTGACATCGACCGGTTCACCGAGAATGTGCCCTGAGAGCACGGGGCGTGTGGCCGTGCGAGCCAACATCTGTGATGAAATAGTTATATTTATATTGCTCGCTTATGCTAATGAAATGCAGGGAAGGAGCATCGCCGCCCTGAGTTGGGGGCGGGATCGTTACAATTTGGTATCAGACTACTGGTTTTGGTCGGGCTTAAGCTGAATTCGTGGTCGAATTCTTTTTAAGGGGTGGTGAGCACATTGTGTGCATCATCGTTATAACAGTAAAAGAACCCATGAATGTCCACTTAGGAATGAAAATACACGTGTTTGAGGAACCTGCGTGTTCCTATAATTGCTCTTTGCAATTTTATTTGGTCACTTAACGGTGTTTTGTACCACTATAGGTGACCAGAAGTGGTGTGGGCCGTCAGAACGTCGAGTTTCTGAGGCTAGCAGTGCACCAGATGTTGCTCCTGCAACACCTCTATCAGCTGAGAACATACGATTGGTGGCCGAAGCAGTGTTGGCCGAGATAAATGCGCAGCCTGTAAGGCAAACGCAGCAGCCCACTCCTGTGATAGAGTAGGAACCTCTTCAAGAGGCTGAGCCGAGGAGAGTGGAGCAAGTGGTTGTGGAACCAGTGGTGCCAAGAAGGGCAATCGAGAGACAGCTTAAGCATGTTATGAGTTTTAATCCTCCTATATTCTCGGGGTTGGGAACCCCATCTCAAGCTGAAGACTGGCTCTCTAGGGTGAAGAGAGTCATGACAGCAACAGAGACGGATGAGTGGCAAATGACCACCATTGCTACGTTCCTTTTGGACGGTGAAGCGAGATTATGGTGGGAAGCCTTGGAGCTGCTTCATTTGAGAGGTAGACAACTTACAGACGTCCCGATGGAAGAGTTCTCGGGATTGTTCTTAGCAAGATACCTCCATTCTACTCAGAGGATTTCGATGGAGAACGAATTTCTGAAGTTGGTTTAGGGTGAGAAGAGCGTGGATGAATATCTCCATGAGTTCACTCGTTTGAGTCGTTATGCTCGCTCCACCATCGCGGATGAGGAGCGCAAAATGAATCTATTCGACGAAGGCTTGAGAGATGAGTTGAGATTACTACTCTCGGGGCCGATGACGCAGGGTTTCTTAACCTTGGTCAACACTGCCCGGTCCTTGGAGAAGGACATGAAGAATGTCCAAGCAAAGAAAAGCTTGGGTGAAAAGAAGTCTGAATTCAAAGTGCCGACTACTTCAAAGTCCGGCTATCGAAGATTCTTTAAGAAGCATAGGACTTTGGGTTCAGCTCCTTCAGGCGCTTCTGGGGCGACTACGAGTCGGACCCCGGGTGCATGTTTTACTTGTAGAAAGACGGGGCACTTTGCCCGCGATTGTTGGAGCGGACGTCCTAAGTCCGAGAGAAAGCCGGGAGCTACCTATGAAGAGAAGGGCAAGGCGGTGGAGTCGACCACGTCCCACTATGCTCCGGCCCAACCAAGGGTTTATATTCTTGTCCAACAGGAGGCCATCACACAGGCTGATGTGGTGACAGGTACGGTTTAATTTATAGCAAGTCAATTTCTTCAAATACTTGTTATGCACATGTTACCTTACCACTGCTTGTTTAGGATTTGTTTTGATTTGTGAAAATCTGGCACGAGCACTCTTCGATACGGGAGCTTCACACTCCTTGTCCGAGGGATTTATATCACGCATCAGAGTCCCTTCTTCGATGGCGAAGGATAAGTTGGATGTGTTGTTGCCTAATGGGTGTTCGATGCGCGTGGATAGGATCTGCGATGTTAAGATTCGTATTGGGAATCAGGAGTTCGATCTGCAGGCATCGTTACTTTCGTTGGTGGAGTTCGACGCTATATTTGGCATGGACTGGCTCTCGGAGCAGCATGCCTATATTGACTGCGGTCGCAAGGAAGTCAAGCTGGGAGCAAGTCGTGAAACGTCTTTTACGGGCTTAAAGGGGTCGAGCAAGACGTTGATGTCTACTCTTCAGGTGGTGAAGGCGGTTCGTGCTGGTGCAGAACTGTTCTTTACACTAGTGGAGGTTGCAAAGCCGAAGCCCGCGTTGGATAGTATTTCAGTGGTATTGGAATACCCTGATGTGTTCCCCGCAGATCTTCTTGGAACCCCGCCTCAGCGGGAGATAGATTTCACGATTGAGCCAGTGCCAGGTGCAAAGCCTGTGTCACGATCTCCTTATCGGCTAGCGCCTAAGGAAATGGCGGAGATGAAAGTTCAACTGCAAGAGTTGTTGGAGCAAGGGTATGTGCGCCCGAGTTCTTCGCCTTGGAGCGCACCAGTCCTCTTTGTTAAGAAGAAGGACGGAAGCTTGAGGCTATGTATTGATTATCGGGAGCTCAACAAGTTGATGGAGAAGAACAAGTACCCGATCCCCCGGATCGATGATCTTTTTGATCAGTTGGTCGGGTCGATGGTGTACTTGAAGTTGGATCTCAAGGCTGGGTACTATCAGCTGCGAGTAAGGGAGAGTGATATCCCGAAGACAGCGTTTAGTACGAGATACTGGCATTATGAGTTTATGGTCATGCCGTTTGGGTTGACTAATGCGCCGTCAGTGTTCATGGATTTGATGAACAGGACTTTCAGGGAGTACTTGGACCATTTCGTGATCGTCTTCATCGACGATATTTTGGGGTACTCGTAAAGTGAGGAAGATCACTTCAAGCATCTTCATTTGGTTTTGGAGACGCTAAGGAGGAATCAGTTGTATGCCAAGTTCTCGAAGTGCGAGTTTTGGTTATCCTCAATGGCGTTCCTCGGTCATATAGTGAGTGGAGAGGGTATTGCTGTGGATCCGACGAAGATTATTGCGATACGGGAGTGACCTGAGCTTGCTACGGTAGCGGAAGTCCGGTGCTTTTTGGGGCTTGCCGGCTATTATAGGCGCTTCGTAGAGAACTTCTCGCGGATAGCGTTACCTCTCACTGCTTTGACGAGGAAGGAGCATAAGTTCGTTTGGACGCCGGAGTGCGCGCGAGCTTTTGAGGAGTTGAAGTGTCGGTTGACCACGGCGCCTGTGCTGAGTTCGCCATGTGGGACCGAAGGCTATGAGATTTATAGTGATGCTTCGGGCAGTGGTTTGGGTTGCGTGCTACTGCAACACGGAAGTGTAATAGCTTATGGCTCGAGGCAGCTAAAAGTTCATGAAAGGAACTATCCGGTCCATGACTTGGAGTTAGCGGCCGTGAGTTTTGCCTTGAAGCTGTGGAGACACTATTTGTACGGTGTGAAGATTGATATCTACACCGATCATAAGAGCCTGAGATATTTGATTGATCAGAAGGATCTGAATATGCGGCAGCGTAGATGGATGGAGTTCCTGGGGGACTATACATTCAAGATCCACTACATTCCTGGTAAAGGGAATGTGGTTGCGAACGCATTGAGTCGCCGAGCCCCAGCTCAAGCCAATTGGCTATCGTTGCATGATGAGCGGTTGGTGCGGGAGTTGGAGGCGTTGGAGATTGTTTGTGTGGATAGGCAATCAAGTGCTGAAGCAGTTCTGAATTGGACTGAAGTCCAATATAACCTGGCTGATCGGATTTGGCAGGCTTTGGATATGGATGTTCATATGAAGCAGTTCATGGTAGAGGCTCTGGATGGGTCAAATTCCCAATTCGTTGTGGAGGACGGATTGCTTTGTAAGGACGGTCGTCTGTGCGCCCCATGTGTGGGTAATTTGCGGGTAGAGTTGTTGTACGAGGCACACCATACCAAGTACTCGATTCACCCGGGGAGCACGAAGATGTACCGCGATGTCAAGAAACTGTTTTGGTGGCCGGGTTTGAAGAAAGATGTGGCGCTCTACGTAGCGAAGTGCCAAACTTGCGCCTTGGTGAAGGCGGAATGCCAAAAGCCGGGAGGATTTCTTAAGTCCTTGCCTATTCCGGAGTGGAAATTTGACGACATCTCTATGGACTTTGTGCACGGTTTGCCAAGGTCGCAAAAGTGGAACGACGCCATTTGGGTGGTCGTGGATCGGTTAACGAAGGTGTCGCATTTTATTCCGCATAAGAAGGATGATCCGGTGGAGACGTTGGCAAAACTTTATGTGGATAACATTGTACGGCTTCACGGTGTGCCCCGCAGCATCGTGAGTGACCGAGATGGGTGGTTCACGTCCAATGATTGGAGGCTAGTGCAACAAATGTTGGGGACAAAGTTGAAATTCAGCACAGCCTTCCATCCGCAAACGGATGGGCAGACCGAGAGGGTCAATAGAACTATGGAGGACATGCTCCGCATGTGTGTCTTGGATTTTGGGAAGCAATGAGAAGACCACCTTTATTTGGTGGAATTCGCATACAACAACAGCTACCAAGCGAGTATTCAGATGGCGCCCTTCGAGGCCCTATACGGTAGAAAATATCGCACGCCGTTGTCTTGGTTAGAAACGGGTGAGTCAAACTTGTATAAGCGATTAAAAGTGGAGGATGCTACTTCTTTGGTGAGAACCATTCGGGATAGGTTGCTTATCGCTCAGGACCGGAAAGCGAAGTACTATAATGCCAAGCACAGGAACGTGGAGTTCGCTGTGGGCGACTATGTGAACTTAAAGATCAAGCCGTTCAAGGGTATCTCGCGGGTGCGGCGATTGAAAATGCTAAGCCCGAGGTACCTTGGGCCGTTTGAGGTCCTGGAGCGAGTTGGTGAAGCGGCCTATCGGTTGAAGCTTTCAGTGGAGCTTGGTGGATTACATGATGTATTCCATATTTCGGTGCTTCGGAAGGCAGTGCAAGAGCCTACGCAAGTGATCCCGGTTGATCAAGTGCCGGTGGATAATGGGCTGACGACAAAGCTCAAGACCGTGCGGATTGAGGACTCGGAAGTCAAGCGGCTACGCAATAAAGAGATCAGAATGGTCAAGGTCCGGTGGGACAATTGCGGTCGTGAGGAGCTCTCTTGGGAACGAGAGCAGACTATGCTTGACGAGTATCCAGAGTTGTTCCGCTCAGGTACAAATTTTGGTTTTGTACATGTCTTTCCTTTATATAATTTCGTGGACGAAATTCTTTTAAGAAGGGGAGAGTTGTAACGCCCCGAAACTCAAAAGAGCGATGGGGGACGTTTTGGGCCAGTTTTGGGTTCTGCCAGCTGGTACATGGCCTGGGACACGGGCGTGTCCCAGGGCGTGTCAAGCTTGTGTCGACACTCAGCCGGGAAGTCGACACTCAGCCGGGAAGTCGACATTTTGATCTCGACATTGTGTCGAGACTGGGCACACGACCTGCGACACGGGCGTGTCGCGGGGCGTGTCGACCCGTATCGACACTTAACCCGTGAAGTCGACACTCTGCCTTCGATGAAGTGTAGAGGCATGGCACACGGCATGCGACACGGGCGTGGCGCAGGGCGTGTCAACCTGTGTCGACACTCGTCCCGGGAAGTCGACATTTTGCTCGATGATGTGTCGAGACAAGGCACACGGCCTAGGACACGGGCGTGTCCAAGGCCGTGTCGTCAGGTCGACGATCTTCGCTCGACGAAGTGTCGAGTGTCGAGACCGTGTACACGGCCTGGAGCCCAGGCATGTTGAGGTGACACTGGCAAGGACACGGGCGTGTCCTAGAACCCGTGCATTGCTCGGGTTGTTTTCAGGGAAAAATGATGGGGGTACACGGCCGGCCACACGGCCGTATCAGGTGGAACACGGGCGTGTCAGGTCGAACACGGGCGTGTTCGATGCCCGTGTGTTGTTCCAGGCGTGTCGATTTTGACGGCGAATGAGGCATACGACCCTGGATACGGGCATGTGCCAGGCCGTGTGCAGTCCAGATTAGGCATTTAAGTCCCGAATCAAAGCCGTTCATTTCTTTAATTGATGATCCAACAGCTGGGAGTTGTTCCTGAAGGCATATACCCGGGATTGGGGCTTAGAAACCCTCACTTTTCATGAGTGGTTTCCTTTCTAAAACTTATAGAGAGAGGAGAGCCAAGGAAGGAAGAAGGTGCTAGATCCGACCATTGGAGGAGTTTCGAAACTCCAAATCACGAGCCAACACCTGATCCACGGAGGAAAAGCTAGTGCGGTGCTTTTCATCTGCTTATTTTTCCATGGCGCCAAAGAAGAACGCAAGGGTAACGATTCTCTTCTTGAGCATGAGTAGCTCTCCTTCTTTGCATAGGAAGCCCGCTCTCGCGAGTTTGCGGAGAGTTGGAGGCATTCCTTCAGGTAGATATGTGAAGTCCCTGTTGTTTAGAGTTCGTAAGCGAGAACAGACATAGGCATGATGTGTGAAGCTTATCCGGACATGTTGGTCTGGATCGGTGATGTTGCATTGCATAAATGCCGGAGAAGACTCCGTGCGATTGGTTATTTTCGGGTTTTCTACACGGTAGATTGCAACAGGGAGCCTTGGGGATTAACCCAAAGGTGCACCCGGAAAACTGGGCGGATGCGTGATCTTGCCAACTTGGAGGCCTGAGAGCCAACTTGAATATAACCGGGTTATGTGAAATTGTGTGATGAAAATGGGACTCGGGAGAAGTTTGACCCGCGCAAATGGCTTAAATTGTCGTTGCGACGTGAGCACGGGTTAGATGGAACCGTACCCACTTCTATGTCGTTCGGGCTAATGAGACCTAAAGTTACGTGGCACTTGCCGTTGGCATAGATGAGAGTCTTCGGCGGTCTATGGCTTAAACTGTCGTGATCCATGCCGAGAAGACAAATTGCTCATAGGTTTGGCTGTCAAAGTGGCGGTGGTGAGTACAGAATGTCTATGGCTTTAATTGACGTGACATCGACCGGTTCACCGAGAATGTGCCCTGAGAGCACGGGGCGTGTGGCCGTGCGAGCCAACATCTGTGATGAAATGATTATATTTATATTGCTCGCTTATGCTAATGAAATGCAGGGAAGGAGCATCGCTGACCTGAGTTGGGGGCGGGATTGTTATAATTTGGTCAGCATTGCTGATCGTTGCCTTGTTTTGCCACTGTGCAGTGGTTTGTTGCTTGCAGGTGCTGCTGGACCAAGCGGTCAATAGCGGGCTAAAGCCCAAGTGCGAAGCCGGCCCTCGAAGGCCTATTTGGAAGTGTTTACTATTTTATTCATGTATGACCAGCCTGCGTGCCGTGGTTTGTAAATCATGTAATATCAAGTGAAATATTTTGCAAGGCCTTAAGGCTTGTGTTGGTGTATGTATAACATTCCTATTTTGTATTAGTGCACATTTGTGCTTTAATGCTGGGTTCTTTGTTACAACTTATAAATCTGCTTCTGCTAGAATGCTCTGTGTAGGACGTGATGATTGGTTGGATGGTTTCTATGTGTAACCACCCTGTCTGTCTGTAGTATATGGCGTCGAACCCCGGCCGGACCTACTGTTATATGCTATGTGACGGATAGGGGGTGTTACAAGCAGTGTCCATTGAGTCCGGTGGGTGTCTTGGTGACAAGGCTATGGACACAGGGTATGCAAACTGGAGTTGTTTGCAGGGATATGCAGACTAGAGTTGTCTGCAGTATGTACGGACTGGATCGATGTGTCCGCTGAGTCTGGTTGTTGCCTTGGTGGCAAAGCCATGGGCTCGAGATGAGCGGACTGAAACGGTGTGTCTGCGGAGTCCGGCATTTGCCTTGTGACGAGGTTATGTGATAGGGATAAGCGGGTTGGAGCTCTGTCTGCGGATTGACGGACAATGTTGCTGCGGAGTCTGGCTGTGGTGGTATTGGCTTGGACTTTGGCGGCAAGGCAGACTGGTGTTGTGTCCAGCCTTGGAGAAGCTATGGTGGACGCTATCCTGCACAGTGGCGGCGGACTGGAATGTATCCACTGACTGCAGAGATATCTTGCTGCGGGATGTGGCTGTAATCCTATCGGCTAGGGCGGTGACGACACTCATCATCGTGCCTATAAATAGGACCCATGTCACATCAGAAATAGAAACCTGGGAGTAAACTATATGCATGAGTGAACAGTAAGTGAGCTCGCAATAGTTACTGCAGACTGGACTTCTCTGTCTGCATGGTTTGATTGAGTTGAACGGGTTATGCTGTGCAGTTGTGCGGATAGTGCTGGAAAGCCAGGACTTGGCTCTAATTGAGGTCAGGGACAGTGCGGACTCTGCGGTTAAGCAACATGTGGTAAATAGCAGGTCGCGGACCGCGACCAAACGGTCTTCTCTTTAGTAACTTGGTTCAGGGTTCAATAAGCTGCCTGCTTCAGGCGGACTGTTCTATTCGGCATCGCAGCTTGTGCGGTCTGGCGGATAGGTGACTTCGCGGTTAGGCAGCTTGCAGATCGGTGGCTAGAGCTAGCATTGGAATAAGGGGTAGTCTACGTGGCTTGGGTTGCAGTCTGGCGACCTGCCGATTTGAGCGGAGTCCACAACAGTATACCGGCGGCTTGATGTTTGAGTCCGCGAGGCTTGTGTTAACTTGTCTTGTATTTGTAGTCTCTTCTTTCCCTTGGGTGGTTGTTTCGTGAAGCACATCTCGCCATGTATGTATCGCTGTATAAAGAAGGTTGTTGTGAATCGATATAGACTCTTGTACTGCACGTGTTTTCTGGTTGACTGGCTTTAGTTAAGATAACCCTTGCTCACTCCAAGGTCCAGGGAAATTTCCGCATGATCAAGGTGTGATCTTGATAGTACTGAGAATATTAATTTGGCATCAGGCTATCTTGTTGATCACCTGGAGAAAATTCAACATAGTATCAGAGCCAGGTTATTGAATTTCAACATGGTATCAGAGTTGGATTGGAATGGATAAGCAGTGATCAACTCAAGTGGTTGTTGCTCTTGTGAAGAGGGAACCAATGGTTGAACTATGGCAGTGGAAGATGCAAGTTGTCTTGGATTTGATATCCTTACAGAGACGAACTTTGATAGGTGGAAGTCTTGTATGGGGAGATTTCTTCTTGGCGAGGACCTTTGGGAGGTTATATGCGGAGCAGAAAGACAATAGGCTACTTCTAGCAATGCTGAAGAGATGAGAGCTTGGATGGAGACAAATGAAAAAGCAGAGTCTATTCTCAAGCAGGTGATCTCAACGGAGCTCTTGCACCACATCAGTGGATGTAGCTCAGCTGTGGAGGTTTGGACTTCCCTTGATGGGTTGTTCAGGAAGGAGGTGAAGGTTGATGCTGAGGATGGTCTTTCTACTTCATATCAGCAAGTGAGGAGTGTTTTTCCTACGCGTGATGGGAAGAGGAAGGAAGTACCAAGGTGCTATAAATGCACGCAGCATGGTCATCTCATGAAAGAGTGCAAGGTTGTCTTGCTCTCGGTGAATGTAGCTCATGTTGGAAGTTAGGAGAAGAACTTAGCTGGGACTTCAACAAGTTCAGGTGTTGATCGGATGAAGGCCAGTGATAGTGCAGTTATCTAGCATGAAAGGCTGGGGCATGTAGGGATGGACAAGCTGATAGCAATGGCGGTAAGAAGACTCGTTAGAGGATTGCCTAGATTATCATCCTATGGAGATGGTAAGGTGTGTGCAGGATGTCAGCATGGTGAAGCTTATCGCTTTATTCTTGATAAGGCACAATCCAGATGTAAAGCACCTTTGGAGGTTGTCCATTGTGCTCTGGTTGGACCGACCGTCACGTCCAGTCTTGGAGGCAGCAGGTACATGCTGATATTATTTGATGACTATTCAAGGTATACTTGGGTATACTTCATGAAGGCGAAGTTGAACATGATGCGCTTGTTTGTAGAGTTCAAGAAGCTTGTGGAAGGCCAGCTTGTCCTTCAGATCAAGAAGTTGAGAACAAGCATCGGTGGTGAGTTTGGCTCTACCGAGTTTTCAAACTTTTGCAGAAAGCATGAGATCCGGAAGAAGCTTTCTTGTGGACATACTTCACAGCAAGGTAGTGTTGCAGCTTGGATGATCCGTTGGTTGACAGAGACCTGCAGGTGTTGGCTTCAGAGAAAAGGCGTTCCTAAGGTTCTTTGGGCGGAAGGGATGGCCTGTGCTGCTCATGTCATCAATCAGATGCCTCTTAGTCCGATCTATGTGAAGAATCCTTACGAGCTGATGTTCGGGGTGAAGCCCAGTGTAAAGCACCTACAGGTGTTTGGATCTACCTGTTACGTACACACTCCGGATGCTCTCAAGATGAAGCTAGTCTTTGTTGGGTATGGTGAGCATAAGAGAAGATGGAGGTGTATGGATCCTGTGATGAAGAGGCTCATCATGTCAAGAGACGTTGTCTTCGATGAGTTGACACTATATTGGGATAGCTCTTATGTGGAGGTAGAGATGAGCAGGTCAGATGGTGGGCTGAAGGATGTTGCTGCTAAGGTTCAGGTGGAGCTGCCTGAGTCACCAAGAGCTCCAAGTTGTTCTAGCTCCGGGGCAAAGGCATCAGGGTCAGGAAGAAGGGGGAGCAATGCTCTAGGGGCTTCTGGCTCGAAGGCGGAGGCTTTCGGTTCAGGAAGCAGGGGGAGCGATGTTCCAAGTAGTTCTTGTTCGAGAGAAGAGACTTCTGGTTCAGGTAGCAAGGGGAGCATTGCTCCAGGTACTTCTAGTTCCAGTGATGTGGCGTCTTGTTCAGGAATCAAGGGGAGCATTGTTCCAAGATTGCCCGAGAACGGAGCTGGTTCAGGAGGAGCAGTGGAGGTGGTTAGCCATGATTAGGTTCTTCGGAGATCGAAGAGGATCAGTAAGCCACCAGCTTGATATAGTGAAGGGAACACGGCAGGCTTGGTCCTATGTTTCGTCGCAAGCCCTCAGGTTGAGCGAGTACCTTTTGGCTGTGATGACCCTACTAGAATAAAGGAGGTGGTTGACACAAAGGCTGAAGAGGTGACTAATCTCAGTGCTAATGAGGCTTGGGCTCTTACGCCCAAGGTTGTTGGTGATACTCCTTTGATGCATGAGTGGAGGTTGAAGCTGATGAAGAAGGTAGAGGGAAGCATTGCTCCTTTTTGGAGATAATGGAGGGCTCCCCCATGGTCCATGATATGCGGGGAGAGGACTATGTCTTGGACATTTCTTCATAGATGCTATCAAAGGGATCAGGTGCAAGGTTACGGGAGCTACTAGAGATATTCACCACTTCTCACTTCAAGGGGGAGTGTTGAAATTTGTGAAGTGAAAGTGGGTGAATGGAGCACTTGGACCTATCCGCGTGGACTACGTGAAGAGGGTTGGCGGACAACTAGGTCGGCAGGGATGTTGCAGACGGTTTGCTCTGTAGCGGCCTGGGCGGTCTGTTCGCGTGGACTACACGGACAACATCGGCGGATAGCCAAACCGGCTTGTGCCCAGCAAGAAGTTGGATCCCAGAAGGTAACCGGGCGGAAAGAAACCCTATCCGTGGAGTCTGGCAAGAAGTAGACTGAAGAACCGGAGCTCGGCAAATCGGCTTGGCAGAAGCCTTGGTCTTGCTCTGGTGAAGTGGCAAGTGGGAGCCGCGGAGTCCGCCAGTAAGTGCGGACTGGCCCTTGTGGCAAATGGTGTGGACTTGGTTGGTTCTGAACCAAGTCCATGTTTGGCTCAGTCCAGGGAGATCACATAGTGGAGCGCGGACTATTTCTCACTCCGCCAAGCTCGGCAGTAGTGTTGTGTGCCTTGGTTGCGAGTTTGGGAGAAGCGGACTGGAGATTGTGTCCACAATTGTGTGCGGACTGGAGCTGGAGTCTGCTGAGTCCGGCAGCTGCCTTACTGGCATGGTCATGGACTCGGGATATGCGGACTGGAGCAGTCTATGGAAGATGGTGACTGGAAGTGTCTGCTGGGTAAGCAGACTAGAGCAGTGTCCACTGAGTCTGGTAGGAGTCTTGGTGACAAGGATATGGACTCAGGGTATGCAGACTGGAGTTGTCTGCAGGGATACGTAGACTAGAGCTGTCCACAGTATGTGCGGACTGGATCGGCGTGTCCCCTGAGTCCGGCTATTGCCTTGGTTGCAAAGCCGTGGGCTCGGGATGAGCGGATTGAAGCGGTGTGTCCGCGGACTCCGGCATTTGCTTTATGACGAGGATGTGGGCTTTGGATAAGCTGGCTGGAGCTGTGTCCGCATATTGGCGGACAATGTTGCTGCGGAGTCTGGCTGTGGTGGTCTTGGCTTGGCCTTTGGCGACAAGGCGGATTGGCATTGTGTTCGGCCTTGGAGAAGCTATGGTGGACGTTATCTTGCACAGTGGCAGTGGACTGGAATGTATCCGCTGACTATGAAGATGTCTTGCTGCAGGATGTGGCGGTAATCCTATCGGCTAGGGCGGTGACCACACTCATCATCGTGCCTATAAATAGGACCCATGTCACATCAGGAATAGAAACCTGAGAGGAACCTCTATGCATGAGTGCACAGTAAGTGAGCTCACAACAGTTGCTGCGGACTAGACTTCTGTGTCCGCGTGGTTTGATTGAGTTGACCGGGTTGTGCTGTGCAGTTCTGCGGATAGCGCTGGAAAGCCAGGACTTGGCTCTGATTGCTGTCAGGGATAGTGCGGACTCTGCGGTTAAGTAATAGGAGGTAAACAGCAGGTCGCAGACAGCGAGCAAACGGTCTTCTCTTTGGCAACTTCGTTCGGGGTTCAATAAGTCGTCTGCTTCAGGCGGACTGTTCTATTCGGCATCGCAGCTTGTGCGGTTTGGCGGCTAGGCGACCTCGCGGTTAGGCGGCTTGCAGATCGATGGCTAGAGCTAGCATTGGAATAAGGGGTAGTCCGCGCGGCTTGGGTTGTGGTCTGGCGACCTGGCAGTTTGAGCGAACTCCACAGCAGTAGACCAACGTCTTGATGTTTGAGTCTACGCGGCTTGTGTTAACTTGTCTTGTATTTGTAGTCTCTGCTTTCCCTTGGGTGGTTGTTTGGTGAAGCATGTCTCGCCATGTATGTCTCGTTGTGTAAAGAAGAGTGTTGTGAATCAATAAAGACACTTGTGCTGCAAGTGTTTTCTGGTTGACTGGCTTTAGTTGAGATAACCCCTGCTCACTCCAAGGTCTAGGGAAATTTCCGCATGATCAAGGTGTGATCTTGATAGTGCTGAGAATATTAATTTGGCATCATGCTATCTTGTTGATCACCTGGAGAAAATTCAACATGGTATCAGAGCCAGGTTGTTGAATTTCAACATTGTATCAGAGATAGATTGGAGTGCATAAGCAGTGATCAACTCAAGTGGTTGTTGCTATTGGAAGAGGGAACCGGTGGTTGAACTATGGCAGTGGAAGATGCAAGTTGTCTTGGAATTGATCTCCTTACAGAGACAAACTTTTATAGGTGGAAGTCTTGTATGGAGAGCTTTCTTCTTGGCGAGGACCTTTGGGAGGTTGTATCCGGATCAGAAAGAAAAGAGGCTACTGCTAGCAATGCTGAAGAGATGAGATCTTGGATGGAGACAAATGTAAAAGCGGGGTCTATTCTCAAGCAGGTGATCTCATCAGAGCTCTTGGAGGACATCTGTGGATGTCGGTCAGCTGCGGAGGTTTGGACTTCCCTTGATGGGTTGTTCAGGAAGGAGGTGAAGGTTGATGCAGAGGATGGTCCTTCTACTTCATATCAGCAAGAGAGGAGTGTTTCTCCTAGGCGTGATGGGAAGAGGAAGGAAGGACCAAGGTGCTATAAATGCAAGCAGCATGGTCATCTCAGGAAAGAGTGCAAGGTTGTCTTGCTCTCGGCGAACGTAGCTCTTGTTGGAAGTAAGGAGAAGAACTTAGTTGGGACTTCAACAAGTTCATGTGATGATCAGATCAAGGCCAGTGATAGTGCAGCTATCTGCCATGAAATACTGGGGCATGTATGGATGGACAAGCTGAAAGCAATGGAGATAAGAAGACTCATAAGAGGATTGCCTAGATTGTCATCCTATGGCGATGGTCAGGGGTGTGCGGGATGTCCGCATGGTGAAGCTTATTGTTTTATGGTTGATCTAGTGGTTGTGTTAACAACAGCTTTAGGTCTAGAAGGAGTAGCAATAGTCTTGTTCCATTGTTTTCCAGCCCTAGTCTGACAAGTGGTGGGTCTAGCAGTTGAAATGCTTGGGATATCTTGAGCCCTTCTAGCAGCAGCTTTCTTTTCATAAATCATACTATCAATGGTCTCAGAGATGCCCATGTCTGGTCTACTGAGAGCCTTGCCATTTATCTTAGAGTGGGCTGGAGGAATTAGAGAACAGTCAGCAGCTTTACCCTTGACTAAAGGGGCTGTTGCACCAAACATAAATGGCCCAGGATGGGCATTTGTATTTTCTCATAACCACATGCATCTTTGCTGTAACTACCACCATACTGTGGAACATTTTTGTTCACACAAGTTGGTCTAGCATGATTCCAATGACCATAAATACTCTCATGGTCATGGTTGTTAGAAGGAAATTGCACTCTATTAAATTTCACATGAGGCTTACAGGCTAGTGGCTCCACTTGAGCTTTGCCCTTTCCCTTGGGATTAACAGCTCTTTTCCTTCCCCTGAATCCCAACCCTTTTTTCCCTTTTGGGAGGATAATGAGTCTATCAAGGACAACACTGTGCTAGGCTTAGAGTAGCTAGCCACTAGTTCCCTCTCCTTTTAGAGCTTTCCTTCAAGATCCCTTATATGATTATTCTTGGAGGTTATGGTGTTCATCTGAAGGATTGTTACATTCTTCAGTTTGTTAACTTCTTGAATCTTCAGATCCAGCAATTTTGCTGATTCTAAAGCAGCAATCTTTAAAGAGACAATTTCTTGAGCATGTTGTTTGGTCAGGAGCTTGCTTTTCTTTAGATCTTGCAGAAGTGCACCATAATTATCAATCCATTGATTGATGTCTCCTTCAGATTCTGAGCCATCATCATCACTTGATGTAGAAGCACAAGAATCTGGAACTGATTCATAATCTGAACAAGCAGAGCAAGTAACATAAATTACCTTGCTTGGACCAGGCTAATCCTGGCTGAGTTCTTCATCTGACCTAGCCATCAACCCAAGATAGCAGCTGTATTCTTCAGAATCAACCTCTAAATCACCATCAGACTGTGATAGAGGGGCCATGTCTTCAATCATGACAGCAGGAAGAACCTTCTCATCTTCTTCTTCTAAAGCAGCCAGCCTTTTGATGCAGTATGCTTCAACAGCTCCTTCTTCAGTAGAGGACAACCCAATGTAGGCTACTTCTTCTTCTTCTGACTCTAATGAGGAGGAGTTAGTCCAGCTTCTTTTCTTCTTGGCAAAGAGGAATTTCTCCTTCTTTCCTTTTTGCTGGTGGTCCTTTTTCTTACCGTGTTCTTTTATTTTGACTAGGCAGTCAACTATCACATGCCCAGGTTTTCTGCAATGATAACAAGTCATGTTAGAGGAAACCTGTTTACCAGTTTTGGAACCATACATGTCGTCCTTAGAGGATTTTCTCCTACCCTTGTAGTAGTTATCCTTGGGATGTGATGAGGAGGAAGGCCTGCCTCTCCAGTTCTTCTTCTTCAAGAACTTCTAGAATTTCCTGGTGAAGGCAGCAAAATCTTCATCAGACCATTGACAGTGTGATGTGCTTTTCTCTAATTTTCCAGAATAAGATTTAGCATCTCTCCTTGGTGGAGACAGAGACTTTCTTCTGCCTTTGATGGAGCCTTCAACTTTGAATGCTACAGACTTGTCTCTTGCCTGAGACTTGTTCTGGCTCTCCTCTTCTTTCTATGCAGCCAGCTCCATTCCATATGACAGCAACTTCCAAAAGAGGATGTGAGGAACTGTCTCACCCAGCTTTGCCGCTTCTATGATGACACAAATTTTAGTATCCCACTCTCTAGAGAGAGATCTAAGGAACTTGTCATTCAGTTCATAGTGACTGAGTAATCTTCCATAAGTCTTCAACTTATTCACAATCCTAAAGAACTTTTCATAGCAGATGGTTATGTTGTCCCCCTTGGATTGCCTGAAAGCTTCATACTCTTGGTTGAGCATGGAATTCCTATCATCTCTAAGCTCATCTGTCCCCTCCATGTAGATCACAAGTGTTTCCCACAATTCTTTCGCAGTTGAGCAATTTATCAGGTTTTGAAGAGTAGAGTCATCAACAACACTCATAATTATGTTATTTTCTCTCCTGTCTATTGAGGCCAAGGCCAACTCATCCTTGTTCATCTCATCATATGTCTTGGGGTCTTGACATTAGCATCAAGTGTTGACACCTTCATTGGGATGTATGGTCCCTCTTCAACTGTAATATACATCCTAGGGTCAGCAGCTTCCATGCACTACCTCACTCTTGCTTTCCAGATGACAAAATCTTCCTTCCTACAGATTGGAAGTCTCACAGCACTCAGGTCCCTATTGGTCATTCCTGAACCCATAGAGACACACTTCTAGGTAACCTTGGAGATCTACTCAGACTGTTACGCCTTTAAAGAGCAACCTGGCTATGATACCACTTGAAAGTCATGTTTTCAAGGCTAGCTAAACACCTAGAGGGGGAGAGGTTAATATGTTTCTATCTCTATTTTATTTTTCTAACTTGCTTGCAGATTTCTGTGGTGGGTGATTAGGTTAGTTTTTGCTTTCAAGATCAATGACTGACGACACAACAATTTATAGTGGTTCCTCAATCTTGGGTACATCCACTGTCCCTCTGCGCCTATATAACAGTGTGTTATAATCGGCTCTCCCTGCAGAACTCAGCTCCTTAAGATCTTACAGCACAGATCCCGCAAGACCACACAGGTCACACAACCCTATAACTTAGGCACTAAGCCAAATGCATGTCACAAAGACCTTTCACCCGGCACAAAGCCAAACACAGGTCACTAAGACATCAACCTTTATAATTCAGGCTTACAACTCCAGATTCACCAATAATGTTTACAAAAGAAGAAATAAAGAGAGAGATGATTAGACACCAGAGCAAGATCTTTGTGTCTTCTTCTTCCTGGACTGAGCAGATATCAGTCCAAGCTTTTGTTATTGAAGACAATAAGTAGGCAGTAGAATTTTCTTCAACCAGCTTTCTTTTCTCTACAAAACTTATAGATCTGCTTCCTCAGGATAGCTTCTGATACTGCTATTGCAGATGGTGATTGCTTCAGCTATCTCTTTCCCCAGCAAGGTTCTCTGTGAAGAACAACTTCTTCAGGCTCGATGAAAATGGCGAGAAAGAAGATGAAGTTCGGTCGGACTTTTCTTTTTCAGAGAACCTAGACAAGGAAAAAAAACGATCGATTGCTCTTACCGATTTGCTTCTTTTTATTCTCTGAAGGCCAATTGAGCAGTGGGTCCCACCACCAGGATTGATGGCTTAGATTGAGCCATTCAGTGCATGCTTTCCATTTAATCTTGATTCAACGGCTCCTTGCTGCGTGTGGGCCCCAACACTTAATGTTGAAAATATTCCTTGGACAGTGCAAGAGATGATAACAGCTGGCCGCCAACTTCTCTGGCAGCATTTCTGCAACATTTGAATTTTAGTTGACTTTTTGACTTTGCTGATGTCAGCATGACTCAACATCTCTAGACTTAGACAAAATTCAATCATTAGAACCAAAGGCGTTGATTGAGTAGGTATCACTCAATGCCAGAACACTTAGGCAAAATTCTGTCTATCTATGTATTGAGCTCTACGAATGCTGAGCTACATTCGACGAGCAGCATGCTCAGCTCGACGAAAGCATAAGTTTAGTTTGATGAACTGTAGACTTAGTTCGACGAAAGCATAAGTTTAGTTTGACGAACTGTAGACTTAGTTCGACGAAAGGATAAACTCAGTTCGACGAACTCCAGGCTCAGTTCGACGAACGTTGAGCTCAATTCGACGAAGCTGAGCTCGATGAAAGCCAAGCAATCCATGCATTTGGACTTAGCCAAATTTCTGCTTCAAGGAGTAAAGAGGGTCGAGAGCATTGAGTGAGCCTGCCTCACTCAACGTTATTTGCCTTAGCAAAAATTTCTACGCCTTGGCATTGCGAGAGTAAGCTCCACTCAACGCCAAACTACTTAACATAATTTTTCTATTATCTGGCATTGAGTGAGTAAGCTACACTCAATACCTATTGTTGGGTCCATTTTTCCTAATGTCCCTGCTTTGTGACAGGTCAAATAGGTCAATGTCACACACATCAACTGTATTTGATGTGCATTTAAGGTCTTAAGCGCAGGTTGTCCATATCACATTGATTGTACATGCTAACACAATAAGTGGTTGTTGGACATAACAAAAATCAATTAAGTCCACATGCGTTGGGAGGAGCAAGCTCACTCAACACCAGAGGTATGGATTCAATATTGTCTAGTAGAAATTTGCCTAAGTACAAAAACGTTGAGTGAGGACAGCTCACTCAACGCCATATAACAATTATCGTTGAGTCTATCTTAGCCTAGCTGAAAGATAGCCAAAAATTTGGCTAAGTACAAAAGCGTTGGTGTAGTCTACTCACTCAACGACATACAGCTTTTAGCATTGAGTGTTGCTGTGCCAGTCAACTCACAGAAAAGTTGGGCAAAAGTTTCACCAAGTCCACAGGCATTGAGTGTAGCTTACTCACTCAACGCAGATAACAAAAAAATTATGTTAAGTAGTTTGGCGTTGAGTTGAGTCTACTCTCTCAACGCCAAGGTGCATAAAGATTTGCTAAGCCAAATAGCATTGAGTGAGGCAAGCTCACTCATTGCTCTTGATGCTCTCAACGTCTTGAAGTAGAAATTTGGCTAAGTCCAAATGCATGGATTGCTTGGTTTTTGTCGAGCTCAGCTTCGTCAAACTGAGCTCAGCGTTCATCGAATTGAGCCTGTAGTTCGTCAAATTGAGTTTTGCCTTTCGTCGGGCTCAGCTAAGTCCAAATACATGGATTGCTTGGCTTTCATCGAGCTCAACTTCGACGAACTGAGCTCAGTGTTCGTCGAACTTAGCTTGGAGTTCGTCGAACTGAATTTGGGTTTTCGTCGAACTAAGTCTACAGTTCGTCGAACTAAACTTATGCGTTCGTCGAGCTGAGCATGTTGTTCATCGAACGGAGCTCAACATTCATCGAGCTCAATACCTAGACAGACAAAATTTTGTCTAAGTGTTGTGGCGTTGAGTTATACCTACTCATTCAATGCATTTGGCTCTAATGATTGAATTTTGTCTAAGTCTAGAGATTCTGGGTCATGCTGACGTCAGTAAAGTCAAAAAGTCAACCAAAATTCAAAATTTGCGGAAATGTTGCTGGAGACGTGGGCGGCCAGCTGTTATCATCTGCTGCACTTTTCGAGGAATATTTTCAATATTAAATGTTGGGGCCCACACACAGTAAAAAGCCGTTGAAACTAGATTAAATGGAAAGCATGCGCTGAATGGCTAAATCTCAGCCATCAATCCTGGTCGTGGACCCACAGCTCAATTGGCCTTCAGAGAATAAAAAGAAGAAAATCTGCCAGGGCAATCAATCGTTTTTTTCTTGTCTAAGTTTTCTGAAAACGAAAAGTGCGGCCGAACTTCATCTTCTTCCTCTCCATTTTTCGTCAAGCCTGAAGAAGTTGTTCTACACAAAGAACCTTGCTGGAAAAAGAGATAGCTGATGCAATCACCATCTGAAATAGCAGGATCAAAAGCTATTATAAGGAAGTATATATATGAGTTCTGTAGATAAAAGAAAGCCGGTTGAAGAAAATTCTACTACCTACTTATTGTCTTCAACAACAAAAGCTTGGAATGATATCTGCTCAGTCTAGGAAGAAGAAGACATAGAGATCTTGCTCTGGTGTCTAATCATATCTCTCTTTATTTCTGTAAAGATTCTTGGTGAATCTGGAGTTGTAAGCCTGTATTATAAAGACTGGGGTCCTAGTGACCTGTGTTTGGCTTTGTGTTGGGTGAAAGGTCTGTGTGACATTGGATTGGCTTAGTACCTAAGTTGTAGGTCTGTGTGACCTGTGTGGTCCTGTGAGATCTGTATTGTAAGCTCTTGAGGAGCAGAGTTATAGAGGGAGAGCGGAATCTAACACACTTTTAGATAGGTGCAGAGGGACAGTAGAAGTACCCAAGATTAGGGAACCACTATAAATTATTGTGTCGTCTGTGATTGATCTTGAAAGAAAAAACTAATCTAATCACCAACCACAAAAATCTGCAAAGAAGTTAGAAAAATTAAAAAGAGATATAAACCTATTCAACCCCCCCCCCCCCCCCCGAGGTGTTTAGATAGACGTGAAAACAAGTATTTAAAGTGTATCAGAGAGAGGTTGCTATTTAAAGGCTTAACAGTCTGAGTAGATCTCCAAGGTTAGCTAGAAGTTAGTCTCTATGGGTTCAGGAATGACCAATAGGGAGCTGAGTACTGTGAGACTTCCAATCTATAGGAAGGAAGATTTTGGCATCTGGAAAGTAAGGGTGAGGCAATTCATGGAAGCTGCTGTCCCTAGGATGTATATTATAGTTGAAGAGTGACCATACGTCCCAATGAACGTGTCAGCACTGGATGCTAATGTCAAGACCCCCAAGACATATGATGAGATGACCAAGGATGAGTTGGCCTTGGCCTCAATTGACAAGAGAGCAAAGAACATAATTATAAGTGATGTTGATGACTCTACTATTCAAAACTTGATCCATTGCTCAACTGCAAAGGAAATGTAGGAAACACTTATGATCTGCATGGAGGGAATAGGTGAGGTTACAAATAATAGGAATCCATGCTTAAGCAAGAGTATGAGACTTTTTGGCAAGAAGAGGACTTCTTTGCGAAGCTACTATCATATGAAATGTTGGGTGAGACACTAAAATCTATGTCATTAGAGAAGTGGCAAAGCTGGGTGAGACAGTTCCTCACACCATCTTTGCGAAGCTGCTATCATATGAAATGCACGTCACGGTAAGGAAAGAAGAGGAGAACCAGAACAAGTCTCAGGGAAGAGACAAGTTTGTAGCATTCAAAGCTAAAGGCTCCAGCAAAGGCAGAATAAAGTCTCCCTCTCCACCAAGAAGAGATGTTGAATCTGATTCTGGAAAATCATAGGAGAGCACATCAGACTGACAATGGTCTGATGAAGAATTTGCTGCCTTCACTAGGCAATTCTAGAAGTTCTTGAAGAAGAAGCAATAGAGAGGCAGGTCTTCCTCCTCCTCAAATCCCAAGGATGACTACTACATGGGCAGGAGAAAATCCTCTAAGGAGGATATGTATGGTGTAACACCCCCATCCGTCGCATGACATATAACAGAAGGTCCAGCTGGAACCCGACGCCATATACCACAGACAGTCGGAAGGGTTACTAAATGAATAAATCAAACCATCTAATTAAGACTACTCGTCCTAATCACAGAGCATTCTAGCGGAAGATTTTAAAGTTGAAAGAACCCAAAATTAATTCCATCAATATGAATGTCCACAGCTACAACAACAGGAATGAAACCCCAAATACACAGAAACAGGTACATGGCTTTAAGGCCTTACAAATGTTCACTTCATGAATAGTGTTTTAAATACATCGGCTCGCAGGCCGGCCACACATGAAATAAATAAATAAAACTATTCTACGGCCTTCTAGGGCCAGCACAGCAACATGGGCTCCAGCCCGCTATTTGGCGCTCGGCTCCGCAGCACCTGTAAGCACAAACCACCGCACGGTGGCAAATAAAGCAACGGTCAGCTAAAAGCCGACCAAATTATAACGACCCCGCCCCTTACTCGGGACGGCGGTGCTCTTTCCCTGCAAAGCATTAGCCAACAATATATATATATAGCGCAATTATAATTCGCCACAGGTGTAGGCTCGCACGGCCAAACACCCCGTGCACTCAGGGCACATTCATGGTGGACCCTGACCCATCAGTGCATCCACCACCACCCCCAGGATGGCAACAACATGTGAGCATTTAGCCTTTCTGACCACCGTCTAAGGCTCCGACTATGCCAACGGCCAGTCCCCGTCTTCGGGTCTCTCGCACCGAACCACATAGCCTAGGTCCAATTCCACTTGCCCGTTGCTCACGCCGCATGTCCAATTTAAGGAACTTTGCGCGGGCCAAGCTTCTCTCGGATCCCAAATTTTCCAAAACAGTCTCATAACCCAGTTATGATCAAGGCCGGTTCCCAGACCGCCAAGTTAGCAGAACACGTTTCCGCTCAATTTTCCGGGTGCGCCTTGAAGCTAACCTTCAAGGATCCCTGCTGCAATCTACCGCGTAGAAACCCGAAAAATCCAAAGCACGGAGTCTTCTCCGGCAAAACCACATCAAATGCAACATCACCGATCCAGACAAAACACGTCCGGGTAGGCTTCACACACAATGCCTATGCCCGTACTTACGATTCCGGGCTCTACATGCAACACAAGGGGGACTATTCCCGTCAACCCCAAGGAACACCATGCACGCACCGCATACTCGCGGGAGCGGGATTCCCTATGCAGAAAGAAAGAGATTCAAGCGCTCGAGTTGAGAATCGTTACCCTTGTAGTCCGTTTTGGCGCCATGGAAAAACTACGCGGTTAGAACTCTTCGCAATGACCTTCCCTCCACGGATCCGCTCTCCGATTTCGAAACGGTGCTCCGATGCTCCGCAGGCGGCCGGAAACCTCCTTCTTCTTCCTCTTCTCTCTCACTTTGGAAGGGGAGAACTTTGGAGAGAAAAATGAGGGAATAACTCCCTATTCCCGGCCTTAACAGAGCATAATTTAATCTGGGCCGTCGGATCTAAATTAAAGGAAACGAATGGCTCGGATCTGCACAAAATTCCCCTGACCTGGGCCGCACACGGCTTGGCACACGGCCGTGTCCAAGGTCGTGTGCCTCGATCCAGGCACGATCGTCGAACTGAGAAACGCACACGGGCCAAGACACGCCCGTGTCTGACCTGACACGCCTGTGTCGGGTTCCTCGACACGCCCGTGTTCGAGGGCGTGTCACGCATAACCGCCACGGCAACGGACACGACCCCTCAGGACACGGGTCGGGACACGGGTTGGCACACGCCCGTGTCGGATGACACGCCCGTGTCGGATGACACGCCCGTGTCATCCGGCCGTGTTTCTGGCCGTGTCCTTCTCGGGTTGGAAACGGCCAAAAAATCACCAGCCAGACACGGCCTTGGACACGCCCGTGTCCTAGGCCGTGTACCCCTACAGGCACCAAAACTCTTTTTCCGCGACCGACTCGCACACAAAATTCGGGGCGTTACAAATCTCCCCCACTTAAGGAATTTCGTCCCGAAATTAAGCAAAGGTACACAAAAGCTAAATGATACCTGAGTGGAATAACTCGGGGTATTCCTCCGACATAGCTTGCTCTCGCTCCCAAGAAAGCTCCTCACGTCCGCAATTATCCCAACGGACTTTAACCATTCTGACCTCCTTGTTGCGGAGTCGTTTGACTGCAACATCTTCAATTCGTACTGGTCTGACCCTTGTTGTTAACTCATAATCAACCGGTACCTGATCGTCTGCAATGATCTGCGAAGCCTCCTGAACTGCCTTACGCAACACTGATACGTGGAATACATCATGCAGCCCACTCAACTCCATCGACAGCTTTAATCTATACGCCGCCTCGCCAACACGCTCCAGGATTTCAAATGGTCCAAGGTATCTCGGACTCAGCTTCTTCAAGCGTCGAACCCGCGATACACCCTTGAACGGCTTGATTTTTAAATACACCATGTCGCCAACGTTGAACTCTACATTTCTATGTTTGGCATTGTAGTACTTTGACTGTCTATCCTGAGCAATCTTCAGCCTTTCCTGAATTGTCCGTATCATTGAAGTGGCATCTTCCACCGCTTGACGTTTATACAACTTTGATTCGCCTGCCTCCAACCAAGACAACGGCGTACGGCACTTCCTCCCATACAAAGCTTCAAAAGGCGCCATTCCAATGCTTGCCTGAAAGCTATTGTTGTACGCAAACTCCACCATGTACAGGTGATCCTCCCAATGCTTCCCGAAATCTAGGACGCACATGCGAAGCATGTCCTCCATAGTTCTGTTGACTCTCTCGGTTTGGCCATCTGTCTGCGGGTGAAAGGCTGTGCTGAACTTTAGCTTAGTACCCAACAGACCATGCACCAACCTCCAGTCATTTGACGTGAAGCGTCCATCACGATCACTAACAATACTGCGAGGCACACCATGCAGTCGTACAATATTATCCACGTAGAGTTTGGCTAACTTTTCCACTGGATCCTCCTTTCTCACTGGGATAAAGTGCGACACCTTTGTCAATCTATCAACGACCACCCAAATGGCGTCATTTCCTTTCTGCGACTTCGGCAAACCGTGCACAAAATCCATAGATATGTCGTCAAACTTCCATTCTGGGATAGGAAGTGATTTCAAGAAACCTCCGGGCTTCTGGCATTCCGCCTTCACTAATGCACAAGTACGGCACTTGGCCACATAAAGCGCCACATCCTTCTTCAAACCCGGCCACCAGAATAATTTCTTCATGTCTCTATACATCTTCGTGCTTCCCGGGTGGATTGAGTATTTGGTATGATGAGCCTCATACATCAACTCCTCCCGAATATTATCCGCACTAGGAACGCATAGACGACCGTCCTTCCTTAGCAACCCATCTTCAACCACAAACTGGGAATTTGACCCATCCAAAGATCCATCTAGGATTTGCTTCATGCTGCTATCCTGAACCAAAGTCCGCCGAACTCTATCCGCTAGGTCACACTGCACCTCTGTCCAAAACAGTTTCGCCTCGGCACTAGACTGCTTGTCAACGCAAGATATCTCCAATGCCTCCAACTCTTGGACCAATCTCTTATCATGCACTGATAACCAGTTGGCTTGTGCGGGAATCTTACGACTCAACGCATCCGCCACTACATTTCCCTTCCCAGGCACATAGTGTATCTTGAAGGTGTAGTCCCCTAAGAACTCCATCCACCTCCTCTGCCTCATGTTCAGATCTTTTTGATCCAATAGGTACTTCAAACTCTTATGATCGGTGTAAATATCTACCTTCACACCGTACAGATAGTGCCTCCAAAGCTTTAGAGCAAAAATCACGGCCGCTAACACTAAGTCATGGACCGGATAATTCCTCTCGTGAACCTTCAATTGTCGTGAACCATAAGCTATCACTCTCCCATGCTGTAGCAGAACACATCCCAAACCACTGCCTGAAGCATCACTATAAATCTCGAACCCTTCGGTACCACTTGGCGAACATAAAATAGGCGCCGTGGTTAACCTCCTCTTCAACTCTACAAAAGCCTGTTCGCACTCCGAAGACCACACAAACTTCTGATCCTTCCTTGTCAACGTCGTGAGTGGTAGTGCTATCCGCGAGAAGTTCTCTACGAAGCGCCTGTAGTAGCCAGCAAGCCCCAGAAAACTCCGGACCTCTGCCACTGTAGTCAAAGTAGGCCACTCCCGTATCGCCACTATCTTTGCCGGATCCACAGCTATTCCTTCTCCACTGACAACATGACCAAGGAACGCTATCGAGGATAACCAGAACTCACACTTGGAGAACTTTGCATACAACTGACTTTTCCTCAATGTCTCCAACACCATGTGTAAATGCTTGTAATGATCCTCCTCGCACCGCGAATACACCAGGATATCATCGATGAACACTATCACAAACTGATCCAAGTATTCTCTGAACGTCCTATTCATCAGATCCATAAACACGGATGGAGCATTCGTCAACCCAAACGGCATGACTGTGAACTCAAAATGCCCAAACCGCGTACTGAATGCTGTCTTTGGAATGTCGCTCTCCCTTATCCTCAACTGATAATAACCGGACTTCAAATCTAACTTCGAATATACAGTTGACCCAACCAACTGATCAAATAGATCGTCAATCCTCGGGATTGGATATTTGTTCTTCTCCGTAAGTTTGTTCAATTCCCGATAATCGATACAAAGCCGCAAACTCCCATCTTTCTTCTTAACAAAGAGAACTGGTGCGCTCCAAGGCGACGAACTTGGACGCACATAACCTTGCTCTAGCAACTCCTGCAGTTGCACCTTCAACTCCGCCATTTCTCTTGGGGTTATCCGATAGGGGGAGCGTGACACGGTTTGGCACCCGGTACCAGCTCTATAGTAAAGTCTATCTCCCGCTGAGGAGGGGCTCCTGGGAGATAATCTGGAAACACATCAGGATACTCGGACACAACTGGGATGTTGCCCACACTAGGTTTAGGCGTCGAAGTCTGCACTAGAGTGACATACAGTTCTGCCCCAGACCGAACTGCCTTAAACGCCTGAAGGGCCGATATCAGAACTTTCCCTGACCCCTTCATGCCCGCAAAAGTAGTCTCTACACCAGTGTCCAGACCCAACTTGACTTCTTTACGGTTGCAATCAATACATGCACTCTGCTCCGAGAGCCAATCCATACCGAAAATTACGTCGAACTCCACTAGTGGTAGAACCAACACCCGCAAATCAAACTCCCGGTCTCCAATCTGAATCTTCACAACACAAATCCTATCCGCACGCATTGAGCACCCATTAGGCAACAACACATCCAACTTGTTTTCTGCCATCGAGAACGGAACTCCGATGCGCGATATAAACTTTTCAGACAAGAAGGAATGTGATGCCCCCGTATCAAAAAGGGCTCTCGCCGGAAACCCAAAGATTAACACAAAGCCTAGCATTAACAAACGTAAGCTAACAAATACGAAGGTAACAACTATAAAAGTTAAACCACTGTAATTTAATTCATACCTGTCACCACGTCTGCTTGCTTAATGGCCTCCTGTAGACCAAGGTTGTAGACTCTAGGCTGGGCTGGAGCATGATGGGATGCGGTTGACTCCACTGCCTTCCCTTTCTCCTCATAAGTCGCTCCAGGTCTCCTCTCGGACTTTGGACGTCCGTTCCAACACTCCCGAGCAAAATGCCCCATCTTCCCGCAGTTGTAGCAAGCTCCGGGGACTCGACTTGTAGTTGCCCCCGATGCATCAGCCGAAGGGGCTGAGTTTGAAGTCCTCCGCTTCTTGTTCCATCTGCGGAAACCTGTCTTGTGACTTGGCACCTTGAACTCGGTCTTCCTTTCTCCTGGTTCCCTCTTCTCTTGAACTTTCTTCGCAACCTTTTCCAACGATCGGGCCGAATTGACCAAGGCTAGGAAGCCCTGCGCCTTAGGCCCAGCAAGGAGTAACTGTAAATCGCCACGAAGTCCCTCATAGAATCGGTTGGTCTTCCTCTCTTCTTCAGAAAACATAGCACCAGCATAACGACCCAACCGTGTGAACTCATGCAGATATTCGTCCACGCTTCTGGATCCCTGAGTCAACCCAAGAAATTGATTCTCCATCTCCAACCTCTGAGCAGAAGGTACAAATCTGGCTAGGAACAGTCTTGAAAATTCTTCTATCGGCACATCCGCAAGTTGCCTTCCCACTAGAAGATGAAACTCCAACTCGTCCCACCACAGCCTCGCCTCCCCTTCCAAAAGGAAAGTCGCTATGGTGGTCTTCTGCCACTCCTCAGTCATTGTGGCCGTCAACACCCTTTTTATGGAAGAGAGCCAGTCCTCAGCTTGAGTTGGTGTTCCAACCCCATTAAACCTCGGAGGATTAAAGCCCATCACATGCTTTAGCTGCCTCTCCGTAGTTCTCCTCGGCTCTACTAACTCAACTGCTGCGCGTTCCACCACTCTCGGCTCTGCCGCCCTAACCGGTTCTTGCTCATCCACAGGAGGTGCGCGATGCATTTGCCCTGCAGGTTGGGCATTTATCATCGCGAACACGGCTTCAGCCACCATCCTGATGGTTTCCGCTGAAGGAGGTGTAGCAGGCACGTCCCTTGGTGCACTACTTTCCGCTGATTGCGGACGCTCTGACTGACCAGCACCGCTCCTAGCTGCCTATAAAAGCAAAGACACACGATTAGGCGACCAACAAATTGCTAAAAGCAATCATTGGAACACTCAGGTTCCACAAAACAAGTGTATTTTCATTCCTAAGTGGACATTCATGGGTTCTTTTTATTGTTATAACGATGACGCACACATGTGCTCACCACCCCTTAAAAGAATTCGCCCACGAATTCATTTAAGCTTGACCGTAACCAGAAGTCTGATACCAAATTGTAACACCCCATCCGTCGCATGGCATATAACAGAAGGTCCAGCTGGAACCCGACGCCATATACCACAGACAGTCGGAAGGGTTACTAAATGAATAAATCAAACCATCTAATTAAGACTACTCGTCCTAATCACAGAGCATTCTAGCGGAAGATTTTAAAGTTGAAAGAACCCAAAATTAATTCCATCAATATGAATGTCCACAGCTACAACAACAGGAATGAAACCCCAAATACACAGAAACAGGTACATGGCTTTAAGGCCTTACAAATGTTCACTTCATGAATAGTGTTTTACATACATCGGCTCGCAGGCCGGCCACACATGAAATAAATAAATAAAACTATTCTACGGCCTTCTAGGGCCAGCACAGCAACATGGGCTCCAGCCCGCTATTTGGCGCTCGGCTCCGCAGCAC
Source organism: Platanthera guangdongensis (assembly GCA_039583875.1). NCBI lineage: Eukaryota > Viridiplantae > Streptophyta > Magnoliopsida > Asparagales > Orchidaceae > Platanthera > Platanthera guangdongensis. Next base: position 91,122,594 of record CM077167.1, read on the forward strand.
CTGTAAGCACAAACCACCGCACGGTGGCAAATAAAGCAACGGTCAGCTAAAAGCCGACCAAATTATAACGACCCCGCCCCTTACTCGGGACGGCGGTGCTCTTTCCCTGCAAAGCATTAGCCAACAATATATATATAGCGCAATTATAATTCGCCACAGGTGTAGGCTCGCACGGCCAAACACCCCGTGCACTCAGGGCACATTCATGGTGGACCCTGACCCATCAGTGCATCCACCACCACCCCCAGGATGGCAACAACATGTGAGCATTTAGCCTTTCTGACCACCGTCTAAGGCTCCGACTATGCCAACGGCCAGTCCCCGTCTTCGGGTCTCTCGCACTGAACCACATAGCCTAGGTCCAATTCCACTTGCCCGTTGCTCACGCCGCATGTCCAATTTAAGGAACTTTGCGCGGGCCAAGCTTCTCTCGGATCCCAAATTTTCCAAAACAGTCTCATAACCCAGTTATGATCAAGGCCGGTTCCCAGACCGCCAAGTTAGCAGAACACGTTTCCGCTCAATTTTCCGGGTGCGCCTTGAAGCTAACCTTCAAGGATCCCTGCTGCAATCTACCGCGTAGAAACCCGAAAAATCCAAAGCACGGAGTCTTCTCCGGCAAAACCACATCAAATGCAACATCACCGATCCAGACAAAACACGTCCGGGTAGGCTTCACACACAATGCCTATGCCCGTACTTACGATTCCGGGCTCTACATGCAACACAAGGGGACTATTCCCGTCAACCCCAAGGAACACCACGCACTCACCGCATACTCGCGGGAGCGGGATTCCCTATGCAGAAAGAAAGAGATTCAAGCGCTCGAGTTGAGAATCGTTACCCTTGTAGTCCGTTTTGGCGCCATGGAAAAACTACGCGGTTAGAACTCTTCGCAATGACCTTCCCTCCACGGATCCGCTCTCCGATTTCGAAACGGTGCTCCGATGCTCCGCCGGCGGCCGGAAACCTCCTTCTTCTTCCTCTTCTCTCTCACTTTGGAAGGGGAGAACTTTGGAGAGAAAAATGAGGGAATAACTCCCTATTCCCGGCCTTAACAGAGCATAATTTAATCTGGGCCGTCGGATCTAAATTAAAGGAAACGAATGGCTCGGATCTGCACAAAATTCCCCTGACCTGGGCCGCACACGGCTTGGCACACGGCCGTGTCCAAGGCCGTGTGCCTCGATCCAGGCACGATCGTCGAACTGAGAAACGCACACGGGCCAAGACACGCCCGTGTCTGACCTGACACGCCCGTGTCGGGTTCCTCGACACGCCCGTGTTCGAGGGCGTGTCACGCATAACCGCCACGGCAACGGACACGACCCCTCAGGACACGGGTCGGGACACGGGTTGGCACACGCCCGTGTCGGATGACACGCCCGTGTCATCCGGCCGTGTTTCTGGCCGTGTCCTTCTCGGGTTGGAAACGGCCAAAAAATCACCAGCCAGACACGGCCTTGGACACGCCCGTGTCCTAGGCCGTGTACCCCTACAGGCACCAAAACTCTTTTTCCGCGACTGACTCGCACACAAAATTCGGGGCGTTACATATGGTTCCAAAACTGGTAAACAGGTTTCCTCTAACATGACTTGTTATCATTGCAGAAATCCTGGACATGTGATAGCCGCCTCCCCAGTCAAAAGAATGGAACATAGAGAGAAAAAGGACCACCAGCAAAAAGGCAAGAAGGAGAAATCCCTCCTTTCCAAGAAGCAAAGAAGCTGGACTGACTCCTCCTCATCAGAGTAAGAAGAAGAAGCCTACATTGGGATGTACTCTACTAAAGAAGGAGCTATTGAAGCATACTGCATCAAAAGGCTGGCTGCCTTAGAAGAAGCTGAAAAGGATCATCCTACATTTAGGATTGAAGACAGGGCCCCTCTATCACAGTCTGATGGTGATTCAGAGGTGGATTCTGAAGAAGATAGCTGCTGCCTTGGGCTGATGGTTAGGTCAGATGAAGAACTCAGCCACGATCAGCCTGGTCCAAGCAAGGTAATTTCTGTTACTAGCTCTGCTTGTTCAGATTATGAATCGGTTCTAGATTCTTGTGCCTCTGCATCAAATGATGATGATGGCTCAGAATCTGAGGGAGACATCAATAAATTGATTGATAATTATGGTGCACTTCTACTGGCTCTAAAGAAAAGCAAGCTCCTGGCCAAACCATAGGCTTAGGAAATCGTCTCTTTAAAGCTTGCTGCTTCAAAATCAGCAAAATTGCAGGATCTGAAGACTCAAGAAGTTAGCAAGCTGAAGAATGTAACAATCCTTCAGATGAGCACCATAACATTCAAGAATAACCATATTAGGAATCTTGAAGGAAAGCTCCAAAAGGAGAAGGAACTAGTGGCTAGCTACTCAAAACCTAGCACAGTGTTGCCCTTGATAGACTCGTTCTCCTCCCAAAACGGAAAGAAACCGTTGGGATTCAAGGGAAGGACAAGAGCTGTTAATCCCAAGGGAAAGGGCAAAGCTCAAGTGGAGCGACTAGCCTCTAAGACTCCTGTGAAATTTAATAGAGTGCAATTTTCTTCTAACAACCATGACCATGAGAGTATTTATGATCAATGGAATCATGCTAGACCATCTTGTGTGAATAAAGATTTTCCACAGTATGGTGGTAGTTATAGTAAAGGTGCAAGTGCCTATGAGAAAATACAAATGGCCCATCCTGGGTCATTTGTGCTTGGTGCAACAACCCCTTCAGTCAAGGGTAAATCTGCTAACTATTCTCCAATTCCTCCAGCCCACTCTAAGACAAAGGGCAAGGATGTCAATAGACCAGACCTGGGCATCTCTGAGGCCATCAAGAGTATGCTTTCTGAAAAGAAAGCTGTTGCTAGATGGGCTCAAGATATCCCAAGCACTTCTACTGCCAGACCCACCACTTGTCAAACTGGGGCAAAAAAACTATGGAATAAGACTGTTACTACTCCTTCTAGACCCAGAGCGGCTGTTAACACAGCCACTAGACCTGCTCCAAAAAGAAGGTACAACATCCATGATTGTTGGTGTTGTGGCAATGTAGATGACTTTGCTGTTGATTGCTGGCACAATCATAGTGTGCAGAGAGCAAATGTCAGCTTGCCTATCAGAAAAGCTACATGCTGGCATAATTATTTTCAACCTAACATGCACCAAGTACCCAATAAAAATTGAGGTCTTAAGGTTAACTGATTTGTGTCTTGCAGGTTAGTCCAAGTGCCCAAACCCATATATGGTACTTAGACAGTTGATATTCCAAGTACATGACTAGAATAAGGAGCATGCTGAAGGATTATGCTCCAGTAAAGAATGGACCAAAGGTTATTTATGGTGGGTCAGAAAAAGGGGTGACTAGAGGTTATTGTAAGATCTCTAATGGCATAGTCACTATCAGTAGAGTCGCCTATGTGGAAGGGTTGCAACACAACCTGATAAGCATTAGCCAACTCTGTGATCTTGGCTATGACATAGTATTCCACAAGGATGAGTGCCGAATTAGGAAGTTAAGTGACCAAGAGGTCATCTTAACAGGCACTAGGAGTGGAAATATATACTGTTTAGATTTCCTATGCTCTAGCAAAGACTCACCTGTATGCCTACTTGCAGATGAGAAAGCCTCTTCTTGTGTCCAGTGACACAAGAGGCTAGCCCATCTAAATTATAGGACCATAGGCAAGCTATTCAGCAATGAGCTGGTTAGGAATTGACTTAAGTCTATATGCACTAAGGAGGGTATTTGCTCTACATGCCAAAAGGGCAAACAGACTAAGACCTCCTTCAAGAGCATTGACACCAAAGACTCAGTGAGGTGCTGAAAAGTGTTTTAAGTTATCTACCTAAATCACCTAGAGGGGGGTGAATAGGTGAGTTCTGCATCTCTTTGACGAATAAAAAATTGAGCGAGCGATGCACAGAAAAATAACCAAGCATACACAGACGACACCAAGAGTTATAGTGGTTCCCCAACCTTGGGTACATCTACTTTCCACCTCACCGATCTAGCAATGCACTAGACTCAGCTACTCCACTCTCGGATTGAAAACAATCCTACCACTTGGAACAAAGTTCCGACAACTCGATCCCTCAAAATAGGATCTACACTCAGAAGTGAAAGTTTCTACAAATAACTCGAAGAACAAAGCTCCTACACTCGGAGAATAATCTCCTACAAGAGTAAAATGAAATATTAAGAAATACAAACAGTATAATCTTAGATCTGAAAACTTCAGCGCTTCTTCTTCCTTGAACTTGAAGCACTGTCAGAAATAGTTTGAAGAAGACACGGCCAAATCTCTGGATCTTGATCTGTTAAATCACTTGCTCTGAATCTCTGGATCGAAAGTAGATCGGCGATGAAGACAATGAATAGAGTAAGATTCTGATTTTGGAACGATAAAAATGATTCAGAATACTTAGGGATTCATCTTAGGGTTGGTTGATTATGATAAGACCTTTTATAGGACCTACTTAATGGTCATAATCATAATAAATGCATGACACATGGACCAATCATGCGCTAATAACTTTTGAAATCACGTCTGTCGAAACTTAGAAAAATTTCAGAAAATAGTACATCATTTCTCGAGAACGATGATAGTAGTCGAGAAAAGGTCTTCTGATTCTCGAGAAGAATGATGATCATCTCGAGAAAAATACTTAGTCAAAAATGTGGAGGTGGAAATCAGCAATCTCTAGAAAGAAGGAAAGTACTCGAGAAGAATAGAGTTTTGTTCTCGAGAACAATCATTCTAGTACTCGAGAACAAACAAGTATCTCGAGAACAAATATCTGGCTCTCGAGAAAACATTCTAGGTGTCGAGAAATATTTCCTGCTTCTCGAGAACTAAACATTGCCTTCTCGTGAATAAATCCTTGGTATCTCGAGAAAAGAACTTAGAAAAATATTCTGTCTAGAAAAGAAGTAACTCGAGAAAAATGAACTTCTGTTCTCAAGAAAATATTTTGTTACTCGAGAAAAGAATCTGTTACTCGAGAAATGACTTCTGGTTCTTGAGAAGTAATACTGAGCTTCTTGAGAAAAACAGATTGCTTCTCGAAAATGGTAAAGTGCTTCTCGAGAAAAAGACTTAGAAAAATATCATGACTGTAACTGAAGTAACTCGAGAAGGAAAGTCATGGAGTACTCGAGAACAAATGGCTTTCTCGAGAACAGCACGAAGCTTTCTCGAGAACAGCACGAAGCTTTCTCGAGAACTGCTTCTGCAACTCGAGTACATTATAATTCTTACTCGAGAATAGATTTAAGTTCTACTCGAGTACAAACTTTCTTATTTGAGAAAAAGACTTAGAGTATTTTTCTGAAAAACAGTAAACTTGATTTCTTCAAGATATACAACTGCCAACTTTTCTCCTATGCCTTGAGTGCTTGAAAAAGAAGTGCATCCCAATAGAGATGCTACACATGAGTCAGCATCATGGATCACACAATGAGGGAGTACATTGTATGGTCCTATGTTTGGTGACTCATTGTAGACTGACATTGGTCTACACTTGGCAATTGTATCGTGCAAACACTCAACTAAAAATAACATCAAATACAAACTTAATTCATCTTAGTTCAAGGGTGACTTCATACAAATCTGAGTTATTATGGATGCAATACCCAACAATCTCCCACTATTTGTAGATGTCAGAACCCTGTACACTAAGGTGAATTATATCAAGGTAAACAAGTAAAGAAACTAATAACCATGATAAAATGGAGAAATGCAGTAATAAAGAAAAATCAGATCAGAAAAACTAAAGGTTTATATTTATAGAAATTGTCCAAGAGAAATTCAATTACACAAGTGATGAGTTGTAAATATACGTATTTTTATGTACAATAAATAAGTCATTTTACTTTTTTTGTCTTTTTTAGTTATTTTCCTTCAATAAAATGCTCCTGTTTTGTAAATATTATGCTAACTTAAATTTATTTATTTTTTCCTGAAATTTTAAGGAAAATTGCCAAAAAGCATAGTACACGCCCATGTACTTTGGGTCACGCCTGTGACCAGGGCGTGATACTCCAATTTCCCGTGAAATCAGTAATTTTTTGAAGAAAAAGTGTGACACGCCCGTCGACATGACCGTGTCATTGGACACGCCCCGTATCCCTGGCCCGTGTCACTCCAGCTCGACGATTTTCTGCTCAACGTTCGTCGACCGACCCGACACGCCCGTGTCAAGATGCCACATGGGCGTGTACTCCTCCGCCTGGCCCAACAAGACTGCGCGGTGACTTTTCGACGCGACCCGCACCTAGATCCACCTCCCCGACATGCCCAGCGTCAGGCTCGTGACCTAGGGCGTGACCTCCACGTTTTCAGCAGAAGTCAACTTTGTAGTCAAATTGTCGGATCGAATCCATGCACAGTGTTGACACGCCCCCTGACACGCCTGTGTCAGAGGGTGTACCCCATGAAAATTTTTAATATAAATTGACTTGTTCTGTATGTGTTGTTGTTCCCTTTTTTTGGACCACTTTGCTTAGGTTAGGGCTATTCTTGCTGGTTGTTTATGCAATGTAAGGGAATTTTCTCTCCCCCCTTTTTATGTATTTGTTTTTTACTTCATTGTAACCCTTTTTTACTTAATAGAAATGTTTCTTTTCTCCTCTATGTTGTATGAAAATCCTCCAAAGTGCCATACCTTAAGTAATTTTTCGTTCCTTTGTTTGTGCTTTTTATGTTTCTCTTTTGCTTTGGTAACAAGTTTAACTTAGAAATTTATCAATTATCTAGCCATCGTAATCGCGATATTATTTTCATGGACCGTATGTGTTTTGGCTTAGTTTATTATTTTTACTTTGTTTTCATTCCTATGGGTTTATAAAAATATTTTAAAAAGTTGATTTTTAATTTTCTTTAACTTAGCCTGTTTAGGATCGTAAAACTTTTCGTTCTCTTTTAGCATTATTTCCACCTTTTATGCGTTTCTACAAAGTTATAAGAAAGAAAACGTAATCGTTTTAATTTTCCGAGCACTTTGAATTTTGTTTTAATTTTCCAAAACTTTTTGCTCGTTTAATTTCTATTTTCTCTTTTTATGCATTTCTACCGCATTCTAGCGGTAGAAATGTAGTTGTTTTAATTTTTCAGTCTGTTTGTTTTTCTTATTTTTTTTCATTTGCGTGCGTGTATGAGTTAATTTGCATAGCTTTCTTTCAATTCATGTAGAGTGTATGCATGTGCGCATTTATGTCCGTCTACTCGTTAAGAGTTAAATGGCGTAGTGTGTTCTCAATTATGTCATGTGTGTGCGTTTTACTTTCTGTAGAGTGTGTGCATTTATTTTCTCCTACTCGTTTAAGTAGGACCAACTTTAATTTCCAGCATACTCATTTGAGTAGGACTTGTACATGTGCGTTTTACTTTCTGCAGTGTGTGTGTGTTTTCTTTTCAGTAGATTATGTGAGTATTTCATTTTTTGTCGAGTGTGTGCGTGTGTTTTACTTTTAGTAGAGTGCGTGCATGGGTGTATTTATTTTCTCCTGCCCATTTGAGTAGGACTTGCTTTCATTTCCCGCCGACTCGTTTGAGTCGGGACTTGTCTTTTACTGCTTTCATTTCCCTCATACTCGTTTGAGTAGGGTTCGCAATTTTATGCTTTCTTTACAGCTTTCCTTTTTTGCTTTATTTTATTGCTTTCATCGCAAGCCGTCCCCATTCCGATGAGTGGCTAACCGTTATTAGCCCTCAGTATCGAAGAGTATTGGGACATATATAATAACTATAAATAATTAAAGGTCATGTTTTTCTAATTAATTAAAATTACTTAAGGTTTTCCTCGGGTTTACGAAGCGTAGAACCACATAATCGATGTGTGGGCTCTATTTCCATAGTTCATACGCTAGCTAGCCGAGAGGCCGTGCGTATGGGCCGATCACCCCGTGGTAAAGAGAGTTCCGCACTAACCCTCGAGAGAGTAGGCACGCAAACTCTACCAGATTGGGTTCCCCACCCAATAGCGGGGTTCTTAGCGTAAAGCGGACGTTAAGAGGAATCCTTCATCGGACTAATGTTCGGTCGAATAGTCTTAGCGTTCAGGTGAGCGATATCCCTATAGCTAGGTGAGCTCATATTTGTGGAACCTCCACGGCCAAGTCTCCGCCTTAATTAATTTGAAATTTAGGATCTCTTTTTATTAAAAGATTACTTTAGTTCAAATTTTATTCAATGCGGTTGCGCTAAGCTCTTCATCGGCTCCATCTTTTTAAATGCTTTCATTTTCTTTTTATATATATATAATATCCCAACAAGATAAAATATCGGTAAAATAATATTTCCCTACAGGGAAGAGTTGAAATAATCAACCCGACCCCGAGAACAATACGACCTCGATATTCCACACAGGAAAATCCTGTATTACTCATGATAGGTGCACTTGCCTCCTTTCGTTAAAACTCGATTTCACTGTTTTATATCCAAATAATAAATTTGCGCGCCCCGTTTTCTAAATAAAACCAAATCCTCTTTTCTAAATAAACCGCCCGGGGCACCGCGGGCTCTTAATAATTTTTGGAGTTTTAACCAACCATCAAATTTTTGGCGTCGTTGCCGGGGAAATTTTGAGTCGTTATTTTGAACTCTGGAGATCTATTAATTTTACCTATTTTTAAATATATCACAAAATTAAAAAAATGGCCAACAAAAAAATACTAATACTAATACTAATAATAATAATAACTACTTAAAAAAATAAAAAACAAAACTAAAAAAAAACTAAAAAACTAAAATCTAAAAATCCAAAAAATCTCAAAACTATAACACTAAAAACTTTAAAATTCTCAAAAATCCACAAACACTTAAAAAACTAAAAACCACACAAAAATCTAAAAACTACAACACCCAAAAAAATCTAAAAACCTTCAACACACAAAACCAAACAAAAAAAACTAGTATAATTTGTTATTAAAAATCTATCGCACAAAAAAAAATTCTCTCCTAAAAAAACCACAAGAAAATTCCGTATATATATTTTGTTTTAACTTGTTTTTTTTATTCAATAAACACAAAAAAAAGTTACAAAAAAAAATAATAAACACTGAAAATAAATAAAACTTTTCTATTATTAAATCTTATATATTTATTTTGTTTCACTTCGGCGTGCTTCACACTCTTGTGTGCATTAGGGGAATGCATTTCTGTATACGCTCAAAAGCTAAGACGTTAATTTCGAGTCACACACACATGCCCCCTACCACCCACAATCTTTTGGACGAGTTTTTCTTTTTCATTTTTCTGTTCTCTTTTTGCATCTTTCCTTTTTTCTAAATAATGCAGGGTTCCAAATGGGCCTCCCCAACCTCGTCTTAGGGAAGCTTCTACCCTCCCTTTTTCTATTTGTACATATTATATTCTGTCTATTATCGTTCCGCATACTTAGATTGCAATATTGGGGACAATGTTGGGTTTAAGTATGGGGGTGTTTTTTTATTTTTTTATTTCTCCACTTTTATATTCTGTAATAAAAAACTCATCAAAAATAAAAAAAATCAGAAAAATTCAAAACATTCAAAAAAAAATTTTTCCCTTATTTTTATAAACAAAAAAAAAACTAAGAAAAATTCATAAAAAAAACTCAAAAAATTTCATAAAACAAAAACAAAAACAAATAAAACTTATGAACAAAAAATTCAAAAACTTTTCGTTAATTTTCTTTGTAACCATTTTTGTAAAAAAACTCTTTCTCTTTCCCCCTCTCTCTTCTTCTTTATAAAAAATCTTTCTCTTTCCCCCCTCTACTTCGTAAATAACACTTCTTTCTTATCCTTTTCTTGTAAATAACTAGTAAAAACAAAACAAAATAAAAAAAAGAAAAATCATCCAAAATCAAAAAAAACTTAGAAAAACCAAAAATCCAAAAAAGACAATAACTCTAAAAATTCAAAAAAAAAAGAGATAATAACTCAAAATACAAAAAAAAGAGAATAACTCTAAAATCCAAAACAAGATAATAATCAAAATTCCACAAAAAAAGAGATAAACCCTAAAATAAAAAAAATGTTTTGTTAATTATGTAACGAATAAATCGAATATCTCATTCTTGACCCTTTTCGCTCTCCAAAAATCTAGTTGCGAGTTAATTTATAAGCGAATTTTATTAATTCTTTGCTTACTATTCGTTTATTAATTAGAGATCGATAGATTTAGATATCTGGGTTTGAGATTTGAAGAATTTCGTATGCTTTTTTTTATTTACATAAGGTACCTGTTTTCAGCATTTCTCCTAATTCATCTAAATAGTTGCACATTTATTTTGTTAGAAAAAAACAATCTTAGATTTCATATTATGTTACTCCAAGTTTTTTTTGAAATATAAGAACGTTTAATTTATAAAGGTTGCTCTCAAACGTTTTTTTACTAAATCTAGTTTTCTTCTGCAAAAAAACCTATCACCTTTTTTCATGTCTTACTTGACATGATTTTGCTCCCTAAAAGATCCTATGTCAATGAGAATAAGATTTCGTTCCGTAAACATAGGCATCCAATATTTAAAAAGATTATATATTACGGTGTAAGTGGATAAAATTCATTGCTCCTATACATATGCATTGAGTTATTATGAAGTTGTTAAAAAATATATTATATGTTATGGAAAATAAGATTTCGCTTTCCTAACATCCATATTCGAACCAAAAAATTTCATTAGATGTTCGAGCGAAAAAATATACCCTCGCCTCTAAACCAAAGCCTTCTTCATATACCATGATATCCCCCTCTGCCAATTTCAAATGATTCTAAATTTAATTTTAAAATCTCTTTGATAGCATAATTTATAAATTTCATTATTTCCTATAATTCTTTTAAGCTACAGTTTCATAATGCAATCTATTTTTGTTAGCCTAACAAATAAAATTTTTTGCTATCTATTTGATTATAACGAGAAGTCTTTAGCTAAAACTCTTCCTTTATTTAAATTTTTATCAAAATTCAGGACTTAACTCTTATACCCCAGATGTTTATTTAGATCTTTCTTTCGATTAATTAAAGTGGTAGCTAAACTTAGGATTTCTTTAATTCATTATAAGTTCATCTCCAACTTTTGCTCTAAAATAACAAAAGCTTAAGTATGGGGGTATTTGATGAATTGTAAATATACGTATTTTTACGTGCAATAAATAAGTCGTTTTACTTTATTTTTGTCTTTTTTAGTTATTTTCCTTCAATAAAATGCACCTATTTGTAAATATTATGCTAACTTAACTTTATTTTTCGTTTCATGAAATTTTCAGGAAAATTGCCAAAAAACATTGTACACGCCCATGTACTTTGGGTCACGCCCGTGACTAGGGCGTGATACTCCAATTTCCCGTGAAATCAGCAATTTTTTGAAGAAAAAGCATGACACGCCTATCGACACGCCCGTATCATTTGACACGCCCCGTATCCCTTGCTCGTGTCACTCCAGCTTGATGATTTTCCGCTCAACGTTCGTCGACCGACTCGACACGCCTGTGTCAAGATTCTACACCGACGTATACTCCTCCACCTAGCCCGACAAGATCATGCGGTGACTTTTTGACGTGACCCGCGCCCAGATCCACCACCCCGACATGCCCAGCATTACGCCCGTGACCTAGGGCGTGACCTCCACGTTTTCAGCCGAAGTCAACTTTGCAGTCAAATCGCCGGATCGAATCCATTCAAAGTGTTACACGCCCCCTGACACGCTCATGTCAGAGACCGTGTCCCATGAAAATTTTTCCTATAAATTGCCCTATTCTGTATGAGCTGTTGTTCCCTATTTTTGGACCACTTTGCTTAAGTTAGCGTTGTTCTTGGGGGTTGTTTATGCAATGCAAGGGAATTTTCTCTCCCTCCCTTTTTATGTATTTGTTTTTACTTCATTGTAACCCTTTTTTACTTAATAGAAATGTTTCTTTTCTCCTCTATGTTGTATGAAAATCCGCCAAAGCGCCCCACCTTAAGTAATTTTTCCTTCCTCTTTTTGTGCTTTTTATATTTTTCTTTAGCATTGGTAACTAGTTTAACTTAGAAATTCATCAATTTTGTAGCTGTCATTATCATAATATTATTTTCATGGACCGTACCTGTTTAGGTTTAGTTTATTATTTTTACTTTTTTTTCATTTTTATGGGTTTATAAAAATGTTTTAAAAAGGTGGTTTTTAATTTTCTTTAACTTAGCGTGTTTAGGATCTAAAACTTTTCGTTCCCTTTTAGTTTTATTTCCACTTTTTATGTGTTTCTATAAAGTTATAAGAATGAAAACGTAATCATTTTAATTTATCGAGCACTTCGATTTTTGTTTTAATTTTTCAAAACTTTTTGCTCGTTTAATTTCTATTTTCTCTTTTTATGCATTTCTACCGCATTCTAGCGGTAGAAATGTAGTTGTTTTAATTTTTCAGTCTCTTTGTTTTTCTTATTTTTTTCATTTGCGTGCGTGCGTGTATGAGTTAATTTTCATAGCTTTCTTTCAATTCATGTAGAGTGTGTGCGTGTGCGCATTTATTTCTGCCTACTCATTAACTGTTAAATGGTGCAGTGTGTTTTTAATTATGTTGTGTGTGTGCGTTTTATTTTCTGTAGAGTGTGTGCGTTTATTTTCTCCTACTCGTTTGAGTAGGACGAGCTTTAATTTCCTGCCTACTCGTTTGAGTAGGACTTGTACGTGTGCGTTTTACTTTCTGTAGTGTGTGTGCGTTTTCTTTTAAGTAGAGTGTGTGAGTATTTCATTTTTTGTCGAGTGTGTGTGTGTGTTTTACTTTCAGTAGAGTTCGTGCATGGGTGAATTTATTTTCTGCGACTCATTTGAGTAGGACTTGCTTTCATTTCCCGCCCACTCATTTGAGCCGGGACATGTCTTTTACCGCTTTCATTCCCCCCTACTCGTTTGAGTAGGGGTCGCAATTTTCTTCTTTCTTTATAGCTTTCCTTTACTGCTTTCCTTTTCAGCTTTCATTTTCTGCTTTCTTTTATTTCTTTCATCGCAAGTCGTCCCCATTCCGATGAGTGGATAACTGCTCTTAGCCCTCAGTATCGAAGAGCATTGGGGCAGATAAAATAGCTTTAAATAATTAAAGGTCGTGTTTTTCTAATTAATTAAAATTACTTAAGGTTTGCCTCGGGTTTACGAAGCGTAGAACCACATAATCGATGTGTGGGCTCTATTTCCGTAGTCCATACGCTAGCTAGCCGAGAGGCCGTATGTATGGACCGATCACCCCTGGGTAAAGAGAGTTTCGGCACTAACCCTCGAGAGAGGAGGCACGCAAACTCTATCGGATTGGGTTCCCCACCCAATAGCGGGGTTCTTAGCGTAAAGCGGGCGTTAAGAGGAATCCTTCATCGGACTAACGTTCGGTCGAATAGTATTAGCATTCAGGTGAGCGATATCCCTATAGCTAGGTGAGCTCATATTTGTGGGACCTCCACGGCCAAGTCTCCGCCTTAATTAATTTGAAATTTAGGATCTCTTTTTATTAAAAGTTTATTTTAGTTCAAATTTTATTTGATGCGGTTGCGCTAAGCTCTTCATCGGCTCCTTCCTTTTAAATGTTTTCATTTTCTTTTTTATATATATATATATACTATCCCGACAAGATAAAATATCGGTAAAATCATAGTCCCCTCCAAGGAAGAGTATAAATAATCAACCCGACCCCGAGAACAATACGACCTCAATATTGCACACCAGAATATCCTATACTACTCACGATAGGTGCACTTTCCTCCTTTCATTAAAACTTGATTTCACTATTTTACATCCAAATAATAAATCTGCGCGCCCTGTTTTCTAAATAAAACCAAATCCGCTTTTCTAAATAAACCGCCCGGGGCGCCGCAGGCTCTTAATAATTTTTGGAGTTTTAACCAACCATCAACAAGATTTCAAAAATTGAATTTTAGATCATCCACAATATCTACTGATTCTAGTGTTGTTGCTGTCTTTCTTGCTTTTCTTGTTGTCTCTTCTGCTAGCTGTAAGGTTTTGGAAAATATTTTGGCGGTCTGGGTGGAGCTTTGGGATTTTTCCTTCCATATTCTCTGTCATATAATCTTCTCTTGGTAAGTGATTTTTCATATAGATCCCATTCATAGGAACTGTAGTGACTGTTCCTGTCTTCATTAAAGTCAACTACAAGTTTCAAAGTATCAAGAATTAGAGCTTTGGAGGTTGGACTCCAAACTTTAGAGAATTCTTGTGGTCTTCTCCTCTCAGCTTCATAATGAGGAGTTGATCTACTTGCTGATGCAGCATCACCATATTTTATTCTTTTGTCTTTCTGAATCTCTAGAGGTGCTAAAGGAGGCATATTTAGTTGTTCTGATTCCTAGACTTCCTCATAATTTTCAGGAGGTGGACATTCAAATTAGTCGGGAGGAGGTACTTCAAAATATTTAGGAGGTGGTGAGAAGGTTGGCCTATTTACATCCAAGTGTGCAGGATGGGGTGCAGAAGGATCCATTATCAAATCGGGGAAGAGTTGATTATGCATCTAAATGGTAGTATCATAAGTGTATAGCTTTGAACTTTTAACTTCTTTAAGTACTGAAGTCTGGATCTCTTTTAGTTTGTCATCCCACTGATTTTTCATTGTCTGCACTTGTTTCTCAAGCTGTTCTTTCACTTTATCCTCCCCCTTTCTAACTTCTAAGGATAGGGTGCTAATCATAGCTTCTTTGAACTGCCCAACTTCCTCACAAGTCTTGAAGTTTCATTTTTGGGCATTCCTTTCTAGCTGAATCTGATTGTTTACAAGGGTAACTGCTTGTTCCATTAGAGTACCAATGCTTGTGATGGTATGATCTATTGCTTTTCCTCCAATTTGTAAGAGCCTTTTAAATTCATCTGTATTATTTTGGATTTCAGCAAATCCACAACTCATTTCTTGTTCCAATGCAGTTACTTTGTCAGTTACAATTTTAATGGAAGAATCAAAATAAGCTCTCTGAGCAGTTAGCATAGCTTCAATCTTGCTTAAGATAGAACCTTCAGCAGTAGACAAAATTTGGTCTTGAACCTGGGCATCAGTCAGGATTTCTGAATCTGATATGCCTACAGTAGCAAAGTCTGTATATTCTATATTAAACAAAGTGGAATAGGCAACATCAGGTGTAGAAACTGGGTCTGGAATTGCTGTTGCAGCAGGTGTTGGAGCTGGAGTTGGAGAGGGCTGAGCTTGATCAGATGGGGTAGACTTCCCCTCAATAACTGAGTCAGTTATCTGATGAGAAATGGGAGATGGGGTCCTGTCCACATCTTCAATATCCTTGGATGCTTTGTCAAACTTTTGAAGTTTAACTTCCCATCTTTGAATGGATGTGATGGAAACTTTCTTCATATAATGGAGGGTCATGCCCTTTTTCATGGAGAAAACTTCTGGGTCCATCTGATTCAGGTATAAAGAGATGATCCTACCATAACTAGGGCTCTTAATACATGCCTTGATTTTGTCAAAAAGCATCATACCCCACTGAAATTTCTTTCTACACATAATTGCTGTCATCATATCAAAGAATTCTGGTGTGATATAACTGATAGAGCTTGTCCTATAGAGAAGGACTTTTCCTAGAATATCTACCAGTAGCTTACTTTCAGCATTCATGAATTGTCTTCGAATATTGTGAGATGATTGGGGAATCTCACCGAAACTATATGCTCATTCATAATTTGTTCCTACTAGATCGTCTTCTTGATCTATCACAAGAAGTTGCAGAAATTTGGAAACAGAGAGAGAGGTCATTTTTACCTTGACATCTCTAACCTTTGATTTGAGCACCTTGCCATTGCGCTTGATTTTGGAATTTTGAAAGAATTCTTTGACATCAGAAATCAAAACGCGGCATGGGTGTTCCAGAACAAAAGATAAACATGCGATGTCGAGTAAGATTAGAACATTCCTGAAATTATCTGAAAGTTCCCCAATCCATGTTGAGATTAGTTTGCTGCCGATTTCGAGTTTGGAAGACAATGCCATTGAGGAGAAAGAACTATTAGCTGGCCGGCGAATGGAGAAATGGGCTTGATTGCGGCAGTCGGCGGAGACGGAGAAGGTGAAGCATCTTTTCTCGAGAGAAAGAGTTTTGAAATTGGGAAAAGAAAATTCTTGGACTATAATCTATTTATATTTTTCTTTAATTTTGATGATAAGAGATATAAATAACATAAAAAAATACCTGTAACTCCGATCGATGAAATAGGATAGATGAAAAACCGATCGACGAACGTCGAACACCTATTCGACGAACTTCGAACTCCGATCGACGAAATTGAAACTCCGATCGACGAAATAGGATAGACGAAAACCGATCGACGAACATCGAACACCTATCGACGAACTTCGAGCTCCGATCGACGAAATTCAAATTCCGATCGACGAAATTCAAACTCCGATCGACCAAAGTAATCTTCACATACTGCAACTGCATTCTTGAGTAGAGTTTCCAAGTTCTCGAGAATAAATTCCTTGTTCCCAAGTAAAGTTTTTGTTCTCGAGAAATAATAGTGCTAGTCTCAAGTAGATCATTTGTTCTTGAGAAATAATTCTGTCGTTCTCGAGTACAAGTGAGGTACTCGAGAAATGAAGTCTATACTCAGAGATTTTCTGGAAATGAAATATAACCCGATCTTGAACTTGCCTGTCATCTTTTTCTTCATATTTATTCTGCCTTGTTCAGCATGCCAAGTTCTGTTTTGAAGAACGAGAACTTAGCCTCGTCCAGCGGCTTCGTGAATATATCTGCAATCTGCCTGCCAGTTGGGACATATTGGAGATTTATGTCAGCATGCTCCACATGCTCCCAGATGAAGTAGTATCGCAGCTCTATATGCTTTTTCCGGTTGTAAGAGACTGGGTTGTTGGCTATCACAATCGCACTGAAGGAGTTGCAAAATAAAGGAATGTCCTTGACCTTCAAGTTGTAGTCTTCAAGTTGGTTCTTTATCCAAAGCAATTGTACACAACAATTGCCAGCAGAAATGTATTCTGACTCGGCCGTTAAGATTGTGACACAATTTTGCTTTTTTGCTGCTCCAAGAAATAAGCCTCCTTCTGAGGAATTGGCAAGTCCCGGAAGTGCTCTTTCTATCATCTTTGCTTCCTGCAAAATCTGCATCTGAGAAACCAATTAGTTCGTTGTCATTACTTTTTGTGTACTATAAGCCAATATTTGGTATACCTTTAAGTTATCTCAAAATATGCTTTGCAGCAATGTAGTGAGATTCCTTAGAGTTCACTTGAAATCTAGCACATACGCATGTTGAAAACATTATATCCGGTCTACTGGCAGTAAGGTAAAGCAAGGATCCAATTATGCTTTTTTACTTGGTTTCATCAAAAGGTTTCCCTTTCTCATCCTTGTCCAGATACATAGTTGAACCCATTGGAGTCCTCATAGAGGTTGCGTTCTCCATTCCGAATTTCTTAATTAACTTCTTGGTGAATTTTGTCTGAGAGATGAAAATTCCATCTTCAGATTGTTTCACCTAAAGTTCTAAGAAATCTCCAGCTCTCATACTGCTCATTTTGAACTTCAATTCCATAAGTTTGGAAAACTTTTTGCAAATTTTGTCGTCAGTAGAGACAAATATGATGTCATCGACATAGATTTGCACTAGCAAAATCTTGCCTTTTATTTCCCTAAGAAATAATGTCTTATCTATCTTTCCTCTTATGAACTTGTTCTCAATAATAAAGTTAGTGTCTCGTACCAAGCTCGAGGAGCTTTTTTTAAACAATATAAAGCTTTAAATAACAGATAAACATGCTCAGGATGGTTAGAATCAACGAAACATGGAGGTTATTCCACATACAACTCTTCCTTTATGTCACCATTAAGGAATGTTGACTTCATGTCCATCTGATAGACAGTGAAGCCCTTAAGTGTTGTATATGCTAGGAACAACTTGATTGCCTCCAGCCTTGCCACTGGTGCATACATATGATCAAAGTCGATTCCTTCTTCTTATCTGTATCCCTTGGCGACGAGTCTGGCCTTGTTCTTTATGATTATTTCTTCCTCGTCCATCTTGTTCCTGTAGACCCACTTTATTCCGATAAAGTTCTTACCTATGGGTCTTAGAACAAGCTTCCAGACTTGGCAATGCTTGAACTGATTCAGATCTTCTTCCATTGCCATTATTCATGATGTGTCTGAGTTTTCTTCCTCAAACATCTTTGGTTCAACCTGTGAGAAAAAACTTAAATATAAATATTCATTAGTCGTACCTCTACGAGTTCTGACACCATCCCGGGGATCTCCTATGATTCGATCCATTGGGTGATCCTTCAAGTGTCTGAGCTCTAGAGTCCTTGCATCTAGAGCTTCTTCAACCACAAGAGTGACTTCATCAACTTGGATGACATATTCATCATAGTCTTCAACCTCTCCAATTGGGATTGGAGTGGAGATCTTGATGAACTCTTGATCTTTTTCTTCAGTCGGCTCATCCAAGTTTAATTCTTTTATTCTTAAATCTGCATCTTCAATAAACACACTAGAAGAGCTACCTTGCAGCAGGCTCGTCTCATCAAATACAACATTAATAGATTCTTCTACAACCAGGATTTTCTTATTAAATATCATATATGTCTTACTATGGCTATAATAACTTATGAAAATACCTTCAAAGCTCTTTTCACTAAATTTAGTGGTGTAATACTTACCATTATTAAGGACGAAGCATTTACAACTAAAGATTCTAAAATATGAAATAGTCGATTTCCTGCCCTTTAGTAGTTCGTAAGGTGTCTTTTTATGGTTCTTGTTTATGAGTACTCGATTTTGCACGTGGCATGTCGTGTTGACAGCTTCAGCCCAGAAATATTCTGGTAGTGAGGCATCACTCAACATGGTCCTACAGGCCTCTGTGAGTGTCCTATTTCTTCTCTCAGCTACTCCGTTCTGTTGAGGAGTACGAGGAGAGGAATACTCATGAAAGATACCTAGGCTTTCATAGAATTCTGTCATGGCCCCAGACTTAAACTCTATTCCATTGTCACTTCTAATTTTGACTACAGAGCAGTTGTATTCATTATGGATCTTCCTGACAAAATTAGTAAAGAGATCAAAAGTATCTTACTTGTGTTTTAGAAAGAACACCCCCGCAAAGCGAGAGTAATCATCAACAAGAACCAATGTATAAGCCTTACCTCTCAAACTTCTAACTTGTAGTGGACCGAACAAGTCCATATGAAGTGGGTGTAAACACCTATTAGAGTCTTTGCCAATAATGTTTTAAAGGTAGCCCTTGTTTGCTTGCCTTTTACACATATGTCACAAGGTCTATCTTTAGCGCACTTGACATTATGGGCATCACATACTAAATTAAGAGAAAATAATTTATTAATAGTTCTGAAATTAATATGTGTTAATCTCTTGTGTCATTGGTCACCAAGAGACGCACTATCTTTAGCCAAAAAGCACACTGACATAGAAGAGTCTATGCAAATAAAATTTAAGCAAAATATATTTCTACTACAAGTGTTTGATAGAATCTTTTCCAAATTATCTACCGATTTTATCAAGCACTTGTCTGCATAAAATTCTACTAAGTATCCTTTATTGCAGAGTTGGCTTATGCTTATAAGATTGTGTTCCAATCCTTCAACATAAGCCACATCTGAGAAGGATACACTATAATTAGTAATCATACCATAGCCTTTAGTAATTCCTCTCCAAATATGACCTTTGGCCCATTCATGACTAGAGAATAATCCTGGAGTTGGCTTCTAGTCTCGGTCATATGCCGAGAGCATCCACTGTCCAAATACCAGATAGGATTTTTGGTGGCCTTTGGACATACCTGCATTCACAAATCAGTTTGCCTTAGGAACCCAAACATGTTTGGGTCCTTGGTCTCTAGTTAGCATATTCTTCCTACATGTATTAACATTATGAGTGGTCTTTCTCACACTGTTAACACGAGGAGTTGCATAATTTTTGGATTTAAACCAACAATCAATAGCAAAGTGACCAACTTTACCGCAGCACCAACAGTCAAACCTATTGTATCTTTGCTTAAATTTCTCCCGCTTGACCATTTGAGAGTGTGGTCTAGCAGGGGCAGTAGACTTAGAGGTAGAAGCTTTATGGTGATGGCATTCACATGACTTATTCTCCTTAAGAGGCTTTTCCACAACGAGTTTTACTTTTGGTGCTTTCTTGAAGTTGTGACCATGACTATAAGGGCCATAGCTCTGAAGAGTGAACTCCTCATAAGGTGTCTTGAAGACACTTTCGCCAAAGTTTCGGGGATGGGTCCATCCTTGGTACCGAGACTTGGGCTCTACATAAGTAGGCCTAGCAAAGTTACCGTAGGAGGAATCAAGATCAAACTCATTAGTTGGAAAGATAACTATCTTGAATGAAGTCTGATCTTGAGAAGCTTTTCTCCTTCTCCTTGGCCAAAGCTTTCTTTGCAGCCTTATTCTTCCATTGAGCCTTATTTCTCCTTGAAGATTTACTAGGAGCATCCATATGGCCTAAGCCAGCACCTTTGGCCTGAGTTGAGAATTCAACAACAAATGGAAGGACAGTCTTGGGCTTGGAGAAACTTTCAACATGTTTATTTTCAGCTGCTAGTTGTTCTTTCAATTTTTTTATGCTTTTCTCCTTCAGATCTAGGTTCTCGAGAGCTTTATTATACTCTTCAATTACAGCATTGAAGTTCCCTCTGAGTGAGTCTATCTTTGCGACTTCCTCTCTCAAAGTGCTCTCTTCAGCCTTGAGAGATTTAGGCTCTGTTTGGGGGGACTTATTTTCACCGGTCAAGCGGTTACGACCGCATGAATCGGATCTTAATTATGGTCAGATTCATGCGGTTGTAAACGCTAGACCGGTGAAAATAAGTTCCCCCAAACGAAGCCTTAATCTACTTAGCTTGAGTTTTCATAACTTTTCAACATTTGTCATAAGCCTTAATTAACTCTTTATATTGAGCCATGAGTTCAGAATCATCGTTAGAAGAGTAGTCCTCATGATCATGGTCAGAAGCATCTGATTTAAAGAGAGGATTATGAGAGTTTACCTTCCCAGTGTACTGGGGTTCTTCCTCATCTATTTGTGTCATTAGCCCAAAGTAGGCTTCCTCTTCTTCACTTAACTCAGATGAGTCAGAGTTGCTGAGAGTCTTTCCCTTCTTTGCTACTAGGCTTCTTTCATTTTTCTTCTTATTATAAGAATACTTCTTCTCCTCTCTTCTTCCAGTTTCCTTCTTCTTGTGAGGGTAGTCAGCTATGACGTGTCCTGGCTTATTGCAGTAATATCAAACTATGTCAGAAGAAATATGTTTGTTTTGTTTATAATGATACCTGTCTTGGCTACTTGAGCCTTTCTTGTGGCGATCACCATCATGACGTGATATTTTGAACGAGGCATCTTTTGTCTCTCCATTGTTTCTTCTTATTCAAGAACTTCTTGAACTGCCTTGACAGAAGAGAAAACTCTCCTTCAAATAGCTTTGAGTTTGAGGTACTTGGCTCTGAATCTTCTTCTTCACTTTCTTCCCGTGCCGGAGCATGTGATGCAGCATTGAATTTCCTTAAGTTGTTTGCCTTCAGTGCGACAGACTTCGCCTTGAATGAAGACCAGCTCTTCTCTTCTTCAGCTTTTCTTGAATTGATTTGTAGCTCATATGACATAAGCTTTTCGAATAGATTTTGAGGGTCAGTCTCTGCCAGCTTGCCAAACTCCCGAATATCACAGACATTGTTGTCCCATTCCTTAGTCAGGGACCTCAGGAATTTATCATTAAATTTTCCATTAGTGAAGACCCGGCCATAAACTCTTAGGCTGTTAACAATCTTGAAGAAGTTTTCAAATGTATCTACAATTGAGTCCTTGGGACCTTGTCTTAATGCTTCATATTTTTGATTCAGAAGGGATCTTCTATCATCCATAACCACTTCAGTACCTTCCATCAAGATGATGAGAGGCTGCCATATTTCCTTCGCGAATTTGCAGTGAATCAGGTTCTGCAGCATAGAATCATCGACTGCACTTGCAATGATATTTTTGACATTCTTGTGTAAGGAGACAAGTGCAATCTCATCCTTATCATTATCCATCAGCTTTTTAGGAACTTTCTTTGTGGGATCAATAGTGGAGACGGTCATGGGAACAAAGGGTCCTTCTTCAACAATCATAAAGATCCTTGGATCCATAGCTTTCATGAAAAATTTAATTCTTTCTTTCCACATAGGAAAGTTAGTTTTTGTGCACAAAGGAAGCTTAGCAAAACCTTGGCTCTGTCCATGCTTGTATCACTCAAAAGACAACTAGGGGCAGATCTGTTCAAGGTGTTAAACTTTTGATGAACAACCTCCCTCTGATGCCAATTGAAAAAGTGTTTAAGTTATCTACCTAAATCACCTAAAGGGGGGTGAATAGGTGAGTTCTGCGTCTTTTTGCGGAATAAAAAATTGAATGAGCGATTCATAAAAAAATAACCAAGCATACACAGACGACACTAAGAGTTATAGTGGTTCCCTGACCTTGGGTACATCCACTTTCCATCTCACAGATCTAGCAATGCACTAGACTCGGCTACTCCACTATCTCGGATTGAAAACAATCCTACCACTCAGAATAAAGTTCCTACAACTTGATCCCTCAAAATAGGATCTACACTCGGAAGAGAAACTTCTTACAAATAACTCGGAGAACAAAGCTCCTACACTCGAAAAATAATCTCCTACAAGAGTAAAATGAAATATAAAGAAATACAAACCGTATAATCTCAGATCTGAAAACTTCAGCCCTTCTTCTTCCTTGAACTTGAAACGCTGTCAGAAATAGTTTAAAGAAGACACGGCCAAATCTCTGGATCTGAAAATTCTGGACTCAACACGATCAAGAAAAGAATTTATCGATTTAGAAGAACTTGATCTGTTGAATCACTTGCTCTAAATATCTGGATCGAAAGCAGATCGGCGATGAAGACGATGAATAGCGGTGGCTTCCGATTTTGGAAAGAGGAAAACGATTCAGAATACTTAGGGATTTTTCTTAGAGTTGGTCGATTATGGTAAGACCTTTTGTAGGACTAACTTAACAGTCATAATCATAATAAATGCATAACACGTGGACCAATCATGCGCTAATTACTTTTGAAATCATGTCTATCGAAACTTAGAAGAATTTCAGAAAACAGTAAAGCATTTCTCGAGAAGAATGATAGTACTCGAGAAAAGGTGTTCTGATTCTCGAGAAGAATGATGATGATCTCGAGAAAAATACTTAGTCAAAAATGCGGGGGTGGAAATCAGAAATCTCTAGAAAGAAGGAAAGTACTCGAGAAAAATAAAGTTTTGTTCTCGAGAACAATCATTCTGGTACTTAAGAACAAAGAAGTATCTCAAGAACAAATGTCTGGCTCTCGAGAAAACATTATAGGTCTCGAGAAATATTTTCTGCTTCTCGAGAACTAAACATTCCCTTCTCGAGAAAAAATCCTTGGCATCTCGAGAAAAGGACTTATAAAAATATTTTGTATGGAAAAGAAGTAACTCGAGAAAAATGAACTTCTGTTCTCAAGAAAACATTCTGTTACTTGAGAAAATAATTTGTTACTCGAGAAATGACTTCTGGTTCTCGAGAAGTAATACTGAGCTTCTCGAGAAAAACAACTTGCTTCTCGAGAAAAGTAAAATTCTTCTCTAGAAAAGGACTTAGAAAAATATCATGACTGGAACTGAAGTACCTCGAGAAGGAAAGTCATGGAGTACTCGAGAACAACACGAAGCTTTCTCGAGAACTGCTTCTGCAACTCAAGTACATGATAAGTCTTACTCGAGAATAGACTTAATTTCTACTCAGGAACAAACTTTCTTACTCGAGAAAAAGACTTACAGTATTTTTCTGAAAAACAATAAACTTGATTTCTTCAAGATATACTGCTGCCAACTTTTCTCCTATGCCTTGAGTGCTTGAAAAAGAAGTCTATCTTAATAGAGAGGCTACACATGCGTCAACACCATGGAACACACAATGAAGGATTACATTATATGGTTCTGTGTTTGGTGACTCATTGTAGACTGACATTGGTCTACACTTGGCAATTGTATCGTACAAACACTCAACTAAAAATAGCATCAAATACAAACTTAATTCATCTTAGTTCAAGGGTGACTTCATACAAATCTAGGTTATTGTGGATGCAATACCCAACAGGTGCTTATACCTGTTGCATATGGATCTGTTTGGTCATATGGAAATTCAAAGTCTAGGTAGGAAAGTCTACAACCTTGTGGTTGTTGATGACTTTTTCAGATTTGCCTGGGTGTTCTTTCAAAGTAAAAAATCTGAAACCCCTGATGTCTTTCAGACATTTGTCAAGCAAATTCAGAATGAATTCAACAGCACTGGGGTCAAAATCAGAAGTGACAATAACACTGAGTTTCAGTCTGAGTGCATGATAGAGTTCTGTGAAGAGCTAGAGATTCATCAAGAAGTTTCCTCTCCTAGAACACCCCAGTAAAATGGAATTGCTGAGAGGACAAAAAAGACTCTCATAGAGACTGGTATAACCTTAATAAGTGACTCATCCCTCCCAGAATACTTTTGGGTTGAGGTAGTTAACACTGCATGCTATGCCCTTAATAGGGCCTCTATCACCAAGAGCCATAAGAACACTCTCTATGAGATCTTGAAGGGAAGAAACCAAACCCGAGCTATTTCAGGATCTTTGATTGCAACTACTATGTGCTCAACAATGGAAAAGTCCATTTAACTAAGTTTGCTGTCAATTTCCTTGAAGGGATCTTTGTTGGGTACAGAAATCATAGTATGGAACATAGAATCTACAACTTAACTATCCAAGTTGTAGAAGATTCAATGCATGTTGTTTTTGATAAATCCAACATGGTTAACTGTGAAATGCAAACCTCCTCCTCTTATAGTAATGTAGGTACAGAGCAGATGATGGACAAGCTGACCATCAAGGAAGCTACCCCCATAGTCCAAGAAAATGATGATGGACTGCCTATTCCAAGAGAAGGGGAAAACATACATGAAGAAAATGAAGACTAGTTAGCTGAAAACCCTGAAGATCTGCAAGCTGCAGCTAGATTGCCTCCAGCTTCTAGGCATTAAGGGACCATTCATTACACCAAATCATTGGTAATATAAATCATGGACTCCAGAACAGAAGTAGGGGCATGAACACAGCTCTCTACTCAAGCTTCTTATCTCAAGAAGACCCAAAGAAGTTTGAAGATGCAATCAAAGACCAGTTCTAGATTAGAGCAATGCAAGAAGGACTGGACCAATTTAAGAGATGTAAAGTCTGGAAGTTGGTCCCCAGACCACAAGGACAAAATGTCATATGAACTAAGTGGATCTACAGGAACAAGTTGGATCAAGATGGCATTATTGTCAAGAATAAGGCTAGACTGCTGGCTAAAGGCTACAGGCAAGAAGAGGGCATAGACTTTGACCAGACATTTGACCCAGTAGCCAGATTAGAGGCCATAAGGATTTTCCTTACATTTGCTGCCTATCAGGGATTCAGAGTCTACTAGATGGATGTCAAGTCAGCATTCCTGAATGGGGACCTACAAGATGAAGTATATGTGGATCAGCCACCAGGTTTTGTAGATCCTAACTCTCCTAATTTTGTTTATACGCTTAGGAAAGCTCTATATGAGCTAAAGCAAACCACTAGGGCTTGGTATGAAACCTTGTCCAGCTTCCTCATTAAGAACAAATTCTCATAGGAGAAGATAAACAAGACCTTATTTCTGAGGGAATCAAAGGGCAAGCTTATCCTAGTCCAGATATATGTCGATGATATTATCCGTGAATCTACTGATGACAACTTTTGTAGGAAGTTTGCTAAACTTATGCAAGGGAAGTTTGAAATAAGCAGCATGGGTGAGCTCAAGTTCTTCTTGGGACTCCAAATAAGACAGACTGATTATAACTTGTCCATATCCTAGTCCAAGTTCACAAGAGAGCTAATCAAAAAGTATGGTATTGAGAATGCATCCACCATGAGAACTCCCATAGGATCAAGTTTTCCTATAGGCAAAGATGAGGCAGGGAAACCTGTTGATGAATCTTTGTATAGAGGGATAATTGGCTGCCTTTTATACCTGACAGCTAGTAGGTCTGACATCATGTATGACGCATGTGTATGTACTAGGTATCAGGACTACCCTAAAGAATCTCATTACTCTGTTGCAAAGAGAATCTTGAGGTATCTTAAGGGCACACCAGATCTTGGCCTATGGTACCCTAGAAATAGGGATTTTGATCTAACATGATTTCCAGATGTAGATTTTGCATGTTGTAAAGAAGACAAGAAAAACACTACTAGAACCTATCAGTTATTAGGAAGATGGCTAGTTTCTTGGAGCAGCAAGAAGCAAACTAGTGTGGCTATATCCACTGCTGAGTCAGAATATATATCGGCCGGCAGCTGCTATGCTCATCTGTTGTTGATCCTATAAGACCCCCTATTTTTCTTTTTAGAACCACAGGGTCTTATGCCCAGAACCGCCATTTTGCGATGGCCCCGACACTCGGGAAAGCTGCAACTACAAAATGCCGATCCTGCCGTCCTTTTTGATCATCGTAGAGAGAGCAGTAATCATAAACAAAGTTATAAATTGGTCCAAAAACATCACAAGTAATATGAGAAATCACAACAAGTGCATAAGAAGAAAAGAGAGTACTGAAAAGTAACAAAACTAGAAATATCAACGGGATTAAGCCAGGTACATCAGATACTCACTACAATCTCTCACGGAAAATATAAAAAGTGCTAATCACTCACGGAGCTGGTCACCGGTGCTCCGGTACTAGACTGACCCACCTCCATATGCACCGTACTCTGCTGGTGCTGGTCCCTGTCTCCAATCCGGAGCCCCTGTAATGTTGTGGTCCGAAAACCATTAGTCATAAAGACTAAGTCCTATCATCCCCTACCCCTCCCTCATGGCTCCTTGGTATCGAGCGGGGAGGAGGAAAATGAAGCTACAAAGGTGGAGAGTACAAAGTGGCAGGTGACAGTGGAACTAGTCTAGCAGTTATTTATATTGTATAAACAGCTAAGTAAGAAAGGTACAAGCTTGCAGTTCTATAATAGTATGCAGAAAGGTAAGCAAGTAGAATAAGCAGCATATGTAAGAAAGATAAGTAACAAATAAGTAACCGTAACTTATATGAATTTCCAAACAAACATATAAGTTAAGGGGTCTTCAGCAAGGCTCACATCGTATAAAAAGTATCATACCAATTTATATGTTGGGGTGTCGGTTGTATGCAAGTATGCTATGTCATGATTCATGTAAGTGCAACCCACGCACACGACTCTATGCACACAGACCTTTAGTTCCACCTATTTGGGCAGCTAGCTTCACTCCCAGGAACCTCTGTAGTGGAAAACAGAGAAAGTGGGTCGGGCCCCTCCACTCCTAGGCGGGTATCCACACTACCAGGCCTAGCCCTTCCATACGCCCCTAGAAGAACACAACCTAGAGTATCCGTGTACTAATGCTTGCCATATCCACCAGACTTTCTTTGGCTAAGTGTCCCACACCGCCGAGTCAACGTATCGATGTCGGTGTGAATGACCATCCTATACCGAAGACCCACCACCTAATTTTGTATCCAAAACCTTTTGAGCCACTAGCTCCCCGAACTATCCGTCCGTGCATCTACCTTCTGAACGAACCGTCTGGATGGAAATCAAGATAACCTAATCAACCTCCCGAGCTACCGGGGTGTGTGAAGGTGCAACCCTAGTTATACTAGTTGCACTTGTAATATTTTATTCCTACTATTTAGGTTAGCCCAAGACTACTCAAGGTATTCCCCGTGAAGGGCTCTCGAGGGCACTAGGAACAATGATTGGATTACGCCCAAAGCTCCCTTTCGTAAGGCACTTACTATTGTTGGTTGCTATCAAATTTCTCAAACCCTTACTTATTGTACTATATCTAACCCTAGAGTATTGACACTTTCTCTCCTACGGGGAAGACGGTGTTTCGTCGACCCCGAGCATCTCTTGACACTAGCCAAACTTCACACACCTCCTCACGACTTTCATTGATAGTCTCATTTCTCTTATCAGACTAAAATCTCAACTCCCTAAGTTCATTTGGCAGCATACCTCGACTTTTGCATTTGTTTACTAATCGCAGACCATCCTAAGCTATATGATGCGTGCAATGGGAGGTACTCAAAATAATCATCCAATATCCCTATAATAATTATTGGGGGTCTATCAGGACATTTTTGGCCTAAATCCAAAAGTTCATAATTTTCACAATTTATCTGATAATTTAATTAATTTCTCTACTAATCCAAAATCTCCAGTTTGAACATGAAGTGTCAATTTTAGATGTGCACCTATTCCTTGAAATTTATGATAAATACAAGATGACTATTTAACCCAGAATCCAAGGTCTCCCAATTTTCTTTGCAAGGTGTAGACCTCCAATCCTAATTTTAAATATAACATATAATAAATCATTTTAAGAAACATGTACAGCAAAATACTTAAAAAATTTCTAAGAAATTTCAAGTCTGATGGTAAGGGCATATAAATAGTACAGGCATAGTTTCATAATTTATAAATTAATAAAGAGATCTAAAACTAATTTTGATCAAATGTTCATATTGGCAAATTTATGCACTAAGTATACAAATTATTCATTTAAAAATTATAACAAAAATCTCCACCAGAGCATATGGACCAAGAATCATTTCTGACTAAGTTTCACAATTTCTCAACAAATGATCAGCTTTGAATAAAATATTGAACAAGTTCCCAAATTAATGAGCTTGTGAAGTAGGTACTGTAAATATGTATTCAAAAATTCTAATAAAATTCATACATGGGCATAATATCCTAAAACTCCTTCTGCCTGATTTTTATGACATTCCAATGGATAGTAAGTTCACAATACCCAAATGATTAAGTAGGGCTTACTCATGCATTATAAAGGAAGTACCAAGATTATTGATCTAAAATTTCCAATTTAATTTCCAGATGTTCATCCTAACCCTAAGACTACATTACCCAAGTTTCATCACTGTTTAATGAGTTTTAGTAACCTATTCTATCACTACAAATTTTGTGCCCTAAACTGGGTGTTGAGAACCATGTCCACAGTAACCCAGATTTGATGGAGTCACCCTGAAACTATGATGAATTAGGTTGTATTTGATGCTTTATTTGAGGTATCTGTTTGCAGGACTCCAATGGGAAGTGTAGACCAATGTCAGTCTATAATGGGTCACCAAACACAGGACCACTCAGTGTAATCCCTCATTGTGTGTTCCAAAGTGTTGACTCATGTGTAGTCTCTCTATTGGGATACACTTCATATTCAAGCTATAGGACTGTGTAAAGACTAGGTGCTGATTCCCTTCTAGTAGAAGAAGAAAATTGCTGACAGAAATTTTTCTAAGTATTTCTCTCGAGTAGGTCCTTAACTACTCGATTAGATTGCTTGAGAAATACTCGAGTAAAAAGTTCTGCATACTCGAGTAAGAAAATTCTTTCTCTCGTGAAGTTAAGTAAAACAGTCCAGTAGTTCATTGACATACTCGAGTAGCTTACTTAACTACTCGAGTAGATCATTCTTCCTACTCGAGTTGCCCAGAATTCAGGTTCCAAATTTTTCTAAGTAAATCACTCGAGTAGTCCAAGTCACATACTAGAGTAGCTTATTTTCTCTCGAGTAGTTCATACTTGAGTAGTTCCAGATTCATTGTTCCCAGAATTTTTCTAAGTCATTTACTCGAGTAGGTACTTTATATACTCGAGTAAGTCTCGACACTGTGTCGAGTAACAATCTTCTTTGTGTCGAGTAGCTAAGATATACTCGAGTAAGTCTTTCATATACTCGAGATAATTTTCTTCCTCTCGAGTAGTTCAATCTGACTACTCGAGTAGTTATTTTTCCCGTGTGCAGAATATCTCTAAGTGTTTATCTCGAGTAGTTATTCTAACCACTCGAGTAGTTCAATTCTGCCTACTCGAGTAGTATAACTTGTACTCGAGTAGCTCTACTCCTTCCCGAGAAAGTTTTCTTTGTACTCGAGTAGATCCTCTAAAGTACTCGAGTAGTTGACTAAACGAACTCGAGTAGTTTTCTTCTACATACTCGAGTAGTCACGATTTATATACCCGAGTAAAATTTCTTTGCTTACTCGAGTAGTTCTTGACCTACTCGAGTAGTTTTATACATACTCGTGTATATGACCCCTTTTTCCCTGGAATTTCTTCTAAGTCCAGATTTGATAGATTTTCAAATCCCGTGACATGATTGGTCCACGTGTCCGTCATTAAAATCAATTAAGACCGTTATTAGTAATCCTATAAAAGGTCGTGTATAATCGACAAACCCTAATGAGAAAAACAGATCTTTTAAGAAGAAAATTCCTCTGAGTTTTGTAGCCGTCACTTTCCAAAAGAATCGCTAATTCCTCTCTCTCTCTTCACGGAACGAAAGCCGCCGCCGTCGCTGTTCTTCTCCGGCAAGGGTTTCAATCTTCAGAGGAAATAGACTAAAGAATCTCTCCAGATCAGGATCGTTTTTCGCATTTTCATCTTCTGTCCGATCGTGGAAGCAAGGAGTTCAGATCTACTGTTGCCGAGAATCATTCTTCAACTTCTCCGATAAAGCCGAATGCCAAGAAGAAGATTCCAGTCCCTGTTTCATTTTCAGATCTGAACCAGACACTATTACTGCTTGTATTTCTTTAATACTTGTACTCCATTTCTGTAGGAGAAATTTTCTCCGAGTGTAGGAGCTTTTATCTCCGAGTTTGTAGGAAGCTTTATCTTCCGAGTATAGATCCATTTTGTGGATCGATATTGTAGGAACTTTATTCCGAGGGTAGGATTGTTTTTCAATCCGAGATAGTGGAGTAGCCGAGTCTCGTTCGTTGGTAGATCGGTGAGGGAATGTGGATGTACCCAAGATCGGGGAACCACTATAAATCGTGTCTCGTCTGTGATATTTTAGTAGATAGATCTGTGTTGTGTTCTAAGATTTTTATTCCGCAAAACACGCACAACTCACCTATTCACCCCCTCTAGGTGATTTAGGTTGACAACTATTATCTTTCAATTGGTATCAGAGCCAGGTTGATCAGCAAAAGGTTAACACCTTGATCAGGTCCTGCAAATAGTTGTCATTTGAGATCTATCTATCATGGACAAGGCAAATAATTTCGCCAAGCTTCCCCTGTGCAACAAGAACAGCTTTCCCATGTTGAAAGAAAGGATCAATTTTTTTATGGAAGCTGTGGATCCGAGGATCTTCATGATAGTTGAAGAAGGTCCTTATGTCCCTATGACTGTCTCCACTATAGACCCTACCAAGAAGGTTCCAAAGAAGCTGATGGATTTAGACAAGGATGAGATTGCACTTGTCTCACTGGACAAGAAAGCTAAAAACATTATAGCAAGTGCAGTTGATGACTCAATGCTGCAAAACTTAATCCACTGCCAATCTGCAAAGAAGATGTGGCAGTCCTTGGTTACCTTGATGGAAGGTACAGAAGAAGTGAGGGATGATCAGAGATCCCTCCTCAATCAGAAGTATGAAGCCTTCCGACAGGGAAGCAAAGAGACCATTGCTGATACATTTGAGAACTTTTTCAAGATAGTGAATGGCCTAAGAGTCTATGGCAGAATATTTACTAATGGAGAACTGAATGACAAGTTCCTGAGATCTCTGACCAAAGAATTGGACAACTAGGTTTGTGCCATCAGGGAGTTTGGGAAGCTTGCTGAGACAGACCGACAAAATCTCTTCGGGAAGCTTATGTCATATGAGCTTCAACTCAACACCAGGAAAGCTGAAGAAGAGAAGAGCAGGTCTGCTCTCAAAGAAAAGTTTGTCGCTCTAAAAGCAGACACCTCCAGAAGGACAAAGGCTGCCTCCCCTGCTCCAGCTCCAGAGATTAGTGAATAAGAAGAAACTTCTGAGCCTAGTACCTCAGGCTCTGATCTATCAGAAGGAGAGTTCTCACTGCTCTCAAGACAGTTCAAGAAATTCTTGAACAAGAAAAAGTAATGGAAAGGCAAGGATGACTCCTATAGAAGATCACGACACGATGGTGATCGACAAAGAAAAGTCTCAAGCAGCCATGACAGGTATAATTCTAAACAGAACAAACATGTTTCGACTGACATCATCTGCTATTGTTGTAATAAGCCAGGTCACGTCATCGTCGACTGCCCTCATAAGAAGAAGGAGGGTGGTAGAAGAGAAGAAAAGAAATCCTCACACAACAAGAAGAGGAAAGAGAAGAGCCTCATAGCCAAAAAGAGCAAGACTCTCAGCGATGCCGACTCATCTGAGTCAAGTGAAGAAGAAGAAGCTTATTTTGGGCTAATGGCTCAAACAAATGATGATCAAGAGCCCCAGTTCACTAGGAAGGTAAACTCTCATACCCCTCTTTCAGATTCTGAAGTCTCTGAGCATGATTGTTAGGATAGCTCCTCTGACGATGAGTCAGAGCTAATGGCCTAGTACAAGGAGTTAATCATGGCTTACGACAAATGTCGTCGAGTCGTGAAGACTCAGGCTAAAGAGATTAAATCCCTAAAAGCCGAAGAGAGCATCTTGAGAGAGAAAGTCGCAAAGACTGACTCCCTTGAAGAAAACTTCAATAATGCTATTGAAGAATATAACAAGGCTCTTGAGCACCTTAACCTTAAGGAGAAGATCATAAAAGAGTTGGAAGCCCAACTTGCGGCTGAGAAGAAACTTGTTGAGAGTTTCTCGAAGCCCAAAACAGTTCTTCCATTCGTTGCTGAATTCTCAGCAAAGGCCAAGGGAGTTGGACTAGGCCATGAAGAAGCTCCTAGTAAATCTTCTAGGAGAAACAAGAATCAATGGAAGAATAAGGCCTCCAAAAAGGCCTTAGCCAAAGAGAAGGGAAAAGCCCCTCAAAATCAAACTACATTCAAGAAAGTCATCTTTCCATCAAATGAGTTTGATTTTGACTCATCCTACGGGCACTTTGTCAGGCCTACCTATGCAGAGCCAAAGTCCCGCTATCAAGGATGGACTCGACCCAGATACTTTGGCGAAAGTGTCTTTAAGGCTCCTTATAAAGAAGTTATTCTTCAGAGCTATGACCCTTTCAGTCATGGGCATAACTTCAAGAAGGCACCAAAGACAAAGCCTGTTGTAGAGAAGCCCATAAAGGAGAAGAAGCCATGTGATTACCATCATCATGAGGCATCTTCCTCCAAGAATGCTTCCCCTGCTAGACAACAATTCCAAAAGGTCAAGCAGGAGATCATGAGGCAAAGGTACAGTAGATTTGACTGTTGGTGTTGTGGCAAGGTTGGTCACTTCGCCATAGATTGCTGGTTCAATTCCAGAAATGCTGCAACCCCTCATGTCAGCAATATGAGAAAGACCGCTCATAATGCTAACACTCATAGGGGGAGTACTCTAACCCGAGACCAAGGACCCAAACGTGTTTGGGTTCCTAAGGCAAACTGATTATGATTGCAGGTATGTGCAAAGGCCAACAAAAAGCCTATCTGGTACTTGGACAGCGGATGCTCTCGGTATATGACCGGGACTAGAAGCCTCATTCAGAACTTTACCCCAGTCGTGAACGGACCAAAGGTCATCTTTGGAGGTTCAGACCGTGGAATTACTAGAGGCTATGGTATGATTACTAACGGCAGTGTATCCTTCTCGGATGTGGCTTATGTCGAAGGATTGGAACACAATCTCATAAGCATAAGCCAACTCTGCGATAAAGGATACATAGTTGAATTCCATGCTGATGAGTGCTTGATAAAATCCATTGACAATATGGAAACGATTCTATCCGGCACTCAAAGCAGGAATATTTTTTGTTTAAACTTCATTTGTATATATTACTCTACACCAGTGTGTCTTTTAGCAAAGTATAGTGCGTCTCTTGGTGACCGATGGCACAATAGACTAGCACATATTAATTTCAAAACTATTAATAAATTATTTTCAATAAACTTAGTACGTGATGCCCCAAATGTCAAATGCGTCAAAGATAGACCTTGTCATGCATGCGTAAAAGGCAAGCAAACAATGGCTACCTTTAAAAGCATTATTGGCAAAGACTCGAACAGATGTCTCCATCTATTGCACATGGACTTGTTTGGTCCACTGCAAGTTAGAAGTTTGGGAGGTAAGGATTATACATTGGTAATTGTTGATGATTACTCATGCTTTGCGTGGGTGTTCTTTTTGAAACACAACTCAGATACCTTCGACATCTTTACTAATTTTGTCAGGCAAGTCCAGAATTAATACGACTGCTCCATAGTCAAAATCAGAAGTGACAACGAAACCGAGTTCAAATCTGGGGCCATGATAGAATTCTGTGAAAGCTTAGGTATCTTTCATGAGTTTTCCTCTCCTCGTACTCCACAATAGAATGGAGTGGCTAATAGAAGGAATAGAACACTCATAGAGGCCTGCAGGATCATGTTGAGTGATGCTTCACTACCGGAGTACTTCTAGGCTAAAGCCGTCAACACTGCATGCCACGTGCAAAATCGAGCACTCATAAACAAAGACCACGATAAGACACATTACGAACTTCTGAAAGGCAGGAAACCAACAGTCTCATACTTTAGAATCTTTGGCTGTAAATGCTTCGTACTTAACAATGGTAAGTATCATACCACCAAGTTCAGCGAAAAGAGTTTTGAAGGTATTTTTGTAGACTATAGTAGCCATAGTAAGGCATATAGGATATTTAATAGAAAAATCCTGGTGGTAGAAAAATCAATAGATGTTGTATTTGATGAGATGAGCTTGCTGCAAAGCAATCCGTCTAGTGTGCTCATTGAAGATGCATGTGAAAAGCTGAAAGAAACTAGCTTGGATGAACCGTCCGAAGACAAAGGCAAAAAGTTCATCAAGATCACCACTCCAAATCCTATTGGAGAGGCTGATGATCAAAATGAAGAAGTCATCCAAGATGAAGAAATCACTCCAGTGATTGAAGATAATCCAGATGCAAGAACTCTAGAGCTCAGACATTTGAAGGATCATCCCATGGACCAAATCATAGGAGATCCCCGGGACGGTGTCAGAACTCAAAGAGGTACAACTAACGAGAATCTTTACTTAAGTTTTCTCTCACAGGTTGAACCAAAGAAGTTTGAGGAAGCAAACTCAGACGCATTGTGGATAATGGCAATGGAAGAAGAGCTAAATAGGTTCAAGCGCTGCAATGTGTGGAAGCTTGTTCCAAGACCCAAAGGAAAGAACATTATTGGGACAAAATGGGTCTACAGGAACAAGATGGACGAAGACGGAACGATCATAAAGAACAAGGCCAGACTCGTCGCTAAAGGCTATCGTCAAGAAGAAGGAATGGATTTCGACCAGACATATGCTCCAGTGGCGAGGCTGGAGGCAATAAGGTTCTTCCTAGCATATGCTGCTTTCAAAGGCTTCACCGTCTATCAGATGGACGTGAAATCTGCCTTCCTAAATGGTAACATAAAGGAGGAAGTGTATGTGGAACAACCTCTAGGTTTCGTTGATCCTAACTTTCCTGATTACGTCTATTTCCTGCACAAGGCCCTATATGGTCTGAAACAAGCTCCTCGAGCTTCGTATGAGACGTTGTCTAGCTTTTTACTTGAGAACAAGTTCTCAAGGGGAAAGATAGACAAGACATTATTTCTTAGGGAAATTAAAGGCAAGATTTTGCTAGTGCAAATCTATGTCGACGACATTATTTTTGGCTATACAGACGACAACCTCTGCAAAACATTCTCAAAACTTATACAAGGGAAGTTCAAAATGAGCAGTATAGGCGAGCTGAAGTATTTCTTAAGGCTTCAGGTGAAACAATCTGAAGATGTAATTTTCATCTCGCAGACCAAGTTCACCAAAGAGCTAATTAAGAAATTCGGAATGGAGAACGCAACCTCTATGAGGACTCCAATGGGTTCAACTATGTCTCTGGACAGGGATGAAAAAGGGAAATCTTTTGATGAAACCAAGTACAGAAGCATAATTGGATCCATGCTCTACCTTAGTGCCAGTAGACCTGACATAATGTTTTCAACATGTGTTTGTGCTATATTTCAGGTGAACTCTAAGGAATCTCACTACGCTGCTGCAAAGCGGATTTTGAGATACCTTAAAGGTACACCAAATCTTGGCTTATGGTACCCAAGAAGTAATGACAGCGAACTAATTGGGTTTTCAGATGCAGATTTTGCAGGTACCAAAGACGACCGGAAAAGCACTTCAGGGACTTGCCAATTCTTTGGAAGAAGGATAATCTCCTGTAGTAGTAAGAAGTAGAACTGTGTCGCAATCTCAACAGTCGAGTCAGAGTACATCTCTGTAGGCAGTTGCTGCGCGCAATTACTTTGGATAAAGAACCAGTTCGAAGACTATAACATGAAGTTCAAGAATATCCCACTGTTTTGCGACTCTTCCAGCGTAATTGCAATAGCCAACAATCCAGTCTCGCACAGCCGGACAAAACATACCGAGCTAAGGTATCATTTCATCCGGGAGCTTGTAGATCATGGGGACATAGATCTCCAATATGTCTCCACAGACAGGCAAGTTGCAGACATCTTCACGAAGCCACTGGAAGAGACCATGTTCTCATTATTCAAAACTGAACTTGGGATGCTCAACAAGGAAGATTAGAGCAGTTTGGATATCAAGGAGGCAAAGGAAATTAAAAGGTTAGTCAAAATATGGCTTCTCAAAGTTTTCTTCCTTCTCTGACTCAAGTAAAAAACTGACCTACTCGAGTACTCAAAGTACCTACTCGAGTACTCAATAGACCTACTCGAGTAGTTCTTTAACTTACTTGAGTAAGGCAATTAAGTACTCGTGTAGTACACTTTACCTACTCGAGTGAGTCAGCTGTTCTACTCGAGTCACTACAGATTATCTAGACCCACTCGAGTACCCTCTATAGACCTACTCGAGTACCTCCCTATATACTCGAGTACCTTCTATAGACCTACTCGAGTAACTCCCTCTATACTCGAGTACCTTCCTTTACCTCTCGTGTATATGCCGTTTGGCTTTCAAATTTTCCCGTGCCGCCTTTCCTTTAAATTATTTCCTTCTAGATGATTAGACTTAAACCTAGGGTTTTATAAATTTGAAATTCCAAATATCACTCTACACGAAATCATTTCCATTCACTCGAGTACCTGTCCGCCGCTTCATCTCCACTCGAGAAATTGCAGAGCCGCGACTCTTCCTCTTCCCCGCGACAGAATTTCTTCCCATTTTCTGGATCATGGCCGCCGTCTCCAAGATTGGTGTAGGATAGGAACTCGTTACCGCCGGGATTGCCGAGCTTTCAGATGATTTTCACAACTTGCTCATTCTTCTAGATACTGCAGGGCTCTCCTTCATCCTGCAAGAACCCTGCCAGATTCTCTTCCCGGCAGTAGCCGAATTCTTCTCAAATCTGAAGGTCAAAAGGAATGGCAAAGTCCTGAAATCCAAGGTGCAAGGTTTGAAAATTAAACTCAACAAGACCTCTGTCTCTCAACTTCTCCGACTGCCGATAGTAAACGAAGAAGATCACTTAGATGCTGAAGACTCTGACACAACAGCCCTATTATGTGGCATTTCAGCTGATGCTCAGTACTTCAAAAGGTCAGACATGAATGCAGAAGGAAAATTTCTGGTTGATGTTATTGGGAAGATTTTACTATGCAAGACCAACTCCATAAGAGACATTCCATCATATTTCTTCGACATAATGCAAGCCATTGTCTGCCGCAAGAAACTCCAATTTGGTATGCTGATTCTGGATAAAATCAAGGATAGTTTGAAATCCCCCAACTACGCCAAAATTATCTCTCTGCTCCTCCATGAAACAAATCCTCAGGTGTTCGACTTCTCCAAAGGGACCCCTCTTCATCACATGAAGAAGGTCTCCATTTCCTCTATCCAGAGATGGGAGATCAAGCTCAAGAATCCTTCTCAAGCTGCAAAGATTTCAGAAGTCCCAGAGGTTCCAGCTCTAGAGGACAGGGCTCCATCTCCCTCTCCTCATCATGTGGCTAGCTCGTCTAGGGCACCAAGTGAGGGGGAGCCTGCTCCCTCTAGCCAAGTCAGGCAGCCCTCTCCTCAGCCAGCAATTTCTTCCCTCCCTCATACTCCACAAAGTCCAGCAACTCCCTCAGATGAGATACCTCCATACTCTCTTCTCTCCACAGCTACTGCCATAGATGCTATGATTGTAGAGCTATTTGAAGAAGTGATACCTATTCCTCCTCTATCTCCTCCAGCTCCATCCTCTGAATGTCACAAGGACCCCACTCCAGCACAATCACCTGTTGCTCTCAAAGACAGGGAAGACACAATTCTTATTTCTGATGAGCCATCTCCTGAGCCACCTGAGGCTCCTCTCAGAAACCTAGATTTCTTCATCCCTCATGATACAGAAGAAAGGGATGCTGTAATTCACACCACAAGAGCTGACAGTACTGTGATAATTGCAGAGATAGCTCCATGGGTCACTCCTTCTCTCCCTACTGCTGCTCCTTCAACTGCTGCTCCTCCTCCTGCTGCTGCTACAGTCTCTTCCTCCTCAGATTTGCTGCAAAAATTGCACTTCTTCTTCAAGAACAAAGAAATTATTATGACACTTCTCTAAAGACTGTCACTGACAAGGTAACTGCTCTCGAGACTGAGATGAGTAGAGGCTTTGCTGAAATTCAGCATAATACTAACAAGGTTAAATACTTATTTCAACTAGGTGGCAAAGCCCTAGACCACACTCTCACTAGTGTTGGAGAGGTTATGGAACAAGGTGTCACCCTTGCAAATAATCAAATTGAACTGGACAAGAGAACTGAAGCCCACAAAGTGAAAATCTGTGAAGAAGTTAGACTTTTCAAAGAAGACACTATAGAGAAGCTATCTGTTGAAATCAGAAAGGTGGAGGGATTGGTCAAAGAACTCAAAGAACAAGTAGAAAAATCAGCTGCTCAAAAGTCAGATGTATGGGAAGCTCATGTGAAGACCATTCATGATGATGTGCTAGCCCAGATATAGAGTGTCAAATTTCATACCTATGACACTGCTGTCTGGATGCACAATCAAATTCTGCCAGACCTTGCTGTTGACCCCAACATCATTCCTCATCATTTAAATCCTCTAGCCACAGATGTCACTGCCCCAGCTGTTCCTCTGCAACCTACTTTCTCTCCCAGGCCTGGAGACACAGTTGCCCCTCCAGACACTTATGTTCAAGGCTGGGAAGAAGATCCTGTTGATATTCTCCTTCAGGTTCCTCCAGAGAGCAAAACCTACAAGACGAAAAGGAAGTATGGTGAAGGCCCCTCTACTAGCAAGTCTGCTCCCTCTAAAGCCACTGAACATGCTGAAGTCTGGTCTCCAACCTCCAAGTCCCTGATTTTAGAAACTCTCAGATTAGTTATGGAATTCCATGAGAGCAGGAACATTCATTATAGCTCCTATGAATGGGAACTTTATGAGAATTCCATGATAAAAAGAAGAATCTATGACAGAGAATATGAGAGGAACAACCCTGCAGCCCCTCCTAGGCCTCCCAAGTACTATCTAAAACCCTGCTGCTACCAGAGAAGACAACAAGAAAACCTGGACAGACAGAATCAAAGCTGATCTTCAAGGATCTTTTAGAGGGTGGAATTATTGACTGTAGAAATGAAAATTTAGGATATTATTATTTATATAATTCTAAGTTTTTGCTCCTATTATCCTTTATCATAGACTATTGCTTGCTTACACATTTTCTACTTAGCCTCTTTTTATATCTATAATTCACCTTAGTGTAAAGGGTTCTGACTTCAACAAATAGGGGGAGATTGTTGGGAACCATGTCTACAGTAACCCAGATTTGATGAAGTCGCCCTGGAACTAAGATGAATTAGGTTGTATTTGATGCTTTATTTGAGGTATGTGTTTGCAGGACTCCAATGGGAAGTGTAGAGCAATGCCAGTCTACAATGGGTCACCAAACACAGGACCACACAGTGTAATCCCTCATTGTGTGTTCCAAAGTGTTGACTCATGTGTAGTCTCTCTATTGGGATACACTTCATATTCAAGCTATAGGACTGTGTAAAGACTTGGTGTTGATTCCCTTCTAGTAGAAGAAGAAAATTGCTGACAGAAAATTTTCTAAGTATTTCTCTCGAGTAGGTCCTTAACTACTCGAGTAGATTGCTTGAGAAATACTCGAGTAAAAAGTTCTGCATACTCGAGTAAGAAAATTCTTCCTCTCGTGAAGTTAAGTAAAACACTCGAGTAGTTCATTGACACACTCGAGTAGCTTACCTAACTACTCGAGTAGATCATTCTTCCTACTCAAGTTGCCCAGAATTCAGGTTCCAAATTTTTCTAAGTAAATCACTCGAGTAGTCCAAGTCACATACTCGAGTAGCTTATTTTCTCTCGAGTAGTTCATACTCGAGTAGTTCCAGATTCATTGTTCCCAAAATTTTTCTAAGTCATTTACTCGAGTAGGTACTTTATATACTCGAGTAAGTCTCGACACTGTGTCGAGTAACAATCTTCTCTGTGTCGAGTAGCTAAGATATACTCGAGTAAGTCTTTCATATACTCGAGATAATTTTCTTCCTCTCGAGTAGTTCAATCTGACTACTCGAGTAGTTATTTTTCCCGTATGCAAAATATCTTTAAGTGTTTATCTCGAGTAGTTATTCTAACCACTCGAGTAGTTCAATTCTGCCTACTCGAGTAGTATAACTTGTACTCGAGTAGCTCTACTCCTTCCCGAGAAATTTTTCTTTGTACTCGAGTAGATCCTCTAAAGTACTCAAGTAGTTGACTAAATGAACTCGAGTAGTTTTCTTCTACATACTCGAGTAGTCATGATTTATATACTCGAGTAAAATTTCTTTGCTTACTCGAGTAGTTCTTGACCTACTCGAGTAGTTTTATACATACTTGTGTATATGACCCCTTTTTCCCTGAAATCTCTTCTAAGTCCAGATTTGACAGAATTTCAAATCCCGTGACATGATTGGTCTACGTGTCCGTCATTAAAACCAATTAAGACCGTTATTAGTACTCCTATAAAAGGTCTTATCCAATCGACAAACCCTAATGAGAAAAACAGATCTTTCAAGAAGAAAATTCTTCTGAGTTTTGCAGCCGTCGCTTTCCAAAATAATCGATAATTCCTCTCTCTCTCTTCTCGGAACGAAAGCCTCCGCCGCCGCTGTTCTTCTCCGGCAAGGGTTTCGATCTTCGGAGGAAATAGACTGAAGAATCTCTCCAGATCAGGATCATTTTTCGCATTTTCATCTTCTGTTCGATCGTGGAAGTAAGGAGTTCAGATCTACTGTTGCCGAGAATCATTCTTCAACTTCTCTGATAAAGCCGAACACCAAGAAGAAGATTCCAGTCT
The DNA here is from genome assembly GCA_039583875.1 of Platanthera guangdongensis. Lineage (NCBI taxonomy): Eukaryota > Viridiplantae > Streptophyta > Magnoliopsida > Asparagales > Orchidaceae > Platanthera > Platanthera guangdongensis. The sequence continues at coordinate 91,163,957 of CM077167.1, forward strand.
CTGTTTCATTTTCAGATATGAACCAGACACTATTACTGTTTGTATTTCTTTAATACTTGTACTCCATTTCTGTAGGATAAATTTTCTCCGAGTGTAGGAGCTTTTATCTCCGAGTTTGTAGGAAGCTTTATCTTCCGAGTGTAGATCCGTTTTGTGGATCGAGATTGTAGGAACTTTGTTCCGAGGTTAGGATTGTTTTTCAATCCGAGATAGTGGAGTAGCCGAGTCTAGTTCGTTGCTATATCGATGAGGGAAAGTGGATGTACCCAAGATTGGGGAACCACTATAAATCTTGTCTCGTCTATGATATTTTAGTAGATAGATCTGTGCTGTGTTCTAAGATTTTTTATTCCTCAAAAGACGCACAACTCACCTATTCACCCCCCTCTAGGTGATTTAGGTTGACAACTATTATCTTTCACTAGGGTTAGGGTTTTGTGGGGCATACCCATTTCCAAATCCCCTAAGATTTTTACTAGAGGGTTTTATCCACCCTGGTACCATTGTACCAAATTTCAAGTCCATACAAGGTCTTTTGACGCCATGCCCTTCACCAACCCCCAAAGTCCTAACATAGGATTTGAACTTGGGTTTTAGGGTAAACCTACCCCAAACCACCCCATAACCAATTTGATGGTGTTAAATGTCATGTAAAACCAGTGGCTAAAATTTCAACCTCTGTTGAGGTGGTTTGGCCACTCAAACCCACAAGGGGCACTTTGACCTAAATACCCCTTTTTGCGCAAGGCTAGGGTCTGCCAATTTCCACACTAACACATCACCAAATGGGATGACAATTTATATAGAGCCTTATAATGACCCCATGGACCACTCACCAAAATTTTGGATGGTTTAGAGGTCATTAGACCTTTTAAATAATTGCTACATTATTTATTACATTTCTACAAAAACTTTAGGAAAATATTTTCCAAAAATGTCCAATTTTCGATATGTTCTCGGTATAGGTAATAATGACCCCCATCCAAAATTTCAGGTCATTGGGATGGTTGGATTGATGGGGGCACTCAAAATAGTCTTTGGTCTAGCCTAGGTATAGTCCTCAGTAAAATGGGTACGATGGTCAAACCACTTAACCAAATTGGTTCAAATCAATTTTAAATTAAACTAGACTTCAAAGGCTACAATTTTAATGTTGGTCATGTTTCTTGTAGCGGGACCTAAGTATTTTTGATATTTAATTTAATACGGCCCAGTTAATAGTCATAAATTGATAAAACAGGAATTAAATAAATCCATATCCAGCACGAATCTTAAAGCATATCCAGTGGCTCCTGGGCATCTTCTTCCTCCAGCCAAGGTCCATGATTGGACGAACGTGGAGCCTATTCCAAGACCATTTCCCGACAACCCGGCCACCTCTCTGGCCTGCCACCACTGCCACCACCTTTGTTGAGGTGTGGGCCATCACCGGGCGGCGGCACGGCTGCGGAGTGGCGGATTCCAGCGAACCCGAGTGGTTGAAAAACCATGAAATTTCTGAAATTTCTCTCACCCAATCCGGCTCAATGGAGCCCGATTTCTCTCCTAAAGGATTTAAAGATCTAGCCCACGAATAGAGGAGTAGAGGATGACCTTCAATCGTGCTTGCCGATGGGTTTGGTGGTGGTGCACCATGGCTGGATCTTGAGCTTGCGGGTGCTCTGCAACTGCATAGTCAACTTGCTCGGCTCCTCCAGGTAATGTGTGGAAAAGCTTGCCCTTGGTCTGGGGTTGCTTTTTAAAGAGTTAATTGGGGGAGGGGGAGGGCCTAACTTAAATTCACCATTAATGGTCTTGAAGGTGAATTTCGGCCAAGGGGGTGTGCACTGAATCCAGCCCATATGTGGTTGGCTAGGGTTGTTGATCTTCTCTAAATTAACCAGGGAAGGTGAGTCTAGCAAATGGAGGTGAGGAGATGAACTCTTGATGGCCATTAATGGCCTTCTCTCTCCTCTTTCTCTCTCTTCCCTATTGGAGGAATATAATTCAGCCACCTTGGTGGCTGGTCATGGCTTTCCATCTTCTCAAAACTGAAGGTGGAATGAGTCCAGCATGAAGAGAGGAGATCTTGGCCTTCCTATTCCATGAATGGCCTTCACTCTCCACCTTCTCTCTCCTCCATTAAAGGGGAAAATGAAGCTTTTCTCTCCCCTAGTCTTCAAGGCCGATTTTGATGTCTCCTCAAGCCTATTGGCAGCCCACTAACTCACATTAATAATAAAAATGAGGTTAGCCCAAGTGGGGAAAATGGGTTTGAGCATGGGTTAGCCCATTTGGGCTAATTTGACCTAACACTAGAATAGAGTTGACCCTGGTCAACATGACCATTTGAGTTGACCCCAATGGGTCCTTGGTGACCCATTGGCCTCCCCTATGGTCTAGGAAGACTTGGGTAGGGTTGGTGGGGCATCCTGGGGGTCACTTGACCCTTAGTTAGGGCACTTTGACCTTTTTGGAGCTATGGTTGACTTAGGTCAACTTAGCCTCTTTGGTTGACCTCAATCTGTCCTTAGTGACCCATTGACCTCATTTTAGGGTTAGGAGGGCATGGGTGGGGTTCACTTGGCTAGGAGAATGTCAATTGACCCTAAGTAGGCTAGTTTGACCGATTTAGGATTAGGGTTGACTTAGGTCAACTTAACCTCTTTGACTGCCTACAGTGGGTCCTTAGTGGCCCTATGGACTTCCCAAGGTGTTAGGGGTGTTGTGGTAGGGTCATGGATCAAGGTGTAGCCCTAATTTCCAACCTTAGGTCTAATGTTGAGGATGAGCTATAGGAAGACCAAGGTGATTTTTACCTTGGCCCTTGTTCACTTGGTCCTTGAGCTTTTGGTTGTTTTGTCATGATCTAGTCATGACAAAACAAAATCGTAGGGGTCTAGTTGTTTAAGGGATGTTACAAATCCCAATATATATAAAAAAATTTCGTCCCCAAAATTAAGGTCAAGCCTACGGGGGTTTCTACTGAAATAAATAATACTTGCAACATCCCTAAGGTTTAAGGTATACCTGACTCGAAGAGCTCCGGGTACTTTTGCTGCATCAAGTCCCATGGCTCCTATATATGATGCTCCTGCCCATGGTTTCTCCACAGAACCTTGACTAGCGGAACTTTCCTGCATTGCAAGACCCGCACTGTCGTGTCGTCGATCCTGATTGGCTCCAAGCTCACTGATCGATCTGTGGCCACCGGACCATCGGTTATGGAAATAAGCTGCTCAGGGCATAGTGGAGCCCTCCGTAGTGAGGAGACGTGGAATACATCATGCAATCCCGCTAAATCCGGCGGTAGCTCCAGTCTATAAGCCAAGGGGATGATCCGCTCCAGGATTCGGTATGGCCCCATATATCTTGGACTGAGCTTCTTCTGCCCGCGAACCCGCGAGACCATATGCATCGGTCGTATCTTTAAGAAGACACGGTCTCCCACCTAGAACTCCACCTGACGATTCCTCGCATCGTAATATTTGTCCTGCCTGCTCTGGGCTTCCAACATCTTGTCCTGGATCAACCTAACCTGAGCATTAGTATCATCCACAAACTCTGAGTCGAGTGCCTAAGGATCTTCATCCTGAATCCATGATAGTGGGGTCCTGCACCTCCGTCCATACAATGCCTCGTAAGGGGCCATACCTATACTAGACTGATGGCTGTTGTTATACGAAAACTCGATCAGCGGCAGCAATCTCTCCCAAGGCTCGTAACGGTCCAGGATACATAGGTGCAGAAGATATTCCAAAGTATAGTTGGTGCACTCTGTCTGTCCATCGGTCTGAGGGTGAAAAGTCGTGCTAATTGTCAACCGAGAACCCATACATACCTTAACTATCCTCCACTCCTTAGACGTAAACCGCCCATCCCGATCTGAAACGATAGTCCTGGGTACTCCATGATAGCGCACAAACTGCTCGATGAATCTCCGTACTAACACACTGACCGGTGAGTCCTTCGCCACTGGAATAAATCTGGTCACCTTCGTTAGTCTGTCCACTATCACCCAGATTGAGTCATTTCCTGCACGAGATCGAGGTAGCCCATGTATGAAATCCATGGCTATATCCTCAAACTTTCACTCCGGCACTAGAATTGGCTGTAGTAAACCGGCCAGATTCTTACACGTTGCCTTTACGAGTTGGCAAGCCTCGCAATGCGTTACAAAATACGTAATGTCCTTCTTCATACCTGGCCAGTACATTGGCTTCTTCAGGTCCGCTGTAATCTTAGTGATCCCCGGGTGCACTGAGTATCTACTACAGTATGCCTCTGTCATGATGTCCTCCCGAATCTGGCCTCCTGCCGGTATATAGACCCTTCCTCTGAAACAAAATATCCAATCCCTCAAGGAGTAATCCCCTGCTATGCCCTCCTCCAAGGCCATGAATATCGGCTCAGCCTTCGCGTCCAGCCTCTGCCCATCTCTGATGTGGTCCTGAATGTCATCGATGGCAGTCATTGATGCCAGGTATTCCGTATATAGCTTCGGATCATCCTCGGACACTAGTGATATCTGCATCTTCTTAAACTAGAACAAGAGAATAAACTTTTGAACCGTCCGAAGACAAAGGCAAAAAGTTCATCAAGATCACCACTCCAAATCCTATTGGAGAGGCTGATGATCAAAATGAAGAAGTCATCCAAGATGAAGAAATCACTCCAGTGATTGAAGATAATCCAGATGCAAGAACTCTAGAGCTCAGACATTTGAAGGATCATCCCATGGACCAAATCATAGGAGATCCCCGGGACGGTGTCAGAACTCAAAGAGGTACAACTAACGAGAATCTTTACTTAAGTTTTCTCTCACAGGTTGAACCAAAGAAGTTTGAGGAAGCAAACTCAGACGCATTGTGGATAATGGCAATGGAAGAAGAGCTAAATAGGTTCAAGCGCTGCAATGTGTGGAAGCTTGTTCCAAGACCCAAAGGAAAGAACATTATTGGGACAAAATGGGTCTACAGGAACAAGATGGACGAAGACGGAACGATCATAAAGAACAAGGCCAGACTCGTCGCTAAAGGCTATCGTCAAGAAGAAGGAATGGATTTCGACCAGACATATGCTCCAGTGGCGAGGCTGGAGGCAATAAGGTTCTTCCTAGCATATGCTGCTTTCAAAGGCTTCACCGTCTATCAGATGGACGTGAAATCTGCCTTCCTAAATGGTAACATAAAGGAGGAAGTGTATGTGGAACAACCTCTAGGTTTCGTTGATCCTAACTTTCCTGATTACGTCTATTTCCTGCACAAGGCCCTATATGGTCTGAAACAAGCTCCTCGAGCTTCGTATGAGACGTTGTCTAGCTTTTTACTTGAGAACAAGTTCTCAAGGGGAAAGATAGACAAGACATTATTTCTTAGGGAAATTAAAGGCAAGATTTTGCTAGTGCAAATCTATGTCGACGACATTATTTTTGGCTATACAGACGACAACCTCTGCAAAACATTCTCAAAACTTATACAAGGGAAGTTCAAAATGAGCAGTATGGGCGAGCTGAAGTATTTCTTAAGGCTTCAGGTGAAACAATCTGAAGATGTAATTTTCATCTCGCAGACCAAGTTCACCAAAGAGCTAATTAAGAAATTCGGAATGGAGAACGCAACCTCTATGAGGACTCCAATGGGTTCAACTATGTCTCTGGACAGGGATGAAAAAGGGAAATCTTTTGATGAAACCAAGTACAGAAGCATAATTGGATCCATGCTCTACCTTAGTGCCAGTAGACCTGACATAATGTTTTCAACATGTGTTTGTGCTATATTTCAGGTGAACTCTAAGGAATCTCACTACGCTGCTGCAAAGCGGATTTTGAGATACCTTAAAGGTACACCAAATCTTGGCTTATGGTACCCAAGAAGTAATGACAGCGAACTAATTGGGTTTTCAGATGCAGATTTTGCAGGTACCAAAGACGACCGGAAAAGCACTTCAGGGACTTGCCAATTCTTTGGAAGAAGGATAATCTCCTGTAGTAGTAAGAAGTAGAACTGTGTCGCAATCTCAACAGTCGAGTCAGAGTACATCTCTGTAGGCAGTTGCTGCGCGCAATTACTTTGGATAAAGAACCAGTTCGAAGACTATAACATGAAGTTCAAGAATATCCCACTGTTTTGCGACTCTTCCAGCGTAATTGCAATAGCCAACAATCCAGTCTCGCACAGCCGGACAAAACATACCGAGCTAAGGTATCATTTCATCCGGGAGCTTGTAGATCATGGGGACATAGATCTCCAATATGTCTCCACAGACAGGCAAGTTGCAGACATCTTCACGAAGCCACTGGAAGAGACCAAGTTCTCATTATTCAAAACTGAACTTGGGATGCTCAACAAGGAAGATTAGAGCAGTTTGGATATCAAGGAGGCAAAGGAAATTAAAAGGTTAGTCAAAATCTGGCTTCTCAAAGTTTTCTTCCTTCTCTGACTCAAGTAAAAAACTGACCTACTCGAGTACTCAAAGTACCTACTCGAGTACTCAATAGACCTACTCGAGTAGTTCTTTAACTTACTTGAGTAAGGCAATTAAGTACTCGTGTAGTACACTTTACCTACTCGAGTGAGTCAGCTGTTCTACTCGAGTCACTACAGATTATCTAGACCCACTCGAGTACCCTCTATAGACCTACTCGAGTACCTCCCTATATACTCGAGTACCTTCTATAGACCTACTCGAGTAACTCCCTCTATACTCGAGTACCTTCCTTTACCTCTCGTGTATATGTCGTTTGGCTTTCAAATTTTCCCGTGCCGCCTTTCCTTTAAATTATTTCCTTCTAGATGATTAGACTTAAACCTAGGGTTTTATAAATTTGAAATTCCAAATATCACTCTACACGAAATCATTTCCATTCACTCGAGTACCTGTCCGCCGCTTCATCTCCACTCGAGAAATTGCAGAGCCGCGACTCTTCCTCTTCCCCGCGACAGAATTTCTTCCCATTTTCTGGATCATGGCCGCCGTCTCCAAGATTGGTGTAGGATAGGAACTCGTTACCGCCGGGATTGCCGAGCTTTCAGATGATTTTCACAACTTGCTCATTCTTCTAGATACTGCAGGGCTCTCCTTCATCCTGCAAGAACCCTGCCAGATTCTCTTCCCGGCAGTAGCCGAATTCTTCTCAAATCTGAAGGTCAAAAGGAATGGCAAAGTCCTGAAATCCAAGGTGCAAGGTTTGAAAATTAAACTCAACAAGACCTCTGTCTCTCAACTTCTCCGACTGCCGATAGTAAACGAAGAAGATCACTTAGATGCTGAAGACTCTGACACAACAGCCCTATTATGTGGCATTTCAGCTGATGCTCAGTACTTCAAAAGGTCAGACATGAATGCAGAAGGAAAATTTCTGGTTGATGTTATTGGGAAGATTTTACTATGCAAGACCAACTCCATAAGAGACATTCCATCATATTTCTTCGACATAATGCAAGCCATTGTCTGCCGCAAGAAACTCCAATTTGGTATGCTGATTCTGGATAAAATCAAGGATAGTTTGAAATCCCCCAACTACGCCAAAATTATCTCTCTGCTCCTCCATGAAACAAATCCTCAGGTGTTCGACTTCTCCAAAGGGACCCCTCTTCATCACATGAAGAAGGTCTCCATTTCCTCTATCCAGAGATGGGAGATCAAGCTCAAGAATCCTTCTCAAGCTGCAAAGATTTCAGAAGTCCCAGAGGTTCCAGCTCTAGAGGACAGGGCTCCATCTCCCTCTCCTCATCATGTGGCTAGCTCGTCTAGGGCACCAAGTGAGGGGGAGCCTGCTCCCTCTAGCCAAGTCAGGCAGCCCTCTCCTCAGCCAGCAATTTCTTCCCTCCCTCATACTCCACAAAGTCCAGCAACTCCCTCAGATGAGATACCTCCATACTCTCTTCTCTCCACAGCTACTGCCATAGATGCTATGATTGTAGAGCTATTTGAAGAAGTGATACCTATTCCTCCTCTATCTCCTCCAGCTCCATCCTCTGAATGTCACAAGGACCCCACTCCAGCACAATCACCTGTTGCTCTCAAAGACAGGGAAGACACAATTCTTATTTCTGATGAGCCATCTCCTGAGCCACCTGAGGCTCCTCTCAGAAACCTAGATTTCTTCATCCCTCATGATACAGAAGAAAGGGATGCTGTAATTCACACCACAAGAGCTGACAGTACTGTGATAATTGCAGAGATAGCTCCATGGGTCACTCCTTCTCTCCCTACTACTGCTCCTTCAACTGCTGCTCCTCCTGCTGCTGCTGCTACAGTCTCTTCCTCCTCAGATTTGCTGCAAAAATTGCACTTCTTCTTCAAGAACAAAGAAATTATTATGACACTTCTCTAAAGATTGTCACTGACAAGGTAACTGCTCTCGAGACTGAGATGAGTAGAGGCTTTGCTGAAATTCAGCATAATACTAACAAGGTTAAATACTTATTTCAACTAGGTGGCAAAGCCCTAGACCACACTCTCACTAGTGTTGGAGAGGTTATGGAACAAGGTGTCACCCTTGCAAATAATCAAATTGAACTGGACAAGAGAACTGAAGCCCACAAAGTGAAAATCTGTGAAGAAGTTAGACTTTTCAAAGAAGACACTATAGAGAAGCTATCTGTTGAAATCAGAAAGGTGGAGGGATTGGTCAAAGAACTCAAAGAACAAGTAGAAAAATCAGCTGCTCAAAAGTCAGATGTATGGGAAGCTCATGTGAAGACCATTCATGATGATGTGCTAGCCCAGATATAGAGTGTCAAATTTCATACCTATGACACTGCTGTCTGGATGCACAATCAAATTCTGCCAGACCTTGCTGTTGACCCCAACATCATTCCTCATCATTTAAATCCTCTAGCCACAGATGTCACTGCCCCAGCTGTTCCTCTGCAACCTACTTTCTCTCCCAGGCCTGGAGACACAGTTGCCCCTCCAGACACTTATGTTCAAGGCTGGGAAGAAGATCCTGTTGATATTCTCCTTCAGGTTCCTCCAGAGAGCAAAACCTACAAGACGAAAAGGAAGTATGGTGAAGGCCCCTCTACTAGCAAGTCTGCTCCCTCTAAAGCCACTGAACATGCTGAAGTCTGGTCTCCAACCTCCAAGTCCCTGATTTTAGAAACTCTCAGATTAGTTATGGAATTCCATGAGAGCAGGAACATTCATTACAGCTCCTATGAATGGGAACTTTATGAGAATTCCATGATAAAAAGAAGAATCTATGACAGAGAATATGAGAGGAACAACCCTGCAGCCCCTCCTAGGCCTCCCAAGTACTATCTAAAACCCTGCTGCTACCAGAGAAGACAACAAGAAAACCTGGACAGACAGAATCAAAGCTGATCTTCAAGGATCTTTTAGAGGGTGGAATTATTGACTGTAGAAATGAAAATTTAGGATATTATTATTTATATAATTCTAAGTTTTTGCTCCTATTATCCTTTATCATAGACTATTGCTTGCTTACACATTTTCTACTTAGCCTCTTTTTATATCTATAATTCACCTTAGTGTAAAGGGTTCTGACTTCAACAAATAGGGGGAGATTGTTGGGAACCATGTCTACAGTAACCCAGATTTGATGAAGTCGCCCTGGAACTAAGATGAATTAGGTTGTATTTGATGCTTTATTTGAGGTATGTGTTTGCAGGACTCCAATGGGAAGTGTAGAGCAATGCCAGTCTACAATGGGTCACCAAACACAGGACCACACAGTGTAATCCCTCATTGTGTGTTCCAAAGTGTTGACTCATGTGTAGTCTCTCTATTGGGATACACTTCATATTCAAGCTATAGGACTGTGTAAAGACTTGGTGTTGATTCCCTTCTAGTAGAAGAAGAAAATTGCTGACAGAAAATTTTCTAAGTATTTCTCTCGAGTAGGTCCTTAACTACTCGAGTAGATTGCTTGAGAAATACTCGAGTAAAAAGTTCTGCATACTCGAGTAAGAAAATTCTTCCTCTCGTGAAGTTAAGTAAAACACTCGAGTAGTTCATTGACACACTCGAGTAGCTTACCTAACTACTCGAGTAGATCATTCTTCCTACTCAAGTTGCCCAGAATTCAGGTTCCAAATTTTTCTAAGTAAATCACTCGAGTAGTCCAAGTCACATACTCGAGTAGCTTATTTTCTCTCGAGTAGTTCATACTCGAGTAGTTCCAGATTCATTGTTCCCAGAATTTTTCTAAGTCATTTACTCGAGTAGGTACTTTATATACTCGAGTAAGTCTCGACACTGTGTCGAGTAACAATCTTCTCTGTGTCGAGTAGCTAAGATATACTCGAGTAAGTCTTTCATATACTCGAGATAATTTTCTTCCTCTCGAGTAGTTCAATCTGACTACTCGAGTAGTTATTTTTCCCGTATGCAAAATATCTTTAAGTGTTTATCTCGAGTAGTTATTCTAACCACTCGAGTAGTTCAATTCTGCCTACTCGAGTAGTATAACTTGTACTCGAGTAGCTCTACTCCTTCCCGAGAAATTTTTCTTTGTACTCGAGTAGATCCTCTAAAGTACTCAAGTAGTTGACTAAATGAACTCGAGTAGTTTTCTTCTACATACTCGAGTAGTCATGATTTATATACTCGAGTAAAATTTCTTTGCTTACTCGAGTAGTTCTTGACCTACTCGAGTAGTTTTATACATACTTGTGTATATGACCCCTTTTTCCCTGAAATCTCTTCTAAGTCCAGATTTGACAGAATTTCAAATCCCGTGACATGATTGGTCTACGTGTCCGTCATTAAAACCAATTAAGACCGTTATTAGTACTCCTATAAAAGGTCTTATCCAATCGACAAACCCTAATGAGAAAAACAGATCTTTCAAGAAGAAAATTCTTCTGAGTTTTGCAGCCGTCGCTTTCCAAAATAATCGATAATTCCTCTCTCTCTCTTCTCGGAATGAAAGCCTCCGCCGCCGCTGTTCTTCTCCGGCAAGGGTTTCGATCTTCGGAGGAAATAGACTGAAGAATCTCTCCAGATCAGGATCATTTTTCGCATTTTCATCTTCTGTTCGATCGTGGAAGTAAGGAGTTCAGATCTACTGTTGCCGAGAATCATTCTTCAACTTCTCTGATAAAGCCGAACACCAAGAAGAAGATTCCAGTCTCTGTTTCATTTTCAGATATGAACCAGACACTATTACTGTTTGTATTTCTTTAATACTTGTACTCCATTTCTGTAGGATAAATTTTCTCCGAGTGTAGGAGCTTTTATCTCCGAGTTTGTAGGAAGCTTTATCTTCCGAGTGTAGATCCGTTTTGTGGATCGAGATTGTAGGAACTTTGTTCCGAGGTTAGGATTGTTTTTCAATCCGAGATAGTGGAGTAGCCGAGTCTAGTTCGTTGCTATATCGGTGAGGGAAAGTGGATGTACCCAAGATCGGGGAACCACTATAAATCTTGTCTCGTCTATGATATTTTAGTAGATAGATCTGTGCTGTGTTCTAAGATTTTTTATTCCTCAAAAGACGCACAACTCACCTATTCACCCCCCTCTAGGTGATTTAGGTTGACAACTATTATCTTTCACTAGGGTTAGGGTTTTGTGGGGCATACCCATTTCCAAATCCCCTAAGATTTTTACTAGAGGGTTTTAGCCACCCTGGTACCATTGTACCAAATTTCAAGTCCATACAAGGTCTTTTGACGCCATGCCCTTCACCAACCCCCAAAGTCCTAACATAGGATTTGAACTTGGGTTTTAGGGTAAACCTACCCCAAACCACCCCATAACCAATTTGATGGTGTTAAATGTCATGTAAAACCAGTGGCTAAAATTTCAACCTCTGTTGAGGTGGTTTGGCCACTCAAACCCACAAGGGGCACTTTGACCTAAATACCCCTTTTTGCGCAAGGCTAGGGTCTGCCAATTTCCACACTAACACATCACCAAATGGGATGACAATTTATATAGAGCCTTATAATGACCCCATGGACCACTCACCAAAATTTTGGATGGTTTAGAGGTCATTAGACCTTTTAAATAATTGCTACATTATTTATTACATTTCTACAAAAACTTTAGGAAAATATTTTCCAAAAATGTCCAATTTTCGATATGTTCTCGGTATAGGTAATAATTACCCCCATCCAAAATTTCAGGTCATTGGGATGGTTGGATTGATGGGGGCACTCAAAATAGTCTTTGGTCTAGCCTAGGTATAGTCCTCAGTAAAATGGGTACGATGGTCAAACCACTTAACCAAATTGGTTCAAATCAATTTTAAATTAAACTAGACTTCAAAGGCTACAATTTTAATGTTGGTCATGTTTCTTGTAGCGGGACCTAAGTATTTTTGATATTTAATTTAATACGGCCCAGTTAATAGTCATAAATTGATAAAACAGGAATTAAATAAATCCATATCCAGCACGAATCTTAAAGCATATCCAGTGGCTCCTGGGCATCTTCTTCCTCCAGCCAAGGTCCATGATTGGACGAACGTGGAGCCTATTCCAAGACCATTTCCCGACAACCCGGCCACCTCTCTGGCCTGCCACCACTGCCACCACCTTTGTTGAGGTGTGGGCCATCACCGGGCGGCGGCACGGCTGCGGAGTGGCGGATTCCAGCGAACCCGAGTGGTTGAAAAACCATGAAATTTCTGAAATTTCTCTCACCCAATCCGGCTCAATGGAGCCCGATTTCTCTCCTAAAGGATTTAAAGATCTAGCCCACGAATAGAGGAGTAGAGGATGACCTTCAATCGTGCTTGCCGATGGGTTTGGTGGTGGTGCACCATGGCTGGATCTTGAGCTTGCGGGTGCTCTGCAACTGCATAGTCAACTTGCTCGGCTCCTCCAGGTAATGTGTGGAAAAGCTTGCCCTTGGTCTGGGGTTGCTTTTTAAAGAGTTAATTGGGGGAGGGGGAGGGCCTAACTTAAATTCACCATTAATGGTCTTGAAGGTGAATTTCGGCCAAGGGGGTGTGCACTGAATCCAGCCCATATGTGGTTGGCTAGGGTTGTTGATCTTCTCTAAATTAACCAGGGAAGGTGAGTCTAGCAAATGGAGGTGAGGAGATGAACTCTTGATGGCCATTAATGGCCTTCTCTCTCCTCTTTCTCTCTCTTCCCTATTGGAGGAATATAATTCAGCCACCTTGGTGGCTGGTCATGGCTTTCCATCTTCTCAAAACTGAAGGTGGAATGAGTCCAGCATGAAGAGAGGAGATCTTGGCCTTCCTATTCCATGAATGGCCTTCACTCTCCACCTTCTCTCTCCTCCATTAAAGGGGAAAATGAAGCTTTTCTCTCCCCTAGTCTTCAAGGCCGATTTTGATGTCTCCTCAAGCCTATTGGCAGCCCACTAACTCACATTAATAATAAAAATGAGGTTAGCCCAAGTGGGGAAAATGGGTTTGAGCATGGGTTAGCCCATTTGGGCTAATTTGACCTAACACTAGAATAGAGTTGACCCTTGTCAACATGACCATTTGAGTTGACCCCAATGGGTCCTTGGTGACCCATTGGCCTCCCCTATGGTCTAGGAAGACTTGGGTAGGGTTGGTGGGGCATCCTGGGGGTCACTTGACCCTTAGTTAGGGCACTTTGACCTTTTTGGAGCTATGGTTGACTTAGGTCAACTTAGCCTCTTTGGTTGACCTCAATCTGTCCTTAGTGACCCATTGACCTCATTTTAGGGTTAGGAGGGCATGGGTGGGGTTCACTTGGCTAGGAGAATGTCAATTGACCCTAAGTAGGCTAGTTTGACCGATTTAGGATTAGGGTTGACTTAGGTCAACTTAACCTCTTTGACTGCCTACAGTGGGTCCTTAGTGGCCCTATGGACTTCCCAAGGTGTTAGGGGTGTTGTGGTAGGGTCATGGATCAAGGTGTAGCCCTAATTTCCAACCTTAGGTCTAATGTTGAGGATGAGCTATAGGAAGACCAAGGTGATTTTTACCTTGGCCCTTGTTCACTTGGTCCTTGAGCTTTTGGTTGTTTTGTCATGATCTAGTCATGACAAAACAAAATCGTAGGGGTCTAGTTGTTTAAGGGATGTTACAAATCCCAATATATATAAAAAAATTTCGTCCCAAAATTAAGGTCAAGCCTACGGGGGTTTCTACTGAAATAAATAATACTTGCAACATCCCTAAGGTTTAAGGTATACCTGACTCGAAGAGCTCCGGGTACTTTTGCTGCATCAAGTCCCATGGCTCCTATGTATGATGCTCCTGCCCATGGTTTCTCCACAGAACCTTGACTAGCGGAACTTTCCTGCATTGCAAGACCCGCACTGTCGTGTCGTCGATCCTGATTGGCTCCAAGCTCACTGATCGATCTGTGGCCACCGGACCATCGGTTATGGAAATAAGCTGCTCAGGGCATAGTGGAGCCCTCCGTAGTGAGGAGACGTGGAATACATCATGCAATCCCGCTAAATCCGGCGGTAGCTCCAGTCTATAAGCCAAGGGGATGATCCGCTCCAGGATTCGGTATGGCCCCATATATCTTGGACTGAGCTTCTTCTGCCCGCGAACCCGCGAGACCATATGCATCGGTCGTATCTTTAAGAAGACACGGTCTCCCACCTAGAACTCCACCTGACGATTCCTCGCATCGTAATATTTGTCCTGCCTGCTCTGGGCTTCCAACATCTTGTCCTGGATCAACCTAACCTGAGCATTAGTATCATCCACAAACTCTGAGTCGAGTGCCTAAGGATCTTCATCCTGAATCCATGATAGTGGGGTCCTGCACCTCCGTCCATACAATGCCTCGTAAGGGGCCATACCTATACTAGACTGATGGTTGTTGTTATACGAAAACTCGATCAGCGGCAGCAATCTCTCCCAAGGCTCGTAACGGTCCAGGATACATAGGTGCAGAAGATATTCCAAAGTATAGTTGGTGCACTCTGTCTGTCCATCGGTCTGAGGGTGAAAAGTCGTGCTAATTGTCAACCGAGAACCCATACATACCTTAACTGTCCTCCACTCCTTAGACGTAAACCGCCCATCCCGATCTGAAACGATAGTCCTGGGTACTCCATGATAGCGCACAAACTGCTCGATGAATCTCCGTACTAACACACTGACCGGTGAGTCCTTCGCCACTGGAATAAATCTGGTCACCTTCGTTAGTCTGTCCACTATCACCCAGATTGAGTCATTTCCTGCACGAGATCGAGGTAGCCCATGTATGAAATCCATGGCTATATCCTCAAACTTTCACTCCGACACTAGAATTGGCTGTAGTAAACCGGCCAGATTCTTACACGTTGCCTTTACGAGTTGGCAAGCCTCGCAATGCGTTACAAAATACGTAATGTCCTTCTTCATACCTGGCCAGTACATTGGCTTCTTCAGGTCCGCTGTAATCTTAGTGATCCCCGGGTGCACTGAGTATCTACTACAGTATGCCTCTGTCATGATGTCCTCCCGAATCTGGCCTCCTGCCGGTATATAGACCCTTCCTCTGAAACAAAATATCCAATCCCTCAAGGAGTAATCCCCTGCTATGCCCTCCTCCAAGGCCATGAATATCGGCTCAGCCTTCGCGTCCAGCCTCTGCCCATCTCTGATGTGGTCCTGAATGTCATCGATGGCAGTCATTGATGCCAGGTATTCCGTATATAGCTTCGGATCATCCTCGGACACTAGTGTTCTAGTCATTGATGCCTGCTCTGCTATCCCCGATATCTCCAGCATCTATAAGGGCTGGGGGGGGCCAATACCCCTTGATTCCATTACTCTGGTCCAATCTCTTGATGGGGTTGATCCCTATTCCTTCTTTCCCCGATGACCTGGCCTCGAGGATGGTCTCTACTTCCTCCAATCACTCCATCGTCAGCCGGCCTCTTCCGGCTCTTGACCGTAAGCTGATCTGCCTCCCTTTTCTTAGCCATTTCCAGAATCCTGGCCAAGCTTCCCTCGGAGATGAAGAGGAGGGCATGTCTCATGTCGTCATGCAGACCCTTGTAGAACCTCCTGGCGTAGCCAGCGTCGTCCAACTGATAAGAGTCTGCATAACAGGCTAGGTGTGTAAACTCCTGGTAATACTCCAGTACTGTCCTGTCGCCCTGCTTCAACCGCAAGAATCTATCCTCCAGCTCATCCCTCGCTGACTGAGGTACAAAATGTCCCAGAAGTGCTGCTCCGAACTCTCCCCAAGAGATATCTACGCAATCCATATCCGCAAAGGTGGTGTCCAGCTGTGACTTCCAACACCTCTTCCCGTGCGACTCCAAGCAGGAGACTGTCAAAGCAATTGCCTCCCCAGTGGGGCAATGTATCCCCGCAAGCATCTCATAGATGGTATCCAACCATTCCTCTGTGTGGACTGCTGACTCCGTCCCCTGATAGGATGGAGGGGAAAGTGCCTGGAAGGCACTCATCCAGTTGGCCCCGGGATTTGGCTGTGGAGTCGGGGCCTGCTGAGCTCTGAAGGCCTCCAGGATGGCCGTCAATGTTTGCCCCATCTCCGCCTGCTGGAACGGAACTGGAGCTGGCAGAGGTGGAACTATATTCGGAGCCTGAGGTGTCCCCTATTGTGGAGTAGGGTTTGTCGTAGGCTACAAGGAAAACTTCCAACAGTTAGCTAGCGTACCAATGGAATAAAAAGGAGGAGAAAAAACGACTTCTACATGTGATTTAACTTATGGCCCCACCACTGCTTCCGCTGCTAGTTTTACGTAAACTAAGCTCGTGCAGGGGTGGCCTAAGGTTTTTGTGGACTACTTATCTTTCGATCAAGGTTTGCTCTGATACTACTTGTAAGACCCCCCCCCCCCCCTTTTCTTTTTAGAACCACGGGGTCTTATGCCCAGAACCGCCATTTTGCGATGGCCCCAACACTCGGGAAAGCCGCCACTACAAAACGTCGATCCTGCCGGCCTTTTCGATCATCGCAGGATGAGCAGTAATCATAAACAGAGTTATAAATTGGTCCACAAACATCACAAGTAATATGAGAAATCACAACAAGTCTATAAGAAGAAAAGAGAGTACAGAAAAGTAACAAAACTAGAAATATAAGCGGGCTTAAGCCCGGTACATCAGATCCTCACTACAATCTCTCACGGAAGCTATAAAAAGTGCTAATCACTCACAGAGCTGGTCACCGGTGCTCCGGTACTAGACTGGCCCACCTTCATGCGCACCGTACTCCGCTAGTGCTGGTCCCTGAGCTGTTGGTCCCTGTCTACGATCCGGAGCCCCTGTAATGTTGTGGTCCGAGAACCATTGGTCATAAAGACTAAGTCCTATCATCTCCTACCCCTCTCTCATGGCTCCTATGCACCAAGCGGGGAGGAGGAAAGGGAAGCTACAAAGGTGGAGAGTATAAAGTGGCAGGTGACAGTGGAACTATTCTAGCAATTATTTATATTGTATAAACGGTTAAGTAAGAAAGGTACAAGCTAGCAGTTCTATAATAGTATGCAGGAAGGTAAGCAAGTAGAATAAGCAACATATGTAAGAAAGATAAGTAACAAATAAGTAACCTTAACTTATATGAATGCCCATACAAAAAAATAAGTTAAGGGGTCTTCAGCAAGGCTCCCATCGTATAAAAAGTCTCATACCAATTTATAGGTTGGCGTGTCGGTTGTATGAAAGTATGCTATGCCATGATTCATGCAAGTGCAACCCATGCACACGACTCTATTCGCACAGACCTTTAATTTACCCTATTTGGGCAGTTAGCTTCACTCCCAGGAACCTCCGTAATGGCAAACGGAGACAGTGGTTCGGGCCCCCCACTCCTAGGCGGGTGTCCACACTACCAGGCCTAGCCCTTCCGTACGTCCCTAGAAGAACACAACCTAGAGTATCGGCTTACTAATGCTGGCCATATCCACCAGACTTTCTTTGGCTAAGTGTCCCACACCGCCGAGTCAACGTATCGACATTAGTGTGAACGACCGCCCGATACTGAAGACCCACCACCTTATTTTGTATCCAAAACCTTTTGAGCCACTGGCTCCCCAGACTATCCGTCTGTACATCTACCTTTCGAACGAACCGTCTGGATGGCAATCAAGACAACCTAATCAACCTCCCGAGCTACCGGGGTGTGTGAAGGTGCAACCCTAGTTATACTAGTTGCTCTTTTAATATTTTATTCCTACTGTTTAGGTTAGCCCAGGACTGCCCAAGGTATTCCCAGTGAAGGGCTTTTGATGGCACTAGGAATTATGATGGGATTACGCCCAAAGCTCCCTTTCGCAAGGCATTTACTATTGTTGGTTGCTATTAAATTTCCCAAACCCTTACTTGTTGTACTGGATCTAACCCTAGAGTATTGACACTTTCTCTCCTATGGTGAAGTCGATGTTTCGTCGACCCCGAGTACCTCTTTACACTAGCCAAACTTCACACACATCCTCACGACTTTCGTTGATAGTCTCATTTCCCTTATCAGACTAAAATCTCAACTCCCTAAGTTCATTTGGCAGCATACCTCGACTTTTGCATTTTTTACTAATCGCAGACCATCCAATAGCCCTATAATAATCATCCAATATCCCTATAATAATTATTGGGGGTCTATCATGAAATGTTTGGCCTAAATCCAAAAGTTCATAATTTTTCTAATTTATCTGATAATTTAATTAATTTCACTAGTAATCCAAAAGCTCCAGTTTGAACATGAAGTGTCAATTTCAGACGTGTAACTGTTCCTTAAAATTTATGATAAATACAAGATGACTATTTAACCTAGAATCCAAGGTCTCCCAATTTTCTTTGCAAGGTGTAGACCTCCAATCCTAATTTTAAATATAACCTACAATAAATCATTTTAAGAAACATGTAAAGCAAAAATACTTCCAAAAATTCTCAGAAACTTCAAAGATGATTGTAAGGGCATATATATACTCCAGGCCAAGTTTCATAATTTATAAATTAATAAAGAGTTGTAAAACTAATTTTGATCAAATATTCATATTGACAAATTTATGCACTAAGTATAGAAATTATTTATTTAAAAATTATAACAAAAATCTCCACCAGAGCATATGGACCTAGAATCATTTCTGACTAAGTTTCATAATTTCTCAACAAATGATGAGCTCTGAATAAAATATTGAATAAGTTCCCAAATTAATGAGCTTGTGAAGTAGGTACTGTAAATATGTATTCAAAAATTCTAATAAAATTCATACATGAGCATAATGTTCAAAAACTCCTTCTGCCTGATTTTTATGACATTACAATGGACAGTGAGTTCACGATACCCAAATGATTAAGTAGGTCTTACTCATGCATTACAAAGGAAGTACCAAGATTATTGATCTAAAATTTCCAATTTAATTTCCAGAGGTTCATCCTAATCCTAAGACTACACTACCCAAGTTTCATCACTGTTTAATGAGTTTTAGTAACCTATTCTATCACTACAAATTTGGTGCCCTAAAATAGGGTTAGGGTTTTGTGTGGCCTACCCATTTCCAAATCCCCTAAGATTTTTACCAGAGTGTTTTAGTTACCCTGGTACCCTCCCTACCAAATTTCAAGTCCATACAAGGTCTTTTGACCGCATGTCCTTCACAAACCCCCAAAGTCCTACCATAGGATTTGAGCTTGGGTCCTAGGGCAAACCTACCCTAAACCACCCCATAACCCATATGAGGGTGTTAAATGTCATGTAAAACCAATGACCAAAATTTCAACCTCTGTTGAGCTGGTTTGGACACTCAAACCCACAAGGGACTCTTTGACCTAAATACCCCTTTTTGGGCAAGGCTAGGGTCTGCCAATTTCCAAACTAACACATCACCAAATGGGATGAACATTTATACAGAGCATAATGATGACTCCACGGCTACCAAAATTTTGGAGGGTTTAGAGGTTATTAGACCTTTTAAATAATTTCTACATTATTTAATAAATTTTTACAAAACCTTTTGGAAAAGTTTTTACAAAAATTCCCAATTTTTGATATGTTCTCGGTATAGGTAATAATGACCCCCATCCAAAATTTCAAGTCATTTGGATGGTTGGATTGATGGGAGCACTCAAAATAGTCTCTGGTCTAGTCTAGGTATAGTCCTTACCAAAATGGGTGCGGTTGCAACGCCCCTGATTTTCTGGCAATTATTTAATTCTCTTACTGACGTCATAATGACGTAAGGAGCGTTACGTCAGCGTAAAGTTGACGGCGTGTCACCGTTAGTGCGTTTTCACGTCTTTTCGATCGAGTCGGCCAAATTCGTGAATCCTTGCCGAAAATGGAAAATTTCACATTGGAAAATTAAATTGATTAAATTCTGACATGCTCGTCAAGTTTCGTTGCGATCCGAGCGATATTCGAACCTCGGCGAATTTCCGAAGTTTTGTAGAATTTATGTTCGCCGTAGACTTTGAGGATTTATATCTCAAGAACAGCTCGTCGGATTTTGGTTTTGACTTCGCCGTTGTGTTCGTAGCATCTGTGTTCGCCTACAGCATGAGTTTCGTTTAATTCGGCTCGTGTTTGGGCCTCCGTTTTGATCTCTTAGTTTTTTTATTCAAAAATATATAAATATGAATATTTTATTATTAAAGTACTATTCAAAAATGAAAAACACTACTCATTTGTATAGTTTAATCATAAGGGTAGATTTGCAAAAAAATTGTTATATATGCAAAGGAATTGTTCTTCATACTCGAGTACTGTTTGATATACTCGAGTGATCTGTTCTATATACACGAGTCATTTGTTCTATATACACGAGTGATCTGTTCTATATACACGAGTGGGTTCACTGTTCAAGCTCTCGAGTACTTCTTTTTTTTGCTCTCGAGTACTCAGGTTCCTCTAGAGTATATTTTTTATATCTACATGAGTAGATTTGTTATATACTCGAGTACTGTTTATACATACTCGAGTACTGATATTTTTATACTCGAGTACTTTTTTATATACTCGAGTGACTGTTCCTGCTTACTCGAGTAGCCTATTTTTTCTACCTCTCGAGTACCTATAATCTTGTTCCCGAGTAGCTCATTACAGTTTTCGTTTGAGTGCCGTTTTTAAAGTCAAAACGATGTCGTATCGAAAAATAGTTAACATGAAATTTGTTAATCTCGACGAGATCTACAACTTTCATATTGAGCACTTTTTGATTTGAGGCAATCCTAAAACTCTATTTCGTCTTCCGCGCACTCACTCGTAGATCGTCCGTTTTAGACAAGAAATTTTATAAATACATTTATATTTATATATATTTATATATATATAATTTTATATATATATATATATAAGATTTTATATATATATAATCTTTTATTCAGGATAGTTATAAACAAAACAGAAAGAACTTTTTCTTCTTCTTCTTCTCTTGGCCGAACTAGAGGGCGACAGTGACGAAGAACTCTAAGTCGTGAATCTTCCGGTGACCGCTGGCAGAGCTCCGGTGCTTGAAATTTCCAACCGATCGTAGATCTGGAAAGCTCTCGTCGAGAGCTACGCTATCGTGATAATTTTTTTCATTTCTTGAGTTTTCTCATTAGGGTTTTTCGGCCCTAACCTCTATTTCGGTCATTTTCGTTCAGATTTCGACTCCTAACGTTTTCTTTTGCCCCGATCTGCGACGTGAGGTGATTCCGAGAATTTTGCTGTTAAAATCGAGGCAAGTGGTGTTCTTGCCCTCTCTCTTGCTCCCACCTTCTTTATTTTGCCATATTTTTGTTGTGTTGTCATGTTATTTTTTCGTTGAAACTTATCTATAAAATTCATTAGAACTCATCTATAAATTTCTAGTCAAATCATTGAACCCTTACCCCTAATTCTCGTCCTGTAGATTTGGTAGTCAAATTTGGTTGTCTTGCCACCATACTTATCGAGTCATGTAGATCGTTGTGACACCTTGTGCGTCTCATTGTATTGTTTATGCTACACTTGACTTGACCCTTGAAATATCCTTATGCAGTCCATATTGTTGTTGACCGTGAGACCGTGATGGATAAAAATGAACTCTACTTGTATAATTATGTAACTAAATAAACACGGATGGATTTTCATCCCCGACACATTACCTTAGCCTGGTCTGTGCGCGTTGGTATTTCTCCCTCGGCATGGTGCATGTTGGTTGGGTTTGTGCGCGTTGTGGACCTTTTTCCCCGGCACAGTACTCTTTATTGTTGAGCTGATCAGTCTCATTTTTATTAATGAATAACATGAATAGTAATGAAAGATGAAAGTTTGAAGTTTTGTTATTAGTGCTTTGTGCTGTCCTGATGATGTGATTAGTCATTCTTGCTTGGTTAGCTTTACTGTTGCTTACTTTTACTCTACTGCTGACCCGTTTATTTCAGTTGCTTTATAATTACCTTCACTTTGAGGTTTGTGTTGTTTGCCTTTACTCATTGCACCATTTGTATCTTGCTTCTGAGGTGTTCTTCTTTTGAATGCCTCAGGATCAGAGCTGTAGCAGGTTTAGCTGACCGCATTGTGCTTTCGGTGCTGCTGGTTGCTGCGGCCGTTTGCTTCCACCTCTGAGCTTGAGGTAGTTGACTTTATTTAGACTTGTCAGATTTTACTATGGGTTCTTGTTAGTTGTTGACGCCCATAGTTTTTGACTTTCTGTGATAGACCACTTGCTGCATTCACTGCTCTTACTTTTTACCTATTTATACTTTCTCACGGGGAAGGATTTATGTTAAGATGCATTTAGTTATTTTAAAGTATACAAAATTGCATTCTGGAGTATCGGCATGGCATGACTTTCAACTGCCAAATCTACTATTTTTAAGCGCTATAAGAGTCCTCTATATATATTAAATGTAGAAGACACATCATCATTTTGAGATACTAAACCATCATTCTCATTTAGGTTAGCAAATGAATCAACTCAGTATTTTCCGTCGCGTAAAACCTATAAATTTTCTCACCTATGGACTAGTGATCCACCCGACTGAGGGACACGGTCATTAACTCTAATAACTTTTATGCATTGTTTTTAACTTAATTTCATAAATCTTTCACATGAAGTAAATATGAGGACGGGTTGCCTCATCGTCTACAGTTGTCCCCTGCACGGCATGACATCACAGCGCATATTTTCTCTACTCTGATGTATTTATGAATACGAAGAAAAATGCGGGTTGTGGTAGTTGGTATCAGAGGGAGGTTGGTTTGACAAGCCAGTCAAACAACTTTCTCTCAAGCAAAACTCTAACAGTATCATTTCATTGCATACACACACCGATATGTCATCAGTAGATCTTGATGGAAGCACGAACACTACACTCATAGCATGATAAGAAGTATACGGGGCATATTATGTAGTATGGGATGCATAATATGTGTTGGTATATGGATCCACCATAGGTGGCAACATGTGACGGTTATGTAGTATGTGATGCATAACCATCATCACATGGATGCCCATTAGCACGTTTACTTTTCTTCGTTACATACAATATTATGTAGTATGGGATGCATAATATTGTATGTGTACGCCGCTCATAACATGCACTAGTGCCTTTTTAGAATGCATAACACTGCATACATAACATACCACAGCATAAGCACACATGCCAAGTTAAAGATCTACATGATAACATATGTACACCCATGATTTGAGATGAAATTTAAACATTCATGCATTCATATTATAGGCACAAGTTAGAAGCATAACATCATTTTATGATTTCCCAGAGCAAGGTAACATCAAGAGCAAGTATCTGTTCTTTTCCTGATCTGATCTGAGTCAGGGTATTCGAGTTTTCTAGCTTTAGTGTCGTAAGCTAGGTCCTGAGAAGTCGCTTGTTCGTATCGATAAAATATTAACCCAAAACAGCTTGTTAAGGCAATATCTTCCCAGTTTGTGATGTCTTAGGCAACGTTTGACTAGATATCCATTTATTTTGTAGAATGCCACCCAAACGCATTGCGACGAGGTCAACTCCCCAGTTAGAGGGTGAGTCTTCTGGTGCCCATTGCGAAGCGGTGATCGAAGCGCTGCGGCAAAGTAATGAGGCCCTGTCAAAGCAGATGGTGGACGTGAAGTCTCAGATACAATTGTTGTTAGCTGTCGTCACTAGGCAGCAGATTAGAGCGCAGGACCCTGCTGTGGACCAAACTGTTCCTACTCCCCAAACTGCTCTAGTTCCCCCAGTCATACTGCCGCCTGAGATGAATTTCATTTCTCACTTCAAGCGACTTGGACCTCCTTCGTATGATGGTAGAGCAGACTTTATAGCATTAGATGACTGGATCATTGCCATGGAAGAAATGTTTTCCTACTCTGGTGTATCCTCCGATCAGAAGGTCATGATTGCGGTGTATCAGCTCAAGGGTCTTGCGAAGAGTTGGTGGATCAGAGAAAAAGATGACCTTTCTGATGGGTGCTCATGGGAATCATTCAAGAGTTTCTTACTGAAAAAGTTCTTCCCATCGGTCGAGCGAGACCGTCTAATGAATACCTTTTTACACCTAAAGCTGAGGCAACTCACTGTTAGTGAGTACGAGGTTGAGTTTAGCAAGCTGAGTCGTTTCGCCCCAGATCTGGTAGCATCCGAAGAAGGCAGAGTAAAGCATTTTCTAGGTGTTCTAAGGTATGACATCCAGTAGTTGGCTAGTGTATACAAGTCTGAGACCTTTGCAGAAGTATTCGAAGCTGCCTTAAAGGTTGAGGCGATAGAAAATGTGAAGAATCGAGGATTGCATGTGAAGAGGGACAAGAGGAAATCTGACGATGGAGGAAGTGCTAAGGCATCTACCCTGCAGCGAAGATGGATAAAAGGGAAGCGTGTAGCTTCTGTGCTAAGCCAGGACACCCTTTTGATAAGTTCTTTAAGAGACTAGATGCGCAGAAGCTGTCTCAGGTACACGCGATCCAGGATGCTCCAACGGGAGGCCCTATATGTACTTATTGCCAGAGGAGTGGGCACGACCTGGCCCGTTGTCGCAAGAAGGCTGGAGCTTTTTTCTCTGCGGCCAGAAAGGGCACATGAAGGCTAATTTCCCGTAGAGCCAGCATGCACTGCATGCAGTTCCGTTGCAAACTCTACCGCCGTCCCCGCCTCTCGTGGATAAGGGAAAAGGAAAGTTGAATGTGCTGACCAAGGAGGAAGCCCAATCCTCGACTCAAGTGATCCCAGGTTAGTCTGAATCGGCTAATAATCTCTTTTAGTAGATTTATAGTTTCCGCATTTTAGTTGCGCGCGCTATGTGTTTAGGTGAATTTACGGTGAAGAATAAGTGGGGGAGCATTTTGTTCGATTCAGGTGCTACTCACTCCTTTGGGGCGAGGAGTTTTGTAGACCGGCACTGTTGGGCTCTCGACTAGTTAGACACCTCCATAAACGTTAAATTTCCTTTAGGAGAGTTGGTGAGGTCAAGTCAGGGTATCCAAAAATGCCCCATGTTCCTAGGTGGTTTTCTAGCCTTTGCGGATCTGAAGGTGCTAGATTTGGTAGACTTCGACATGATTTTGGGCATAGACTGGCTGTCCAGCTATGATGTCATCATTCATTGCAAGCACAAGCTCTTGAATTTTAAAGGTGACAATGGCCAGCCTATGAGTGTTATGGTTTGTCGCATCAGGCATCTCCGATCATTTTTGCGATACGTGCTCGCAAATTTCTAGAGTCTGGATGTGATTCTTTTCTTGTCTCCGTATCTATTCTGTGAGCTGCACCGGTTGAGCCTCGGGTTGAGGACGTTTTTGTGGTGAGCGAGTTTCTGGATGTCTTTCCTGTTAGTCTTCCTGGACTTCCTCCTGAGAGAGAGGTTGAGTTTATTATAGATCTCGAGCCAGGTACTCGCCCTATTGCAAAGGCACCATACCGCATGGCGCCGCGTGAGTTAGAGGAGCTGCGTACTCAACTGGATGAGTTATTGCAGTGCAGTTTTATTAGACCCATTTCTTCCCCCTAGGGTGAACCAGTGCTCTTCGTGAAGAAAAAGGATGGAACGATGAGGTTATGCATTGATTATCAAGAGCTAAACAAGGTGACAATTAAGAACAGATATCTGTTGCCTAGGAACAATGATTTGTTTGATCAGTTGCGAGGTAGCTCCATGTTCTCGAAGATTGACCTCCATTCAGGTTACCATCAGTTAAGAATTCGGGAGTCCGACATTCCGTGAACTGCTTTTCGTTCTCGATATGGTCACTTTGAATTTCTGGTAATGTCATTTGGATTAACGAATGCACCGTCAGCTTTCATGGACATGATGAACAGGGTATTCAAGGATTTTCTGGATAAGTTTGTGGTGGTATTCATTGACGATGTCCTAGTATATTCTAGAAATGTAGATGAGCACGTCTTGCACTTGCGCTTGGTCTTGTCTACTTTGAGGGAGCACAAGCTGTATGCGAAGCTTATCAAGTGCGAGTTCTGGTTGTCTTAGGTGACATTCCTAGGACATAATGTAAGTAAGGATGGTATCTCAGTGGATCCCGCAAAGATAACCGTAGTCTTGGATTGGAAGAGACCTACAACGCCTAAGGAGATAAGGAGCTTCTTAGGGTTGGCAGGTTACTACAGAAGGTTTGTGGAAGGATTCTCTGTTCTCTCTGCGCCATTGACCAGGCTTATGCAAAAGAGCGCAGCTTTTGTTTGGAGTGATGCCTGTGAGGAAGCTTTTCAAGAGCTCAAGAGGAGATTATGTTCTGCTCCAGTGTTGGCATTGCCGGTGGAAGGAGTAGAGTATGTTGCTTATATGGACGCCTCACGAGTTGGACTCGGTTGCGTGTTGATGCAGGACGACAAAGTGATTGCGTATGGATCGAGACAATTGAAGGTGCATGAAAAGAATTATCCTACGCATGACCTAGAATTCACTGCCGTCATTTATGCCTTGAAGTTATGGAGACATCTTCTGTATGGAGTGTCGTGCAAAATTTATTCGGACTACAAAAGTTTGAAATATGTCTTCACCCAGAAGGAATTGAATTTGCGTCAGCTTCTATGGCTAGAATATGTTGCGGACTACGAAGTCGATGTCCTTTATCATCCTGGAAAGGCTAATGTATTGGCAGATGCATTGAGTTGGAAGCCCGCAGATATCTTTAACCTCTCGGTTCAATCCCTTGTTGAAGAGTTTTTGCTCATGGACATAACCGTAGGGAATAACGCTTCACCGAGTAGCTTAGAGGTGGTTGAGCCCTCATGGATTACTCTCACTAAGATACATCAGAAAGATGATCCTGATTTGCAACACCTCCGTTGTAGGACTGAGAAAGGGGAATTACGTGACTTTTCAATTGATGATGTGGGTACCCTAAAGTACCGCGACAGATACTGTATTCCCGCTGTTGGGGACATTCGATCAAGAATATGCAGTGAAGCGCATTGTTCAAGTGTTGCTTATCATCCTGGCTCCACGAAGATGTACCGAGAATTGAAGCAGATTGTTTGGTGGTCAGGCATGAAGAATGACATCGCAAGATTTGTATCAGAATGTTATACCTGCCAGCGTGTCAAAGCTGATCATAGAAGGCCGGGTGGTAAGCTAACGCCCTTAGATATACCGACTTGGAAATGGGGGAGTTTATCCATGGACTTCATTACTGGTTTGTGGAGATCTCCCCGAGGGCATGATGTCGTGTGGGTTATCGTGGACAGACTAACCAAGTGTGCCCACTTTGTGCCTTTCAAGATTAATTATTCCATGGAAAAGATAGCTGAGCTTTATCTAGACGAAGTTATCAGACTACATGGTGTACCTACAAGTATTGTGTCAGACCGAGACTCCCGATGCATGTCTCTTTTCGGGCAAAGCTTGCAAGAAGCTCTAGGTACTGACCTTAGGTAGTCTACTGCCTATCATCCTCAGACAAATGGTCAGACAGAAAGAGTGAATCAGATCTTGGAGGATATGATTAGATGTTATATTCTGGATCATGGTGGGGCTTGGGATAAATGCCTCGGATTGATGGAGTTCGCGTACAACAACAGTTATCAGGAGAGTTTGCAGATGGCGCCCTTTGAAGCTTTGTATGGAAGGCGTTATCGAACTCCCCTATTTTGGGCAGAAGTAGGCGAGAAGCCCTTGCTTGGTCCGGAAGCGTTAGTGGATATGAGTACTTCAGTAATGCATATTCGTGAAAAGCTGAGGTTGGCTCAGGAGCAATATGAAAAGTATGCTAATCAGCGCAGAGTGGATCTAGAGTTTATAGTTGGGAACATGGTGTTTTTGAAGGTCTCTCTGATACCAGGTGTTAAAAGATTTGGAAGGAACCATAAGCTAGATCCCAGGTATGTGGGACCTTTTCAGATTCTAGAGCGCATCGGAGTTTCTGCCTATACACTGGAATTGCCTAATTCATTCTCTGGTGTTCACGACGTATTTCACGTGAGCCAATTGAGAAAGTGTATTCATAGTGATCGGCATGTCCTTGACTCAGTGCAACAGTTGCAGCCTAATCTCTCCTATGTCGAAGAGCATGTCCGTATTCTGAAGACGCAAGATTGTGTGCTAAGAAAGAAAACAATTCTGATTGTTAAGGTTCTCTGGCGAAATCAGGATGCTAGAGGTGCAACTTGGGAATTGGAATCCGCAATGAGGGAATCTCATCCTCAGCTGTTCTCCTAGTCTTCCCGGTTAGTATTCTTGTTTAAAGAATTCCTCTGTCGTGTCTCTTCCTCTGCCCTCTTGTTTAGTTTCGTGTTCCAAGTTTCGGTACGAAACTTCCTTTTTGGAGGGGTGAATGTAACGCCCCTGATTTTCTGGCAATTATTTAATGGTCTTGCTGACATCATTATGACGTAAGGGGCGTTATGTCAGCGTAAAGTTGACGGCACGTCGCCGTTAGTGCGTTTTCGCATTTTTTAGATCGAGTCGGCCAAATTCGCGAATCCTTACTGAAAATGGAAAATGTGACATTTATTAATTTCTGACATGCTCGTCAAGTTTCGTCGCGATCCGAGCGATATTCGAATCTCGGTGAATTTCCGAAGTTTTGTAGAATTTATGTTCGTCGTAGACTTTGAGGATTTATATCTCAAGAACAGCTCGTCGGATTTTGGTTTTGACTTCACCGTTGTGTTCGTAGCATCTGTGTTCGCCTACGGTGTGAGATTCGTTTAATTCGCCTCGTGCTTGGGCCTCTGTTTTGATCTCGTAGTTTCCTTATTCAAAAATATATAAATATGAATATTTTATTATTAAAGTACTATTCAAAAATGAAAAACACTATTCATTTGTACAGTTTAATCATAAGGGTAGATTTGCAAAAAAATTGTTATATATGCAAAGGAATTATTCTTCATACTCGGGTACTGTTTGATATACTCGAGTGATCTGTTCAATATACACGAGTGATCTGTTCTATATACACGAGTCATCTGTTCTATATACACGAGTGATCTGTTCTATATACACAAGTGGGTTCACTGTTGAAGCTCTCGAGTACTTCTTTTTCTGCTCTCGAGTACTTAGGTTCCTCTCGAGTATATTTTTTATATCTACTCTAGTAGATTTGTTATATACTCGAGTATTGTTTATACATACTCGAGTACTGATATTTTTATACTCGAGTACTTTTTTATATACTTGAGTGACTATTCCTGCTTACTCGAGTAGCCTATTTTTTCTACCTCTCGAGTACCTGCAATCTTGTTCCCGAGGAGCCAATTACAGTTTTCGTTTGAGTGCCGTTTTAAAAGTCAAAACGATGTCGTATCGAAAAATAGTTAACATGAAATTTGTTCATCTCCACGAGATCTACAACTTTCATATTGGGCACTTTTTGATTTGAGCCCTTCCTAAAACTCGTTTTCGTCTTCCGTGCACTCGCTCGTAGATCGTCCATTTTAGACAATAAATTTTATAAATACATTTATATATATATATAATCTTTTACTTATGATAGTTATAAACAAAACAGAAAGAACTTTTTCTTCTTCTTCTTCTCTTGGCCGAACCAGAGGACGACAGTGACGAAGAACTCCAAGTCGTGAATCTTCCGGTGACCGCCGGCGGAGCTTCGGTGGTCGAAATTTCCAACCGATCATAGATCTGGAAAGCTCTCGCCGAGAACTACTCTATCGTGGTAAATTTTTTTCCATTTCTTTAGTTTTCTCGTTAGGGTTTTTCGACCCTAACCTCTACTTCGGCCATTTTCGTTCAGATTTCGGCTCCTAACGTTTTCTTTTGCCCCGATCTGCGGCGTGAGGTGATTCCCAGAATTTTTCTGGTAAAATCGAGGCAAGTGGTGTTCTTGCCCTCTCTCTTGCTCCCTCCTTCTTTATTTTGCCAGATTTTCGTTTGGTTGTCATGTTATTTTTTTGTTGAAACTTATCTATAAAATTCATTAGAACTCGTCTATAAATTTCTAGTCAAATCATTGAACGCTTACCCCTAATTCTCGTCCTGTAGATTTGGTAGTCAAATTTGGTTGTCTTGCCACCTTACCTATCGAGTCATGTAGATCGTTGTGACGCCTTGTGCGTCTCATTGTATTGTTTATGCTACACTTGGCTTGACCCTTGAAATATCCTTATGCAATCCATATTGTTGTTGACCGTGAGACCCTGATGGATAAAAATGAACTCTACTTGTATAATTATGTAACTAAAGAAACACAGATGGACTGTGCTCGTTGGGGTTTCTCCCTCGGCATAGTGCCTTATGCTTGAGTCTGTGCGCGTTGTGGACTTTCATCCCCGACACATTACCTTAGCTTGGTCTGTGCGCGTTGGGGTTTCTCCCTCGGCATGGTGACTGTTGGCTGGTTTTGTGCACGTTGTGGACCTTTTTCCCCGACACAGTACTCTTTATTGTTGAGCTGATCAGTCTCATTTTTATTAATGAATAACATGAATATTAATGAAAGTTGAAAGTTTGAACTTCTGTTGTTAGTGCTTTGTGTTATCCTGATGATGTGATTAGCCATTCGCCATTCTTACTTGGCTAGTTTTATTGTTGCTTACTTTTACTCTGATGCTGACCCTTTTGTTGCAGTCGCTTTACAATTACCTTCACTTTGAGGTTTGTGTAGTTTTCCTTTACTCATTGCACCATTTGTATCTTGCTTCTGAGGTGTTCTTCTTTTGAATGCCACAGGATCAGAGCTGTAGCAGGTTTAGCTGACCATGTTGTGCTTCCGGTGCTGCTGGTTGCTGCGGCCGTTTGCTTCCACCTTTGATCTTGAGGTAGTTGACTTTATTTAGACTTGTCAGATTTTACTATGGGTTCATGTCAGTTGTTGACGCCCATAGTTTTTGACTTTCTGTGATAGACCACTTGCTGCTTTCACTGCTCTTACTTTTTACCTGTTTATACTTGCTCTCTGGAAAGTATTTATGTTAGGATGCATTTAGTTATTTTAAAGTATACAAAATTGCATTCTGGAGTATCGGCATGACATGACTTTCAACAGCCAAATCTACTATTTTTAAGCACTATAAGAGTCCTCTATATATATTAAATGTAGAAAACACATCATCATTTTGAGATACTAAACCATCATTCTCATATAGGTTAGCAAATGAATCAACTCAGTATTCTCTGCCGCGTAAAACCTATAATATTTCTCACCTATGGACTAGTGATCCACCTGACCGAGAGACACAGTCATTAACTCTAATAACTTTTATGCATTGTTTCTAACTTAATTTCATAAATCTTTTACATGAAGTAAATATGAGGATGGGTTGTCTGAGCGTCTGCAGTTGTCCCCTACACGGCATGACATCACGACACATATTTTCTCTACTCTGACGTATTTATGAATACGGAGAAAAATGAGGGTTGTGACAGCGGTGGTCAAACCACTTACCAAATTGGTTCAAATCAATTTTAAATTAACGTGAGCTTCAAGAGATACAATTTCCATGTTGGTCATTTTTCATGTAGGGGGGCCTAAGTATGTTTAAAACTTAATTTAAAACAACTCAGTAAACAGTTAGAAATTGATAAAACAGGAATTAAATAAATTCAGATCCAGCACGAAACTTAAAGCATATCCAGTGGCTCCTAGTCATCTTCTTCCTCCAGCCAAGGGCCATGATTGGGAGAACCTGGAGCCTATTCCAAGACCATTTCCCGGCCACCCGACCACCTCACTGGCCGACCACCACCGCCACCACCTTCGTTGATGTGGGGTCTATCGCCGGGCGGCGGCACGGCCACCGGAGGGGCGGATTCCGGCGAACCCGAATGGTTGAAAAACCATGAAATTTCCGAAATTTCTCTCACCCAATCCGGCTCAATTGAGCCCAATTTCTCTCCTAAAGTATTTAAAGATCTAGCCCACGAATAGAGGAGTAGAGGAGGACCTTCAACCGTGCTTGCCGACGGGTTTGGTGGTGGTGCGCCATGACCGAATCTTGAGCTTGCGGGTGCTCTGCAACTGCACAGTCAACTTGCTCGGCTCCTCCAGGTAATGTGTGGAATAGCTTGCCCTAGGTCTCGGGATGTTATTTAAAGAGTTAATTGGGGGAGGGGGAGGGCCTAACTTAAATTCACCATTAATGGTCTTGAAGGTGAATTTCGGCCAAGGGGGGTGTGCACTGAATCCAGCCCATATATGGTTGGCTAAGGCTGTTGATCTTCTCTAAATTAACCAGGGAAGGTGAATCTAGCAAATGGAGGTGAGGAGATGAACTCTTGATGGCCATTAATGACCTTATCTCTCCTCTTTCTCTGTCTTCCCTATTGGAGGAATTGAATTCAGCCACTTTGGTGGCTGGCCATGGCTTTCCATCTTCTCAAAACTGAAGGGGGAATGAGTCTAGCATGAAGAGAGGAGCTCTTGGCCTTCCTATGCCATGAATGGCCTTCACTCCCCACCTTCTCTCTCCTCCATTAAAGGAGAAAAATGAAGTTTTTCTCTCTCCTAGTCATCAAGGCCAATTTTGATGTCTCCTCCAGCCTATTGGCAGCCCACTAACTCACATTAATAATAAAAATGAGGTTAGCCCAAGTGGGGAAAATGGGATTGAGCTTGGGTTAGCCAATTTGGGCTAATTTGACCTAACACTAGAATAGAGTTGACCCTGGTCAACATGACCATTTGGGTTGACCCAAATGGGTCCTTGGTGACCCATTGGCCTCCCCTAAGGTCTAGGAAGACTTGGGTAGGGTTGGTGGGGCCTTCTGGGTGTCACTTGACCCTTAGTTAGGGCACTTTGACCTTTTTAGAGCTAGGGTTGACTTAGGTCAACTTAGCCTCTTTGGTCGACCTCAGTGGGTCCTTGGTGACACATTGACCTCACCTTAGGATTAGGAGGGCATGGGTGGGGTTCACTTGGCTATGGGAATGTCAATTGACCCTAAGTAGGCTAGTTTGACCCATTTAGGGTTAGGGTTGACTTAGATCAACTTAACCTCTTTGATTGCCTACAGTGGGTCCTTATTGGCTCTATGTACTTCCCAAGGTGTTAGGGGTGTTGTGGTAGGGTCATGGATCAAGGTGTAGCCCTAAAGTCCAACCTTAAGTCTAATGTTGATGATGAGTTATAGGCAGACAAAGGTGATTTTTACCTTAGCCATTGTTCACTTGGTCCTTGAGCTTTTGGTTGTTTTGTTATGACCTATTCGTGATAAAACAAAATCCTAGGGGTCTAGTTATTTAAAGGATGTTACAGATACAACATTAGCTTCAGGATTACAGCCTTTAGGTAAGTAGAACTCTTCTCTACTGTGATTCTACAAGTGTTATTTCTATTGCTAGGAATCCTGTCTCACATAGTAGGACTAAACATATATAAATAAAATATCATTTTATTAGGGAGAATATGGAGAAGGAAGGCATCATTCTTGAGTTTGTCCCCACAAACAAGCAAGTGGATGATATTTTCACTAAGCCATTAGATGAAGCAAAGTTCAACACCCTCAAATTTGAGTTGTGTAAGTTGAACTTGTCATTGCTTCAGGCACTCCCTTTTGCATCTTTTTGGTTGCAGGTATTGTTTCTCTTTGTTAGAAAGTAGCGAAAAGTAGAGAACAAGCGGATAAGCTTTTGAATAATTGAAACTTTATTATCCAAAAAAGGTGTCTATTACAAAGGTATGCCCTCCTTTATATAGAATGGAGGAGAGATGAGAGAATACAAATAAGAGATGTAGGACTATAATTTACAGGACTAAGCGGTTATACAAAAACAAACCGCACAAGCCGCGCGGTTAGACAGCAGGGCAAACCGCACGGCTACCACCAGAGAGGAAGAGAGACTGCCAGGGTAGACCGCCAGACCGCCCGGTCTCCAAGCCGGCTGAGACAAACCGCCAGACCGCGCGGTCTTCAACCCACCAGGACAAACCGCCAGACCGCCCGGTCACCAACTTCAACACTCCCCCTCAAGCTGGAGCATATATATCGATCATGCCCAGCTTGTCGCAGATGTGGAAAAAGGAAGCGGACACCGGCTTGGTGAAGACATCTGCCAACTCGTTGTCGGAAGTCACAAATGGAGTGCAAATCTGTTTCTTCAATATTTCTTCCCGAATAAAATGACAGTCGACTTCTATGTGTTTTGTTCTCTCATGAAAGACCGGATTTTTGGAAATGTGTATCGCGGCCTTATTGTCACAGAACATAGGAAGAGGATAGTTGTAAACCTCTCCTAAGTCAAGCATGAGAGCCCGCAACCACTTCAACTCACATGTAGTCGATGCCATGCTGCGATATTCCGCCTCTGCACTAGACCTGGAAACGATAGACTGTTTCTTGCTCTTCCAACTCACAAGATTGCCTCCAACAAATGTGTAGAAACCTGAAGTCGATTTGCGGTCCCCTTTGTCATCCGCATAGCTTGAATCAGAGTACGCTTCAACCCTAAGGTGACCATTTTTCTGAAATAGGAGTCCTTTCCCTGGAGCAGCTTTAATATACTCTAATATCCTCAGAGCAGATTGTTGATGACACTCCCTCGGAGCTTGCATGAACTGACTCACCTTGCCAACAGCATAAGAGATGTCGGGTCTGGTTACCGTGAGATATATGAGCTTGCCCACCAGATGCCGGTATCCCGTAGGATCGGAGAGAAGAGGTGAGTCATCTGTCCAAGTTTTGTCTTCTCCAAGAGCCATAGGACATCGTGCAGGTTTAGCACCAGTCAGTCCTGCCTCCTTTAAAAGATCAAGAGCATACTTCCGTTGTGAAAGGACCATGGAGTTGGGCTTTCTAGAGATTTCAATCCCCAGAAAGTATTTCGGGGAGCCCATATCTTTTGTGACCAGATGTTGACGAAGGTGTTTCTTGGTCATCAATACCCCATCCTGGTCATCGCCAGTAAGAAGAATGTCATCAACATAAACCGCAAGAACAACAAGACCAGAGGCGGTTTTCCGAACAAACAAGGAGTGATCTGCTGAGCTTCTTGTAAAACCAATGGCCGCAACAATGCCACTGAACTTGTCAAACCAGGCACGAGGACTCTGCTTGAGGCCATAGATAGCCTTCTTTAGCCGGCATACCCGTGTCTCCCCCTGAGCAACATACCCAGGAGGTTGCTCCATGTAAACCTCCTCCTGCAGATCACCATAGAGGAAGGCATTCTTAACATCTAGCTGCGAAATGGGCCAATCCCGGTTGACAGCCACAGAGAGAAGAACCCGAATAGTGCTGAGATGAGCCACGGGAGAGAAAGTGTCAAAGTAATCAATCCCATAAGTTTGGGTAAAACCCTTGGCAACCAGGCGAGCCTTATAACGATCCACACTGCCATCTGGGAGAAACTTCACCACGAAGACCCAGCGACAACCAACAACATCCGTGCCGAAAGGAGGAGGAACAAGGGTCCAGGTACCCCGTTCAGTGAGAGTAGCAATCTCCTCATCCATGGCAGCTTTCCAATGAGGAATAGTAAGGGCCTCCTGGTAGGAACGGGGGGTGGCAGTGGCCGAGATAGCCAGGGCAAAAGCTCTGCGAGCAGGGGTAAGACGATCATAGGAAATAACTGCAGCAAGCGGGTGTAGGGTACAGGCCCGAATCCCTTTGCGAAGAGCAATCGGGAGATCCAGGTCAGCAGGTGCCTCAGTATCCGGAGTATCCGTGGTGGAGAGAGCTGGCCCGGGAGGAGAGAGAGATGGCAGCGGAGTGGAGGGAGAAAGCGGAGTAGAGGGTGGAGAGGATGAGGATGGGGAAGACGGTGGAGTGGGTAGAGAGGGCAGAACATCAGTGGGAGCAGAGGGAAGGGATGGGTCGGTATGAGAAGTAGGTTCAGGAGGAGTAGAAGAGGAAGCGGGAGAGAAGTAAGGGGCATTGGCAAAGAAGGTGACATCCGCCGAGACAAATTGCTTGCGAGTAATAGGGTCAAAGCAGCAATATCCTTTCTGAGTGGGAGAGTAGCCCAGAAAGACACATTTGGTGCCACGTGGGGAGAGTTTATCACGGGTGGCAGCAGGAGAGTGCACAAAAGCGGTGCACCCAAAGATGTGCAGATGGAGAGGAAAGGGATCCTTGTCCGGATAAAGAATGGAGAAGGGGGTAGCACCGTGGAGAACTGTGGAGGGAAGGCGATTGATGAGATAGCAGGAGAGGAGGACAGCATATCCCCAATAGGAGCGAGGAACATGCATTTGAGTCATCATAGTGCGAGCGACATCAAGGAGGTGACGGTTTTTGCGTTCCGCCACCCCATTTTGTTGGGAGGTGTAGACACAACTTGTTTGACGAATAACACCATGGTGAGTACAAAAGGAGGAGAAGTCGTGGCTAAGATACTCCTTAGCATTGTCAGAGCGAAGAAGTTTAATAGACGTATCAAACTGAGTCTTAACCATAGAATAAAAGGAGGTCCAAACAGAGAACAGCTCGGAGCGATCTTTGAGAAGATATACCCACGTACATCGAGAGAAATCATCAATGAAGGTGACAAAATAGGAACTACCCCGACCGATGGTGAGGTTAGGAGCGGGACCCCATATGTCAGAGTGAACGAGGTCGAACGGACGGGAAGAGCCCCGACTTTGCGTTGGTGGGAAGGAGGAGCAGTGATGTTTGCCAAGTTGACATGCATCACAGTTGAGAGGAGGATGATGAGGAGGGAGGTGTGACAGGAGTTGGCGGAGAATGCGGGGAGGAGCATGTCCAAGGCGAAGATGCCATTGGAGAAGATCTGTAGAGGAGGAGGAGAAGACGGATAGAGCAGAGACGTTGTCGAGGAAGTAGAGGCCACCACTCTCAGTCCCGGTAGCAATCGTCCATTGGGAGTCCGGATCCTGAAAAACACACGAGCTAGGGGTGAATATGACAGAACACCGTAGTTGCTTGCATAAAGAAGTAACCGATAATAA
This sequence comes from Platanthera guangdongensis, assembly GCA_039583875.1. NCBI lineage: Eukaryota > Viridiplantae > Streptophyta > Magnoliopsida > Asparagales > Orchidaceae > Platanthera > Platanthera guangdongensis. Next base: position 91,201,053 of record CM077167.1, read on the forward strand.
ATTGCACGGAAACTTGGGCACATAGAGTGTATCAGCCAGGCAGAGAGATGGAGTGACTTGAACCATGCCCGTCCCATGGACCGGGGAGGGAGATCCATCAGCAACAATGACCGGGGGCAACTGAGCATGTGTGTCGAGAAGAGAGAAACATTGAGGATTGCCTGTCATATGATTGGTTGCACCAGAGTCGATGAGCCATTTTCCGCGAGTAACAACATGAGCACTACCAGAAGAGGTGACCACGGAGGCGGACAGGCTGGAGGAGGGGAAAGCCATGGAGGCAAGAGAGGAGCAAGTCGCGACGATAAGAACAAGCCGCGAGAAGAGAAAAGGCACCAAGCCGGGCGAACAGAAAACAGGTCGGGCGGCTAGGAAGGCCGCAACCAAGAAGCAGAGCAATGCAGAGGGAAAGAGGTCGCACGGCAAGAGATGAGGCCGGCGCGACTAGCAAGCAGGAGCGGGAAGAAGGGAACAACAAATAAAGCGCGAACAGTAGCGGCTAGCAAGAGGTCAAAGGCACAGCGGGGAAGAGGTCGCGCGGACTGAAAAGGCCGAGCGAACAGAAGAGAGGAGAAGAGCAGGTGACCGCGACCAAGATGCGGGTGAGAAAGGAACAACCCGCACGGTCAGGCAGATCACAGCAGCAAACCGTGAGAGAGAGACAAGACACGCGGACAGAGACAGACTGCAACGACTAGGAAGTCGGAGCGGCAGGAAAGAACAAGGGGCACGACGACAAGGAAATAGGTCGCTGCGACAAAGAGCAGTAGGAGAAGAGAACCAGGAAGAAGCAAGCCGTGCGAACAGGGGAGCGGTCAGAAACAGGCCGCGCGGATAGAAACAAGCCGCGCGGACAGAAGAGAAGGCAAGCCGCGAATGAAGTCGCAGAATGCGGAAAACAAGCCGCGAATAACAGAGAGCGCACAGAATCAGGAGGAAATGACCGTGTCCTCTGATACCATGTTTGAAAGTAGCGAAAAGAAGCGAAAAGTAGAGAACAAGCGGATAAGCTTTTGAATAATTGAAACTTTATTATCCAAAAAAGGTGTCTATTACAAAGGTATGCCCTCCTTTATATAGAATGGAGGAGAGATGAGAGAATACAAATAAGAGATGTGGGACTATAATTTACAGGACTAAGCGGACTATACAAAAACAAACCGCACAAGCCGCGCGGTTAGACAGCAGGGCAAACCGCACGGCTACCACCAGAGAGGAAGAGAGACTGCCAGGGTAGACCGCCAGACCGCCCGGTCTCCAAGCCGGCTGAGACAAACCGCCAGACCGCGCGGTCTTCAACCCGCCAGGACAAACCGCCAGACCGCCCGGTCACCAACTTCAACACTCTTGCTGGACATACAGACTCCCCAGTAATATCAGTTCACAGATGCTTCTACTGAGGTGGAGTAAGTTACTATGGAGGTAAGATAGAAGGTCAACCAATGGAATGACTAGCCCCCATCTGCCTATTCTGCAGAACTCAAAAAGGGTGAGAGAAGAGAGAAGGTCCTAGTAAGGGGAAGACATAGCAAGTGGGAGAGATTACAAAGGGTAAATAAAGACATTTGGCACTCAAGTAAGGACAAATACCTTGCAGCAAAAGAGGGGGAGTAAGTGATGCTCACCATACAGGCAGGAAATGAGGTACATTTACTTATAGTAATTGTCATAATATCAATATTTAATTTACTGTATAGGTTGTGTGTGATATTGACCAAGGAAAGAAAACATTTTTGATAAGGGTTTTGACTTCTTCAAATATGGGGAGATTGTTGGGTCCATTGTTCCCAATGTCCCTAATTTATGAGAAGTCAAATAGGTCAATGTCACACACATCAACTATGTAACGCCCCGAATATCATAATCGAGCTGGTCGTGTCCAAGAGAATTTTTGGTGTCTATATAGGGGTACACGGCCTGGGATACGGGCGTGTCCAAGGCCGTGTGGTTCTCTGTGTTGGCCGGCTTTGTCCAGAGAAGGACACGGCAGCATGACACGGGCATGTCAAGGTACACGGGCGTGTCCATACCCGTGTCACCACCCATGTTCCCAAGGGTCGTGTCGGTTGGCGTGGCAGTTATTGGTAACACGCCCCTAGGACACGGGCATGTTAGTACCCGACACGGGCGTATCAGATTGAGACATGGGAGTGTCTTGACCCGTGTCCTTTTCTGTACTCGACGATGGTGTCTGGATCGAGGCACACGGCCGGGGACACGACCATGTGCGAGGCCGTGTTCCGCCCAGGTTTGAGGGATTTTGGGCTGATCTGAACCGCTCGTTTTCTTTAAGTAAGATCTGACATCCCAGATGTGTTCCTGCTCTAATAAGGCCGGGAATGGAGGTTTAATTCCTCATTTTCTCTTTACCATTCTCTTTCTAAGGATTTGGAGAGAGGAGGAAGGAAAGGGAGGGATTACGGCCGCCGGCGGAGCATCGGAGCACCGATTCGAGAACCGAGAGCGGATCCGCCGAGGAAATTCTATTGTGAAGCCTTCTGTTTGTATAGTTTTGCCATGGCGCAAAAGCGTACTAGAAGGGTAATGATTCTCTACTTGAGCATGTGAATCTCTCCTTCTTTTGCATAGGGAAACCCGCTCCCGCGATTGTGCGGTGAGTGTGCGGTATTCCTTGGGGTTGACGGGAATAGACCCCCTTGTGTTACATATAGAGTCTGAAATCAAAGTATGGACAGAGGCATTGTGTGTGAAGACTACCCGGACATGTTGGTCTGGATCGGTGATGTTGCATTTTGTATTTTTTGCCAAAGAAGACTCTGTGCTTTATGTTTTCATGTTTCTACATGGTATATTGCAGCAGGGATCCTTGGGGATTAACTCCAAGGCGCACCCGGAAAACAGAGCGGAAATATAATTCTGCTAACTTGGTGGCCGGGTAGCCGGCCTTGTACATAACTGGGTTATGTGATGTTCGATATTGATGCAGGACCCGAGCGAAGCTTGGCTCGTGCGTACGTCTTAAGGTGACTACGTGGTGTGAGCAACGGGCAAGTGGAATCGGACCTGGGCTATGTGGTTCGGTGCGAGATACCCAAAGAGGGACTGGATGTTGGCATAGTCGGGAGCCTTAGACAGTGGTCAAAAAGGCTAAAATGCTCACGTTGTTGCCATCCTGGGGATGGTGGTGAAGCCACGGAATTGACCGGATTCACTGATAATGTGCCCGGAGTGCATGGGGTGTTTGGTCGTGCGAGCCTACACCTGTGGCAAAGTATGTTTGTACTTTTTGTTTAGCTGGGCTAAAGAAATGCAGGCAAGGAGCACCGCCGTCCCAAGTAAGGGGCGGGGTCATTATAATTTGGTCGGCTTTGGCTGACCGTTTCTTTGTATGCCACCGTGCGGTGGAATGTTACTTGCAGGTGTTGCGGAGCCGAGTAACAAATAGCGGCTGAAGCCAATGTTGCTGAGCTGGCCCTCGATGGACAAAGCGAATAGTTGTATTTTATTTCTATCATGTGTGGCCAGCCTGCGAGCCGATGTATGGAAGACACTATTTGTTAAGTGAACTCTTGTAAGGTCGTAAGGCCAAATACTTTCGGTGTATTTATTATTTCATTCCTGTGGTAGTTGTGGACATTCATGATAGTTGATCTTTCAATTATGGGTTCTTTATAACTGTTTAAAAGCTTCTGCTAGAATGCTCTGTGTTAGGGCGAGTAGTCGTAGTTGGAATGTTTTGATATTCTCATGTAACCCTTCCAACTGTCTGTGGTATATGGCGTCGGGTTCCAACTGGACCTTCTATTATATGCCATACAACTGATGGGGGTGTTACAATTTGGTATCAGACTTCTGGTTTCGATCCACTTAAATGAATTCGTGAACAAATTCTTTTAAGGGGTGGTGAGCATATGTGTGTGTCACCGTTATAACATCAAAAAGAACCCATGAATGTCCACTTAGGAATGAAAAATACACTTGTTTTGAGGAATCTGAGTGTTCCAATGATTGTATTTTTAACAATCTGTTTGTTGTCTAATAAAGGGTTTTTGCTATTATAGGCGGCTAGGAGCGGTGCTGGGCAATCAGAACACCCGCAGTCAGCGGAAAGTAGTGCACCAAGGGACGTTCCTACAACACCTCCTTCAGCGGAAACCATCATATTGGTTGCTGAAGCAGTCTTTGCTATGATAAATGCCCAACCTGCAGGGCAAATGCACCATGCACCACCTGTAAATGAGCAAGAACCGATTAGGGAGGCAGAGCCGGGAGTGGTAGAGCATGAGGCAGTTGATCAGGTAGCACCAAGGAGAGCTACGGAGAAGCAGCTCAATCATGTAATGAGCTTTAATCCTCCGAGGTTCGATGGGATTAGAACGCCAAATAAAGCTGAGGATTGGCTCTCTACGATTAAGAGGGTCTTGACGGACACAAAAACTGTTGAGTGGCAGAAGACCACCATAGCGACCTTCCTTTTGGCTGGTGAGGCGAGGCTGTGGTGGGATGAGTTGGAGATTCACCTCTTAGTGGGAAGGCAACTTGTTGATGTGCATATGGAGGAATTTTCAAGGTTGTTCTTAGACAGATATCTACCATCTGCTCAGAAGCTTGAGATGAAGAATCAGTACTTTGGATTGACTCAGGGAGACAGAAGCGTGGATGAGTATCTCCACGAGTTTACGCGGTTGGGTCGTTATGCTGGTACTATGTTTATTGAAGAGGAGCGGAAAACCAACCGATTTTATGAGGGTCTACGTGTCGACCTACAACTACTCCTTGTTGGGCCTAAGGCACAGGGCTTCCTAGCCTTTTTCAATTCGGCCCGGTCATTGGAAAAGTTCGTGAAGAAAGTGCAAGAGAAGAAGGACCCATGGGAAGAGAAGTCAGAGTTCAAAGTGCCAAATTCAAAGTCGGGTTTCCACAGATGGAACAAGAAGCCGAGGACTTCGAACTCAGCCCCTTCGTCTGGTGCGGCGGGGGCAACCACAAGTCGAGTCCCAGGAGCGTGCTATAACTGCGAAAATATGGGGCATTTTGCTCGTGAGTGTTGGAGCGGACGTGCAAAGTCCGAGAGGAAACCTGGTGCAACCTATGAAGAGAAAGGGAAGGCGGTGGAGTCAAACGCGTCCCACCATTATCCAGCCCAGCCTAGAGTTTATAACCTTGGTCTGCAAGAGGCCATAAAACAAGCTGACGTGGTGACAGGCTTTGTGTTGATCTTTGAGTATCCGGTGAGAGCCCTGTTTGATACGGGAGCTTCGCATTCCTTCTTGTCCGAAAGATTCGTATCACGCATCAGGGGGTCCCTTCTTCGATGGCAAAAGACAAGTTAGATGTGTTGTTGCCCAATGTGAAAGAATTAGTGTCTAACCACCTAGAGGGGGGTGAATAGGTGTAATTCCATTTTCTTCTAAGGCAGAGTATCTATTCAGTTAATTACTCATAAACAGATAATTCTACAGCTATCATAGCACAGAATTCACAGAATCATACAATCAAAGAATGCACACAGTTTTTATAGTGGTTCCCCAAGGTCTGGGTACATCCACTTTCCCCCTTCGCCTATCTAGCAGTGTACTAGATTCGACCTAACTTCTGCTCTTCACCTCAGATCCTCAGATCTTACAACTCAGAACCCAAACAAGGCTCCTACAACTCAAAGTGAGTCCACACTCCTACAGCTCAGGCAATCTGCCCTACCTCAGCCTACACAAGGCCTACAACTCAGAGATAACAATCTCCTATAGCTTAGGCTCACAGCCCTACCTCAGCCTTCAACAAGGCCTACCACTCAGAGATCTAAATCTCCTACAACTCAGCCTTTATAAAACAGGATTACAGCTCAGATCTTATAAAGATCCTACAGAAAATAGATTTCACAAAGTATTTTACCACCATCCTGGTAGAGAGAGAATGGATGGATGACTTCTTGATCAGTTCTTGGAAGAATCTGATGGCAGAGAACAACCACTCTTAGCTTTCTTCAAAACTTCTTGAATCTGAACTCAGTAGGGTTGAACTCCTGTGAAGTTGATCTTCAATCAGCTCTTTCTTGATATTCAGATCTCAATCTGAATCCTTCTTGTCAGCCTGGTTCAGTAACTGCACTTCACTTCAATAGATGGTGCTCTCTCTCCAACTTCTTCTTAGATCTTCTAATGAAAATCTTCTTCTGTTTTTATGTATATTCTTTTTGTATCAGTCATTCAAAAAGTCATTTTCTATTGAAGGAGAATGCCTTTATATAGACTTTCTCCATGATAACCGGCTGATCCAGTTTCTAACAAACTTCTGACAGCTCTGACAGTTACAGTAGACCGGTTGGAAATGGCAGCTATCAAGTCATCCAGTCACTTCTTGAAACTCTATCTCTGTCAGCAAAATGTCGAGACTGAACTTCTTCATGTGTCGACACAAGTAGACTAAGTGTCGACACAAGTGGACTAAGTGTCGACACAAGCCTTGGTGGTGTCGACACAACTCCTTTGTCGTTGATACTGCTTCTCGACACAGATTTTGTCGACACAAATTCTATGTGTCGACATTATCACTTCTTTACTTTAACTTTGTTGAAACTCTGCTGTGTGTCGACACAAGTCCTGTGTATCGACATAGTTGATGTCGACAAAATCATCTGTGTGTCGACACTGCATCTGTGTGTCGACACAGTTGATGTCGACTAAGCTTCTCTGTGTGTCGACACTGCTTCTGTATGTCGACACAGTTAAAGTCGACTATGCTTCTCTATGTGTCGACAATGCCTCTATATCTCGACATAATTTCTTCAGGTGTCGACTCAGCCTTTCCAAGTGTCGACATAATTAACTCTAAGTGTCGACACAGCTTTTCTCCAGTGTCGACACAAGCCTTCATAAGTATCGACATAGCTTCTCCTGGTGTCGACATATGGACTTAGAAACTTTTTCCTGCAATCCTGCATTTTCTTAACCTGCACATATAAATTCAAAACAACATCAAATAATCCTTGATGCATATCATTGAGTAAGGTGAGGCTTCTTCAAATTCGGTACACATTTTCCAATGTACCCAACAATCTCCCCCTATTTGGAGAAGTCATAACCCTTAGTCAATGATATACACCATTCATAATAAACACACACGATGATGTTTAACAACATTATATGATAGGGTAACTTCTTAAACAAAACATATATAAACAATCATCACAGAATAATAATGCTAACACAATAAGCATTAATCATAGTTTTGTTTAAAGCTTACAAAATTTTCTTATCAAAAGTTTACATAGCTTTTAATACTAAAGATTACAAAGATGTAAAATCAAGTAAATCTAATCTAAAGCTGATCTGGCTCCTTGATAACTATGTCTTTGCCTGATTGGATCTTGGCTTGTACTGGAGCATCAGTATCATCAGCTGGTTCTTGCCCTTTAGATCTTTCTTCTTTTGCTCTTCAGCCCTTATTCTTTGCCTTTTAAAGTAGTGAATGGGCTTTGGGAAATATTTGCTAGGCTCCTGATCATTAGGAGGTAACTTCACAGCTTTAGCCTTTCTTCAATATTAAACAATGGCCTCTTGCCTGGCTTCATGCTTTAGCCATTCTTGCTCAGAGTACCATTTGCCCCTATCATGGGTCTTATCCTTTACAGCTTTCCAAGTAGTCAGTATAATGTTCCTGGATGTTGGACTCCACTGCTCAAAATCAGGCTTCAACTCTGCCTGTTCTCTGAATCTTTTCTTAGACAATAGAACTTCTTGCTCTTTGTTCAAAACTGCCTCTGACACTGGCATGTCTACTTTCTCAAGGATAATATTTTGAGCACCTTCTAGAGGGCTGTACATAGACTGTACTTCTTGGTGAATCATTTCAAAATCTGCTGGAGCATAAATAACTTGAGCAACTTCAGGTTGGTCACCTCCAAAACAGGCAGGGTGTATACCTAACTCAGCTACATTATCATCATCACAGAGGGGTGGATATCCAAGGGTGGCTCTGATGCTATTAGAGATCCATTTAGCATGATCAGAGCCAGCTTTGACTAACACTCTCTCCCCCTTTATGACTTCTCTGGCAACATGATCCCTGAGGTCATCTTTTTGAAATCTGATTTGTTCATCAAGAAAATTTACACCATCTTTATAAAAAGACTTTAACTTCAGTATCTATGCAAAAATAGTCTTTTGAGAATCCTTAATAGCTGTTTGGACAGCAGCTAGTCCTTCCTGTAATTGCTTATTAAAATCTGCGTTGGCCTTAGTCCTTGCCTCAGCCTGGGCAGTAACAATATTCTTCATTTCTGTAACGATCACATTATGTGATTCTGTCAGATTATCATTCATTCTAATCTGATTCTCTAGAACATAGCCTTGTTTAAGAGCTATATCATCAACTTGAGTCTTGATTTTCTCTTGATGTGTTGCTAGGAAAACCACATCATTGCCTCATTTGTGAAAGCAATCTATCATCTCCTTCTTATTCTGATTAACTTCAAATCTTATTGATTTAATATCTGTAGCCAAGGAGAGTTGTAGATCTTTGTGAGTTTCATCCATATATTTCTCCATGGCAATCCTTTGTTCATCCAATTTTACTTGCAATGATATCAACAAAGAACTGTAATCAGTTACTGGGGCAGGTTGTGGAGCAGTTTGTAAAGCCCTATTATAATTTTGGCTTCTCCTTTTGAAAACCATCAACTTCCTCTTTTTGGCTTGAATTTCTACTTCATCTTCTGAAGCTGAGGTACTGGTTATATCAACCCTTTCCTTAGAACTAGGAGGCAATTCCTGTGCAGTCCTAGGTAGCTCCCCCTGAGTCCCTTGCTCCTCCTTCTCAGGACTTACTTGCTCCTTCTCAATGTTAACTTGCTCCCCCTCAAAGTCTGCTTTCTCCCCCTCAAATTCATTTTGCCCTAGATCAGGGAACAACTCTTCAAGGGTAAACTCTTGTTGAGTTGGGACTGGAGATACTCTTATCTCTAGAGCATTAGCAGTAGTAGATGTATCCTCCTTGAGAACATCTTGTGCTTGACTGTGTAGTTGAGTTAGCTGGTCAACATCAATCAAAGATTCAGTTAGAGTTTCATCCTTATCAATGAGAATTGATTGATTAACCTCTTGAATTACCTCAAGAATAGTTTGTGTAGCCATTTCACTTTCCAAGTGGGTTGGCTCTTCCTCAAGTTGAGGCTCCCCCTGCACTTGAGCACTATCTCCAATATCTTGTGCAGGAGATTTTTTAGGAATCTCTTGTCTTTCTTCCTCAGGCATATTGTAACGCCCCGAAACTCAAAGGAGCAAAAGGGGAATAATTTGGGCCAGTTTGAGTTCTGGCTGCAGGCACACGGCCTGGGACACGGGCGTGTCCCAGGGCGTGTCAAGCCTGTGTCGACACTAAGGCATGAAGTCGACACTTTGGTCTCGACATTGTGTCGAGACTGGGCACACGGCCTGCGACACGGGCGTGTCGCAGGGCGTGTCGACCCGTGTCGACACTTAGCCGTGAAGTCGACACAGTGCTTTGAAGTTGTGCCGAGACACGGCACACGGCCTGAGACACGGGCGTGTCGCAGGGCGTGTCAACCCGTGTCGACACTCGTCCCGCGAAGTCGACACTTTGGTGTCGACAGTGTGTCGAGACCTGGCACACGGCCTGCGACACGGGCGTGTCGCAGGGCGTGTCGACCCGTGTCGACACTTAGCCGCGAAGTGCCGAGACCTTGTACACGGCCTGGAGCCCAGGCGTGTCAAGGTGACACGGGCAAGGACACGGGCGTGTCCGAACCCGTGTCAGCGCTCGGGTTGGAAACGGGAGAAAATCATGGGGTACACGGCCAGAAACACGGCCGTGTCAGTTGGAACACGGGCGTGTCAGATCGAACACGGGCGTGTTCGATGCCCGTGTGAGGTTCCAGGTGATTTGATTTTGACGGCGAATGAGGCACACGGCCCTGGACACGGGCGTGTGCCAGGCCGTGTTCGGCCCAGATTGGGCATTTCAGTCCCGAATCGAAGCCGTTCATTTCTTTGACTGAGGATCCAATGGCTGGGGGTTGTTCCTGAAGGGATATACCCGGGTTTTGACTTAGAAAACCCTCACTTTTTCCACTTGTTATCTCTCCAAACCCTTGGAGAAAGAAAAGCTAAGGCAAGAAGAAGAGGAGCTAGATCCGCCATTGGAGGAGCTTCGGAGCTCCGAATCGCAAGCCGACTCCGGATCCACGGAGGCAACGCAAGTGCGGTGATTTCCATCCGATTACTTTTCGATGGCGCCAAAGAGGACCGCAAGGGTAACGATCCTCATCTTGAGCATGAGTCGCTCTTTTCTTTGCATAGGAAGCCCGCTCTCGCGAGTTTGCGGAGAGTTGGAGGCGTTCCTTCGGGTAGATATGTGAAGTCCCCGTTGTTTAGCGTCCGTATGCGAGAACGGACATAGGCATTTTGGTTGAAGCCTACCCGGACATGTAGTTCGGATCGGTGATGTTGCATTGCATAAGGCCGGAGAAGACTCCGTGCTATTTGGTGTTTTTCGGGTTTTCTACGCGGTAGATTGCAGCAGGGAGCCTTGGGGACTAACCCAAAGGTGCACCCGGAAAACTGGGCGGACACGAGGTCTTGCCAACTTGGTGGCCTGAGAGCCAACTTGAACATAACGGGGTTATGTGACTTGTGTTAGAATGGGACTCGGTGAAAGTTTGACCCGCGCATATGGCTTAAATTGTCGTTGCGATGTGAGCACGGGTTAGATGGAGCCGTACCCGCTCTATGTCGTTCGGGTTAGAGAGACCTAAAGTACATGGCACTCGCCGTTGGCATAGATGTGAGTCTTCGGTGGTCGATGGCTTAAATTGACGTGACCAATACCATGAAGACGAATTGCTCATAGGAATGGCCGTCCAAGTGGCGGTGGTGAGTCCGGAATGTTAATGGCTTAAATTGACGTAGCATCGACCGGTTCACCGAGAATGTGCCCTGAGTGCACGGGACGTGTGGCCGTACGAGCCAACGTCTGTGATGAAATGGCTATGATTATATGCATTGCTCGCTTGTGCTAATGAAATGCAGGGAAGGAGCATCGCCGCCCCGGGTTGGGGGCGGGATCGTTATAATTTGGTCAGCATTGCTGACCGTTGCTTTGTTTGCCACCGTGCGGTGGTTTGTTTGCTTGCAGGTGCAGCTGGACCAAGCGGTCAATAGCGGGCTAAAGCCCTTTTTGCGAAGCTGGCCCTCGAAGGCCCAAGTGGAAATGTTTTATGTTTTATTCATGTATGGCCGGCCTGCGAGCCGAGGTTTGGAAATCATGTAAAAGACAAGTGAAACATTTTGTAAGGCCTTAAGGCCGAATATTTTGGGTATTTTTGTATACATTCCTATTGTCATGTTAGTGGACATTCATGCTTGTGCTGGGTTCTTGTTTTGCAACTTATAAACTGCTTCCGCTAGAATGCTCTGTGTAGGACGTTGAGATTGGTTGGATGGTTTCCATAAGTAACCACCCGGTCTGTCTGTGGTATATGGCGTCGGGCCCCGGCCGGACCTACTGCTATATGCTATGCGACGGATAGGGGGTGTTACAATTTGGTATCAGACTACTGGTTTTGGTCGGGCTTAAAGTGAATTCGTGGGCGAATTCTTTTTAAGGGGTGGTGAGCACATTGTGTGCGTCATCGTTATAACAGTAAAAAGAACCCCTGAATGTCCACTTAGGAATGAAAATACTCGTGTTTGAGGAACCTGCGTGTTCCTATAATTGCTGTTTGCAATTTATTTGGTCGCTTAACGGTGTTTTGTACCACTATAGGTGACCCGAAGTGGTGTTGGGCCGTCAGAACGCCGAGGTTCTGAGGCTAGTAGTGCACCAGAAGTTGCTCCCGCAACACCTTTGTCGGCTGAAAATATAAGATTGGTGGCTGAAGCGGTGTTGGCCGTGATCAATGCGCAGCCTGGGAGGCAAGCGCAGCAGCCAGCTCCTGTGATGGAGCAAGTACCTCTTCAAGAGGCGGAGCCGAGGAGGATGGAGCAAGTGGTTGTAGAACCAATAGTGCCAAGGAGGGCGACTGAGAGGCAGTTGAAGCATGTAATGAGCTTTAACCCTCCGTTATTCTCGGGGTTGGGAACCCCATCGCAGGCTGAAGACTGGCTCTCTAGGGTGAAGAGAGTCATGACAGCGACGGAGACGGAGGAGTGGCAGATGACCACCATTGCTACGTTCCTGCTGGACGGTGAAGCAAGGATGTGGTGGGAAGGCTTGGAGCTGCATCATCTGAGAGGTAGACAACTGATAGACGTTCCGATGGAAGAGTTCTCGGAATTGTTCTTAGCAAGATACCTCCCTTCTACTCAGAGGATTTCAATGGAGAATGAGTTCCTGAAGTTGGTGCAGGGTGAGCGAAGCGTGGATGAATATCTCCACGAGTTTACGCGGTTGAGTCGTTATGCTAGCTCTACCATCATGGATGAGGAGCGCAAGACTAATCGTTTTTATGAAGGCTTGAGGGATGAGCTGAGACTATTACTGTCGGGGCCGATGACGCAGGGTTTCTTAACCTTGGTCAATACTGCCCGGTCCTTGGAGAAGGACATGAAGAGTGTGCAAGCGAAGAAAGGCTTGGTTGATAGAAAATCTGAGTTTAAAGTGCCGACTACCTCAAAGTCGGCTATCGGAAGTCTTTCAAGAAGCATAGGACTTCGGGTCCAGCTCCTTCTGGCGCTTCTGGGGCGACTACGAGTCGGACCCCGGGCGCGTGCTTTACTTGTGGCAAGACGGGGCATTTCGCCCGTGATTGTTGGAGCGGACGTCCTAAGTCCGAGAGGAGGCCGGGAGCTACTTATGAAGAGAAGGGAAAGGCGGTGGAGTCGACCGCATCCCACTATGCTCCGGCCCAACCAGGGTCTACAATCTTGGCCAACAGGAGGCCATTAAACAAGCTGACGTGGTGACAGGTACGGTTTAATTTATAGCAAGTCAATTCCTTTATATGCTTGTTATGTATATGTTACCTTACCACTGCTTGTTTAGGATTTGTATTGATTTGTGAAAACCCGGCACGAGCACTCTTTGATACGGGAGCTTCACACTCCTTCTTGTCCGAAGGATTTATATCACGCATCGGAGTCCCTTCTTCGATGGCGAAGGACAAGTTGGATGTGTTGTTGCCCAATGGGTGTTCGATGCGAGCGGTTAGGATCTGCGAAGTTAAAGTTCGTATTGGAGAGCAGGAGTTTGACCTGCGGGCGTCCTTACTTCCGTTGGTGGAGTTCGACGTCATATTTGGAATGGACTGGCTCTCGGAGCAGCAGGCCCATATAGATTGCGGTAGCAAGGAAGTAAAGCTGGGAGCAAGTCGTGAGACGACTTTTACGGGCTTAAAGGGGTCGAGCAAGACGTTGATGTCTGCTCTTCAGGTGGTGAAGGCGGTTCGTGCCGGAGCAGAACTGTTCTTTACACTAGTGGAGGTTGCAAAGCCGAAGCCCGCGATGGATTGTATTTCAGTGGTATCGGAATACCCTGATGTGTTCCCCGCAGATCTTCCTGGAGCCCCGCCTCAGCGGGAGATAGATTTTACGATCGAGCTAGTGCCAGGTGCAAAGCCTGTGTCACGATCTCCGTATCGGCTAGCGCCTAAGGAAATGGCGGAGCTGAAAGTTCAACTGCAAGAGTTGTTGGAGCAAGGGTATGTGCGCCCGAGTTCTTCGCCTTGGAGCGCACCGGTCCTCTTTGTTAAGAAGAAGGACGGAAGCTTGAGGTTGTGTATTGATTATCGGGAGCTAAACAAGCTGACTGAGAAGAACAAGTACCCGATCCCCCGGATTGATGATCTCTTTGATCAGTTAGTCGGGTCGACGGTGTACTCGAAGTTAGATCTCAAGTCTGGGTACTATCAGCTGCGGATAAGGGAGAGTGATATCCCGAAGACAGCGTTTAGTACGAGATACGGGCATTATGAGTTTACGGTCATGCCGTTTGGGCTGACTAATGCGCCGTCAGTATTTATGGATTTGATGAACAGGACGTTCAGGGAGTACTTGGACCATTTGTGATCGTCTTCATCGACGATATTTTGGTGTACTCGCAAAGTGAGGAGGATCACTTCAAGCATCTCCATTTGGTGTTGGAGACACTCAGGAGAAACCAGTTGTATGCCAAGTTCTCGAAGTGCGAGTTTTGGCTATCCTCAGTGGCGTTCCTCGGGCATATAGTGAGTGGAGAGGGTATTGCGGTGGATCCGGCGAAGATTGTTGCGATACGGGAGTGGCCTGAGCTTGCTACGGTAGCAGAAGTCCGGAGCTTTTTGGGGCTTGCCGGTTATTATAGGCGCTTCGTAGAGAACTTCTCGCGGATAGCGCTACCTCTCACTACTTTGACGAGGAAGGAGCATAAGTTCGTTTGGACGCCGGAGTGCGCGCGAGCTTTTGAGGAATTGAAGTGTCGGTTGACCACGGCGCCTGTGCTGAGTTCGCCGGTTGGGACCGAAGGCTATGAGATATATAGCGATGCTTCAGGCAGCGGTTTGGGTTGCGTGCTACTGCAGCACGGCAGCGTGATAGCTTATGGCTCGAGACAGCTAAAAGTGCACGAGAGGAATTATCCGGTCCACGACTTGGAGTTGGCGGCCGTGATTTTTGCCTTGAAGCTGTGGAGACACTATTTGTACGGTGTGAAGATTGATATCTACACCGATCACAAGAGCCTAAAGTATCTGATTGATCAGAAAGATCTGAATATGCGGCAGCGTAGGTGGATGGAGTTCCTGGGGGACTATACTTTCAAGATCCACTACGTGCCTGGCAAAGGGAATGCGGTTGCGGACGCGTTGAGTCGCCGAGCCCCAGCTCAAGCGAATTGGCTATCAGTGCATGATGAGCGGTTGGTGCAGGAGCTGGAGGCGTTGGAGATTGTTTGTGTGGATAGACAATCTAGTGCTGAAGCAGTGCTGAATTGGACTGAAGTCCAATATGACCTGGCTGATCGGATTCGGCAGGCTTTGGATATGGATGCTCATATGAAGCAGTTCATGATAGAGGCTCTGGATGGGTCAAATTCCCAATTCGTTGTGGAGGACGGATTGCTGTGGAAAGACGGTCGTTTGTGCGTCCCAAGTGTGGGCAATTTACGGGTGGAGTTGTTGTACGAGGCGCACCATACCAAGTACTCGATTCACCCGGGGAGCACGAAGATGTACCGCGATGTCAAGAAGCTATTTTGGTGGCCGGGTTTGAAAAAGGATGTGGCGCTATATGTAGCGAAGTGCCAAACCTGCGCCTTGGTAAAGGCGGAGTGCCAAAAGCCGGGAGGATTTCTTAAGTCCTTGCCTATTCCGGAGTGGAAATTCGACGACATCTCTATGGACTTTGTGCATGGTTTGCCAAGGTCGCAAAAGGGGAACGACGCCATTTGGGTGGTGGTCGATCGATTAACAAAGGTGTCGCATTTTATTCCGCATAGGAAGGATGATCCGGTGGAGAAGCTGGCGAAGCTTTATGTGGATAACATAGTGCGGCTTCATGGTGTGCCCCGCAGCATCGTGAGTGACCGAGATGGGCGGTTCACGTCCAATGATTGGAGGCTGGTGCAGCAAATGTTGGGAACAAAGCTGAAGTTTAGCACAGCCTTCCATCCGCAAACGGATGGGCAGACCGAGAGGGTCAATAGAACGATGGAAGACATGCTTCGCATGTGTGTCTTGGACTTTGGAAAGCAATGGGAGGACCACCTTTATTTGGTGGAGTTCGCATACAACAACAGCTACCAAGCAAGTATTCAGATGGCGCCTTTCGAGGCCCTATATGGTAGAAGATGTCGCACGCCGTTGTCTTGGTTAGAAACGGGCGAGTCGAAGTTGTATAAGCGATCGGAAGTGGAGGATGCTACTTCGTTGGTGAGAACCATTCGGGAGAGGTTGCTTATCGCTCAGGACCGGCAAGCAAAGTACTATAATGCCAAGCACAGGAACGTGGAGTTCGCTGTGGGCGATTATGTATACTTGAAGATCAAGCCGTTCAAGGGTGTCTCGCGGGTGCGGCGATTGAAAAAGCTAAGCCCGAGGTACCTTGGACCGTTCGAGGTTCTGGAGCGAGTAGGAGAAGCGGCCTATAGGTTGAAGCTTTCAGTGGAGCTAAGTGGTTTACACGATGTATTCCATATTTCGGTGCTTCGGAAGGCGGTGCAAGAGCCTACGCAAGTGATCGCGGCCATCAAGTGCCGGTGGATAGTGGGCTAACGACAAAAGTCAAGCCCGTGCGGATTGAGGACTCGGAGGTCAAGCGGCTACGCAATAAAGAGATCAGGATGGTCAAAGTCCGGTGGGACAATTGCGGTCGTGAGGAGCTCTCTTGGGAGCGAGAGCAGACGATGCTTGACGAATATCCGGAGTTGTTCCGCTCAGGTACAAATTTTAGTTTTGTACATGTTTTTCCCTTATGTAATTTCGTGGGCGAAATTCTTTTAAGAGGGGTAGAGTTGTAACGCCCCGAAACTCAAAGGAGCAAAAGGGAATATTTGGGCCAGTTTGAGTTCTGGCTGCAGGCACACGGCCTGGGACACGGGCGTGTCCCAGGGCGTGTCAAGCCTGTGTCGACACTAAGGCGTGAAGTCGACACTTTGGTCTCGACATTGTGTCGAGACTGGGCACACGGCCTGCGACACGGGCGTGTCGCAGGGCGTGTCGACCCGTGTCGACACTTAGCCGTGAAGTCGACACAGTGCTTCGACGTTGTGTCGAGACACGGCACACGGCCTGCGACACGGGCGTGTCGCAGGGCGTGTCAACCCGTGTCGACACTCGTCCCGCGAAGTCGACACTTTGGTGTCGACAGTGTGTCGAGACATGGCACACGGCCTGCGACACGGGCGTGTCGCAGGGCGTGTCGACCCGTGTCGACACTTAGCCGCGAAGTGCCGAGACCTTGTACACGGCCTGGAGCCCAGGCGTGTCAAGGTGACACGGGCAAGGACACGGGCGTGTCCGAACCCGTGCAGTGCTCGGGTTGGAAAACGGGAGAAAATCATGGGGTACACGGCCAGCTACACGGCCGTGTCAGTTGGAACACGGGCGTGTCAGCTCGAACACGGGCGTGTTCGATACCCGTGTGAGGTTCCAGGTGATTCGATTTTGACGGCGAATGAGGCACACGGCCCTGGACACGGGCGTGTGCCAGGCCGTGTTCGGCCCAGATTGGGCATTTCAGTCCCGAATCGAAGCCGTTCATTTCTTTGACTGAGGATCCAATGGCTGGGGGTTGTTCCTGAAGGGATATACCCGGGTTTTGACTTAGAAAACCCTCACTTTTTCACTTGTTCTCTCTCCAAACCCTTGGAGAAAGAAAAGCTAAGGCAAGAAGAAGAGGAGCTAGATCCGCCATTGGAGGAGCTTCGGAGCTCCGAATCGCAAGCCGACTCCGGATCCACGGAGGCAACGCAAGTGCGGTGATTTCCATCCGATTACTTTTCGATGGCGCCAAAGAGGACCGCAAGGGTAACGATCCTCAATCTTGAGCATGAGTCGCTCCTTTCTTTGCATAGGAAGCCCGCTCTAGCGAGTTTGCGGAGAGTTGGAGGCGTTTCCTTCGGGTAGATATGTGA